>LNAC01000675.1:370279-536417 GCA_002007465.1 Ailurus styani | reverse complement strand
GAGAGCCCGATGCGGGCCTCGATCCCAGGACCCTGAGATCATGACCTGAGCTGAAGGCAGAGGCTTTAACCCACTGAGCCACCCAGGCGCCCGTAATATCTCTTCTTGAGAAACTCAAAGACTACAACCTGGAAGCATGGGGTCTGGGAGTCTGGATTTTATTCTAGCCTGAAAGCAAACAAACAAACAAACAAAGACCTCAAAGCTGGGTCCCAGACAGCTAAAGTACTCAGGTATATTGTAGAGAAAAAAGGCCTAACGTGCTGGGTCTCAAACTATCACTAAATATAATTTTAATTTGTCTAGCAAACAGTCAAATTGTGCTCCTTCATATGTTTCTGCTGTCGCCTGTGTTTGGGGTCACGGCCCCCCGTGAGGCAGCCAGACAGCCAAGGGTGTTTTCACAGGAAGGGCATTTGCTCTGGGCTTAGCTGCCTTGGCCAGTGTTTCACATCATCCTTGTGTTACACTTCTTGTAGTTTCCCAGGATTGCCAAGTGCAGAGCCTTATACATGGTAGGTGCACAATGCACATTTGCGTTGTGTACAGATTTGATTTCTTTCTTTTTTTTTTAAGATTTTATTTATTTCTTAGAGAGAGAGAGAATGAGAGGAGAGAGGTCAGAGTGAGAAGCAGACTCCCTGCCGAGCAGGGAGCCCGATGTGGGACTCAATCCTGGAACTCCAGGATCAGGACCTGAGCCGAAGGCAGTCGCCCAGCCAACCGAGCCACCCAGGCATCCCGATTTGATTTCCTTTTAAGATAAGAACTTTAGTTCCCCATGTCCTCAAATGTACTGAGTGCAAACTAGAATTGCTGTGGCAGGAGGTGTACTTAATTCATTGAAGGACAAACAGTAACCTTGCTGTCCTCAGTTTAAGAATATTGGCTATATGATATATTTTTATTCATTCACGTACTCAGCAAATATTATTGAATGGCTGCTATGTCCTAGATTCTATGCCAAGTTATTTAGATTAATGGGATATATATCCAAGAACAAAAATCCATTGTTAATTACAAATTTCAAAGATATATATTGGTCTTTATATACTTTGCTTCCTAGTGAATTTATTTTTTCTTTTCATTTCTTTATTCCTGTAAGGAAGTAAATGGTTTTTTGTACAGATGCTCTGGAAGAGTGACGAGCGACTATCTTTTCTGCTCCAGTATACTTAAAGGATTTGGTTCATTTCCATGAGTAATGGTAGCTCTCCCATGGAGAGTCTACATAAAGGAAGGGTTGTTGGGGGTGGAAGTGAAGTATCCAAATTCAGGAGAGTTAGGAGCACATGTGTAGATCCAAACCACCTATCCACCCTGCACCCTCCTTTCTCCACATCCTGACTAACAGCTGTTTTAGTATCTGTTTTGTCCAGAGGGAAGAGGTTTCCTGTGTTTACTTCCTTTTGCTTGAGGGGAAAGATTCTATTGTTTGACTCTCATGTTTTTGCTATTTCAGTTTGTCATTAAACAGTAACATGGCATTAAAGATACACAGTTAAGTTTTCTTTGTTAGTCCGTTGCTACCTGTATTTTGTTTCTATCTTCCCTCTCCCCAGAATACAAGCCCTTCTTTTTTCTTGTGCTTTTGATGTTTTTGGTTTTATTTTGTTTCATTTAGCTTTGGGTATCAACATTGATTTTTTTTTTTAATTATTGGTGGGAATAAGCAGAAATGAAACATCTAACAATGTTTGGAGACTTGTGTATGGACAGTTGAATCATGCTCAGTTTTATTGATGCTAAGTGGTGACTTCGAATTATTTGGGATAATGTTTTATATTCAGTAATTTTTTTCTCTTGAAAAATAGCTTCAGTTTTAATCTCAATACAATTCATGTGTTTTTTATTGCTGTTGCTGTTATTAATAATTATATATGACTAAGCATAAAAAAGTTGTCGCATGTAAATTTAAAATAGAAATTACTTGCATTATGCATACATCAGTCAGCCATCCCAAGATATTTGAAGAATAATCTGAAAGTGCTCCAATTTACATATCATAAAGCCAGTGTAGTTTTTGATACATCTTTACACTGAATTAAATAAGCAAATTTAAAAAATCACTTATTCCCCAATATAGAAATAAAATATGACTTATATGTGAATATTTGTAACCCATGAATGATTTGGAGAGGGTAAGTTCTATTTATGGATTAATAATGCCACTCTAATGGACAATATGCTTTAAATAGAATTTTGCAATAAAGAAAAATTCTGAGAAATAAGATTGCTGAGAATAACAGAAGAAGCCACAAAAGAATTCTCTATGAATTCCTGCTATGAATTCCCATTTGTATGGCATATATATACTAATCAACTTTAAAAAAAAAACTAAAGAACTGCTTTGCCTAAAGAGTATTTTCATGATTAACTATGCTAACACATGATTTTTAGAAAGCGATCGGTATGTCTTTTGATTCAAACAACTATTGTTAATTTCCTAATGGAAACAAGGAAAAGGAGAAGCAGTTCTTAATATAATTGTAAAGCAAAATAGAACAAAAAGAAAAGGAATTGAGAAAAAGTGGAAATATTATTTCTTCAAATGCAAGAAATGAGGAAAAAAGGCTTAAGACACAAAGCCACTCAAGCATAGATTTCAGTTTTCAATAGACATTTGAGTTACACACCATATCTCCTGTCTGTGATCATTGAGTCCTTGCAACACAGTCTGCTACTCACACATTCTATCACCCATTCAGTTTCTGTGGCCTGGTAACCACAGAAACAGAGTGGGCAGCCTGTTGGTGTCACCCTGAAGTGGTGGTATGAAGGTGACCTCCCTGTGATCAATTGAGATGCCTTCCACACATTCCATTGCCAGGTTTCTGTCTTCTAGATATGCAGGAATCATGGTAAGACTCCTAATTCCCAGGGGACCTGGGTGGCTCAGTCAGTTAAGCATCTGCCTTTGGCTCAGGTCATGATCCCGGAGTCCTGGGATTCGAACCCCAAGTCGGACTCCCCGCTTAGCAGAGAGCCTGCTTTTCCCTCTCCCTCTGCCGCTCTCCCTGCTTGTGCTTGCCTGCTCTCTCACTGTATCTCTCTCTGTCAAATAAATAAATAAAATCTTAAAAAAAAAAAAGACTCCTAATTCACCCCAAATCATTCTGGTTCTTGGTATCTGGTGGTAAGTGGAAATATTAAGTGACAAGTTTGGAGACCTGGATCATCTTTGGATGAGGGTCTTTGAATCAACAAATGCTCCCTTTGGCTTTTGGTAAGGTCAGTTGATGTCCTTTCTGTGTCACTTGTCATCAGAGAAGCTGGAGATTTTTCAATTAGGACTGTGGGAAGCTTTTTGTCAGTCTCTTCATTGCCCACTTGGGGTGACCCTGCCTCCAGCATCAGCAGTTTGATAGGCATTCCTGTGTGTGTGCACATATGTGTTTTTAAAATACTACTAATCAGGGGCGCTCAGGTCATGATCCCAGGGTCTTGGGATAGAGTTCCGCATCAGGGCTCCCTGCTCAGGGGGAAGTCTGCTTCTCTTTCTCTCTCTCGCAAATAAATTTTAAATAAAATCTTAAAAAAAAATACTATTAAGTGGTTTCAACCATAGCTTATCTGTTCATAACCACTGTTCCTTCCAGTTCAGCAGTTCCTTCCAGGTCTACTAATTTTACTTTTAAAAAGACATGCTAATGTAAAGAAAACTGCATAATTTGTCCTAATAGTAAGCATGTGCAATGTAACTGGCAGAGTGGCCCCGGGGGAGCTTAGATTCTGACACAATGAACTGAGGTCTTGTTCTATCTCAGCCCAGGCTTTTGGGCAGGGAGAGGAGGTACGGTGGGTGGGAGGGAAAGGAAGTCAACAGGCTGCCCTACTCAGGAAATGGGGAAGACAAAAAATGGGTTTCCATATCCTCATTATTTTCTGGGCCAGATCTCCCTAGGCAAAATGGAGCCAATTAATCACAGAATTTCTGGAAACACTACTGCTTTTCCAGAAACTGCAACTGGGAATATTTAAACTGGAGTGGATTGCTGCCACCAGGTAGCACCAAACTACAGTTAGGACTAGGTAGGATTTGGGTTTCCAAACTGGACCTTAACTCCAGGCGGGGGTCATTTCATTAACCTCACAGTAAAGGAAACTCGTATCTTGGGCCGGTGAGTGTTTTAGACTCTACTTATAATAAGAAGGTCAAGTTTTACAGAATGTGTTTTGTATACTTTTTTTGTTTATTTTTCAATGCAAGTGGGATAATGTTATGCATATTGCTTTGCATCTTATTTTTACCTCCACTAATATGTCTTGGATAGCTTTGCATAGTAGTACATATCGATCAATGGTTTTTAACGGTTGCATTGTGTCCCATTAGATCAATGTAGCAAATTTATTTGACTCATCTAATGAAAACCAGGATTTTTTTCTGCCTTTGTGGTTGTTTTTGCTGTTACTACCAATAGTGCCATAATGAGAATTCATGAATATATATCTTTTGACATTTGAAAGTAGGACAAATTCCTGTAGGACAAATTCCTAGAAGTGGGCTAAAGATTATGTACTCAATAGGACCCACTAACAGAGGGATGAGATTTGAAGCCATAGGAATTGATAAGAAGGAGGTCTGGTCAGAGCCTCAAGGAGCATTATATATGAAGTACAGGAAAGGATAGTGGCTTCTAGTAAGTGCACATTGCATTGAATTGAGCACAAAGTTAGAAATGTTAAGAGAGGTGCGAGAAGTTAATGGTATCATGGAAATTGTCTTCTATGTTTTACACATACAAGGAGTAGAAAATATCTCTCTGGGGAGAAAAAAAGAAATAAAAGAAAACAACTGATTTACCCATCGATAAGGATTTAGTTAAACCAGTTACAGCATAGAAGAGCTATGTAATCATTATGTAATAGAATACTGTGCAGCTGTTAAAAATATATTAAGCAGAAAAGGCAGGTTACAGAACATTAAGAATAGTATGACATCGGGAGAGAATGTCAGTTGCTTGCCAAATAACCTTCTACTTCTTCAAATTAAGGGACCCTTTTGTCTGGCTAGGCACAATGTTAGTCAGATGAAAGATTATATTCCCTGTCTCCCTTGCAAATATGTGGCTATTTGACTAAATTCTGGTCAATGAGTTGTAATCAGAAGTTTCCTTGAAAAGGACAGTTGTGTCCTTATTCCTCACCTTTTACAATCTGCTGCTTGAAATGTAATGGTTGAGGTTTGGGCCATCTTGTACCATGAAGACAAGAACCATACTGCAGGGATTGTGGAATGAGAAAAGGGAAGGTGACAGCTTCCTCATACTATGGAGCCACCGTATCAGCCCTGGACTACCTACCTCCTGTTTTTATTGTTTTTTTTTTTTTCTTGTGAGAGAGAAGTGAACATTCATTTTGTTCACATTGCATTTATTATTATTATTATTTGCCCCAGGGTCACATTGTATTTTTAAGAGTCTCTGCTATATGTAGCCAAATCTAATCTTTTTCTTTTTTTTTTTATAGAACGCTTCACGAATTTGCATGTCATCCTTGCACAGGGGCCATGCTAATCTTCTCTGTATTATTCCAATTTTAATATATGTGCTGCCGAAGTGAGCACTAGCTAGCCACATCTAATCCTAAGTGATATAGACCCCATTTGTTTTTAAAGGTTAAATATCTACACACATGCACACATACATACATATCACAAATATGTGGTGTGTAAACCATATATCCATAAAATATCTGTAAGTGTATAGATAAACTGGTAATAGCGTTTATCTCTAGGGTTATGGGATTATAAACAGTAGGTATGAGGGGGCTATTAATTCCTTTGTATTATATGAATTTTAGCAATATACATATATTCAAGAAAAATTAAGATATTTCTACTTTTATGAAGAAAAGAAAATAGTTCTTGACTGGTAATTCCTTAAAATCAAAACAGTGGGTGACTTCCTTACCTATCACTGTCTCCACTGGAAGAAGTACCATTACCATCCTGCTTGTCTCCCATCTACTCTTCAGTGCTTCCATCTGGATTGCTCATCTGGATTGCTTTCCCTCCATTCTGACTATTCCACGTCTCTTTTAAGATTTCATTTATTTATTTTTGTGAGAGAGGGAGAGAGAGTGCGCACACAAGTAGGAGGAGGGGCTGAGGTAGAAGCAGACTCCCTGCTGAGAAGGGAGCCCGATGAGCGGATTCTGTCCCAGGACCCTGGGATCATGACCTGAGCCAAAGGCAGATGCTTAACCGACTGAGCCACCCAGGCGCCCTTTCGTTTTTTTTTTAAGATTTTATTTATTTACTTTTGTAAGAGAGAGAAAGAGAGATTCCATGTCTCTTTTAAATATGTATCAGCCTGCTTCTGATACAGTTTAAGAAGAAGCTCTGTTTAATAATGAAGTGAATAATTGATTCAGACAGATAAGAAGGCACACACACACAGCTGCTTTGACAATAAAAGAGTTCTCCTCCAAATAAGAGTTCTCCTGCAACGCTCAGTTGTTACCATAGCTACATGTTCAAGTGGAAGTCAATCCCAATAAGAAAGGATTGTCCAGTTCGCTAGATAACAGGAGTAGGTTTTTCTTTCTTTTAAAGATTTTATTTATTCATTGAGAGAGAGAGACAGAGAGCACAAACAGGGAGAGCAAAAGAAGAGGGAGAAGTAGAAGAAGAGGGAGAAGCAGACTACCTACTGAGCTAAGAGCCCAACATGGGGCTTGACATGGGGCTCGATCATAGGACCTGAGCCAAAGGCAGACACTTAACCATCTGAGCCACTCAGGCGCCCCTGGAGTAGATCTAAGCAAGATTTGGAGAGAAACTTTGAAATGTTTGGAGGCTTGGAAGCCCAGAGACCGCTGGTCTAAGTATGACAGTGCCTCAGGCTGCTTGTGTTCATCTTTGTGAATAACACAAAGAAACTATGCAACATAGAGGTAAGTGACAGGGGAACCGGTACTCTAAGAGAAACCCAATCAAGGAGCTAGAAGTAGGATAATGAAGACATTGGTTAAGGATATGATACAGAGGGGCACCTGGGTGCCTCAGTTGGTTAACCATCTGCCTTTGGCTCAGGTCATGATCCCAGGGTCCTGGGATCGAGTCCCACATCAGGCTCCCTGCTCTGCGGGAAGCCTGCTTCTCCCTCTCCCACTCCCCCTGCTTGTGTTCCCTCTCTCACTGTGTCTCTCTCTGTCAAATAAATAAAATCTTTAAAAAAAAAAAAAGGATATGATACAGATTCAGAAGTTAGGTAGAGAAAGGTCTTCATGTTAAGCTGTTAATTCCAGGGCTGCCTGAGAGGTATGAAATTATTCTGTTTACAAATTCAAACTGTAGGTGGCATGTATACATACATAGTTAGTTCTCTGGGTGCCAATAGATATTTATAAATTGAGAGGCAGATGGCTAGGATATCAGATGCTGAACAGTTGAATCCTAGTCTCTACCTAACCAGTCCCTGCTTGATCCCAAGAGGAGATAACATATATACACAGAGGACAAGCTGGCAACTGGAGAGTTTTTATGACTCTGAGAATAGGTCTCAAGCCCCAGGGCAGAATTCCAATTAGGCCAAACCATACAGAAGCCACCTTTAAAATATTGTAACTTTTATTT
Organism: Ailurus styani; assembly: GCA_002007465.1. Classification (NCBI taxonomy): domain Eukaryota; kingdom Metazoa; phylum Chordata; class Mammalia; order Carnivora; family Ailuridae; genus Ailurus; species Ailurus styani. The sequence goes on along the minus strand of LNAC01000675.1, from coordinate 528,838 downwards.
TTTGATAAAATGGGGCAGGGTATAAAGCAGCAAATGAAAGTTTCCCGTAACTCTAGGCCTTAGAGATAAACATGACCACTTTGGTTTGTATCTTCCAGGTATCTCTTTTGTATCCCTGCATACAATGTCATTGAAGGGAGGTGTGTATTTTATTTAACCAGTCCTATGCTGATGAGCATTTAGACCGTTACCAATTTTTCTCTGTTACATATAACTCTACAAAAAATATCTTTGTACATAGATCATTGTGCTCTTAATGAGTTATTTCCTTAGAAGGAATGCCTAGAAGTGAAATTTCTAGATCAAGAGTCTGCGAATTTCATATTTGAATGCATATTGCCAAATTACCTTTCAAAAAGATCACATGAACTCTGCACCCAAAAATGGCATTGTGGGTGCCCCTGTGCTGTGCTTGCAAGATTAAAGATTTGTGTATATAAATTAGGTATTTTCTTTTTTATGTGAATTGTCAGTTCACATATTGTTGAGCTATTGTTCCAGTTATCTATTGGTAATCCAATTGTTTAACTACCCAAAAGAAAACAACAGGCATTTTATTATATCTTAAGATTTTTAAGAAATCCGTGTGTTAGGAATTTTTAAGAATTCCGTGTGTTAGGAATTTTTTTTTTTTTTGAGAGAGTGAGTGGGTATGGGGAGGGGCAGAGGGAGAGGGAGAGAGAGAGAATCTTAAACAGGCTCCATGTCCAGCTTAACTGACTGAGCCAACTAGATGCACTGTGGGTTAGGAATTTAAGCAAGACTTAGCCAGATGACACTTCTTCCCATATGATGTTGAGTGGGGTCACGTGTTGGTATGGAGCTGGCACCTGGGGTAGTTTTCAGGGTCCAAGATGGCTTTACTTATCTGCTTGGCATCTTGGTGGGGAGAGTTGGAAGGGTGCTTAGCTGGGTTCTGGTCCTTCTCCGTGTAGTCTCAGAGCCTCTGTATGTGGACTCTGTAGAAGGGTGGCCCAACTTCTCAAAATGGCTCGGGGCTCCAAGACACCAAAATGAGAGCTGTTGGTCCAAGGCTAGACTCAGAACTGGCATAGTGTTACTTTCACCATTCTAAACTGGTCAAAGCAGTCACAGGACTCCTATCCTAGGTTCAAGACAAGCCCAAACAGACCCTTCCTGTCAATAGGAGAACATCAAGGAATTTGTGGCCATTTTTAGTCTGTACAAATGTTAATATTAGTTTATTTCTTAATTTTATAAAAAATCTTCCCATTTCTTGGAGAAATTCTACTTGGACGTGGTGGGAATTCTTTAAATACATTTAAAATTTAATTTGTATATGTTTTACCCAAGATTTTTACACTTATATTGTTATGCAAATTTAGTTTATAGTTGTTGCTCTTGTTTTAAATGTTGGTACCAATGTAATTTTAGTTTTTTAATAATTAATTAGATAAGTTACCATTTTTTAAAAATCTTTTTACAAAGGATGAGAATCATGTGCTTTTTGAACATTTGAAAGTCTTACCCACAAAGCTATCTGAGGGTAGGGGGTTCTTTTGGAGGGAATTCTCTGATCATTTTTTAATTTTGTTATTGGTATTCAGATTGGATAACTGAATCAGTTATGGTCATTTAAAGGTTTTTTTTCATTTTTAAGTCTAAAGTTGTATATTGCGGCTATATATGTGAACTTGGAAATTACTATGTAATATTAAGTAAGGGAAACAAAGTACTCAAGAAACTTGGGGAGGTAGTACCTTCTGGAAATGTTTATTACAGGCACAAGAAGCTAATTTTAGACCTCACCTTAATTTTTTTCATAATTTTCAAGAATATATAGACTCTTTCAAATAAAAAAAATGAAAAAAAGCATACTTTTATAAGATACTGAGATGACCCCTATGCTGAAATACTAGCAGAACAGAACCCAACCCAGGGCCCTTAGGAGCATTCTTACTCCTGGCAATAAGGGGGATCAAAACATATTGGTTGGTGAACATGTGAAGAAAAATGGATGAATGAATGATTAGTAAGATCTGTTCTTACAGTGTGGTTTGGCCTAACAGCCCTCACAGACATTAGGAATACGCTGAACACTGCATGCTTGGCTCACTCTCCTACATACCTTCTTAAATTGTACATGTTTATTCTCCATGCAAAAGTCCAACATCGTTGACTCTTGATTTTTCTCTCCCCATTGCTTGCTGCCACTCTCCTGGCTCACCTTTCCCATCGCTGATCTTTTTTCTTTTCTTTTTTTTTATATTTCATGATATTTTATTTTATTATTTTGTATTACATATAATGTATTATTTGCCCCAGGGGTACAGGTCTGTAAATCATCAGGCTTACGCCTTTCATAGCACTTGTCTCCTTCCTGATCCCATCTTGTTTCATTTTTTTTCCCTCCCTAACCCCCACAACCCACTGCTCTGCCCCTAAAATTCCTCATATCAGAGAGATCATATGATAATTGTCTTTCTCTGATTGACTTATTTCACTTAGCATAATACCCTCTAGTTCCATCCACATCATTGCAAATGGCAAGATTTCATTTCTTTTGATGGCTTCATAGTATTCCATTGTATATATATACCACATCTTCTTTATCCATTCATCTGTTAATGGACATCTAGGTTCTTTCCATAGTTTGGCTATTGTGGACATTGCTGCTATAATAAACATTCGGGTGCACATGCCCCTTCAGATCACTACATTTGTATCTTTAGGGTAAATACCCCATAGTGCGATTGCTGGGTCATAGGGTAGCTCTATTTTCAACTTTTTGAGGAACCTCCATACTGTTTTCCAGAGTGGCTGCACCAGCTTGCATTCCCACCAACAGTGTAGGAGGGTTCTCCTTTCTCCTTATCCTCGCCAATATTTGTCGTTTACTGACTTGTTAATTTTAGCCATTCTGACTGGTGCGAGGTGGTATCTCAGTGTGGTTTTGATTTGTATTTCTCTGATGCCGAGTGATGTTGAGCACTTTCTCATGTGTCTATTGGCCATTTGGTTGTCTTCTTTGGAGAAATGTCTGTTCATGTCTTCTGCCCATTTCTTGATTGGGTTATTTGTTCTTTGGGTGTTGAGTTTGATAAGTTCTTTATAGATTTTTGGATACTAGCCCTTTATCTGATATGACATTTGCAAATATCTTCTCCCATTCTGTCAGTTGTCTTTTGGTTTTGTCGACTGTTTCCTTTGCTGTGCAAAAGCTTTTGATCTTAATGAAGTCCCAATTGTTCATTTTTTGCCCTTGCTCCCCTTGCCTTTGGTGATGTTCCTAGGAAGAAGTTACTGCGGCTAAGGTCGAAGAGGTCGCTGCCTGTGTTCTCCTCAAAGATTTTGATGGATTCCTGTCTCACATTGAGGTCTTTCATCCATTTGAGTCTATTTTTGTGTGTGGTGTAAGGAAATGATCCGTTTNCTGTCCAGTTTTCCCAACACCATTTGTTAAAGAGACTGTCTTTTTTCCACTGGACATTCTTTCCTGCTTTGTCAAAGATTAGTTGACCATAGAGTTGAGGGTCCATTTCTGGGCTCTCTATTCTGTTCCATTGATCTATGTGTCTGTTTTGGGGCCAGTACCATACTGTCTTGATGATGACAGCTTTGTAATAGAGCTTGAAGTCTGGAATTGTGATGCTACCAACTTTGGTTTTCTTTTTCAACATTCCTCTGGCTATTCAGGGTCTTTTCTGGTTCCATATAAATTTTAGGATTATTTGTTCCATTTCTTTGAAGAAAATTGATGGTATTTTGATAGGGATTGTGTTAAATGTGTAGATTGCTCTAGGTAACACAGACATTTTCACAATATTTGTTCTTCTAATCTATGAGTATGGAACATTTTTCCATTTCTTTGTGTCTTCCTCAATTTCTTGCATGAGTACTTTATAGTTTTCTGAGTATAGATTCTTTGCCTCTTTGGTTAGGTTTATTCCTAGATATCTTATGGTTTTGGGTGCAGTTGTAAATGGGATCGACTCCTTAATTTCTCTTTCTTCTGTCTTGTTGTTGGTGTATAGAAATGCAACTGATTTCTGTGTATTGATTTTATATCCTGACACTTTACTGAATTCCTGTATGAGTTCTAGTTGTTTTGGAGTGGAGTCTTTTGCATCTCTGAGCTTTTTAACCACTTAATTTCCCCAGTAAATAATCAGGTGTGTCCTCAACTTCTAGATTTTCCCAGGCTACACAGCAAATGAAAAACGCACTTAGACTTATGGAAGCCTACATCTAGAAGACGTTCTGGGACATCTGGTGAAACCTATCTTATTCCTTTTGTAGACTGAGGAAACCGCTAAACTGATGGCAAGAACAAATTCACTTAAGAGTATATTTCAAGAGGCCTGAATGTGGTTATTGGAAAACAGAAGACACCATTTGAGGTAAAGTTATCAGTTTCAAGGGCAGTCATGTTATGAAGATGAGCCCAGGAGAAGTAAAAAGTCATGAACCTGTCAAATGGGAGAATAAATATCAGTAGAATATATGTTCAGCCTTGAAAGTCATGAAATTTCAAATGTTCTACTTGATTTATCCAATCCACTAGGTGGAATAAAAAAATACTTTCAGTGAAATTTTCCTTGACAACCTCTAAGATGTGAGCCCTTTGCAAACAGAGAACAAGAATTTTCATCTCTGGTATCTCTAGTACCTACCTTGCCCCCGGCCCTAACCTGGTTCTCCTGAATTAGCCCATTGTGTGAGCCAGTTGGAGATCTGCGTGCTGCTTCCACTGGCCTTTTCAAAACATACAATTTATATGTTGTACACCTGAAACCAATATAACATTGCATGTTAAGTATACTTCAATTTTAAAAAGCATACAATTCAATAATTCTTAGTAAAACTTAAAGAGTTATACAACCATTACTGCAATAAAAATTTTATGGTATTTCTATCAACACACACACACAAATGCTCATTGTGCTTGCTTCAGCAGCACATATACTAAAAAAACACCCTAAAACCTGTTATGTGTCTTTGCAGTCAGCACCCTACTTTGCTACTCTGCAATCCCAGCCGACCATTAATCTACTTCCTATCTCTATAGATTCGTCTATGTTGGGTATTTCACATAAATGGAATCATATAATATGTGGTGTTTTGTATTTGGCTTCTTTCATTCAATGTGATATTCTTGAGACTCATCCATATTGAAGTATCAGTATTGGATTGCTTTTTATTTGTTGACATAGTATAGCTATTCCACATTCTATTTATCCTTCACCAGTTGATGAATATTTGAGTTATTTCCACTTTTTGGATATTATGGCTAATATTCCTATGAACATCCATATGCAGTCTTTGTGTGGGCCTAAGTTTACTCTTGGGTAGATAACTAGGAGTGAAATTGTTGGGTCATAAGGTAATTCCGTGTTTAGCATTTTAATAAAGTGTCAGATGTTTTACAGAGCGGCTGCACCCTTTTACATTCCCATCAGCAAAGTACAAGAATTATAGTTTCTCTACATTGTTACTAAGACTTGATATTATCTATCTTTTTATCAGCTGGCTCTGTAAATATTATAAAGACTATGTGGTACCCCATGCCACCTTCCTAGATCCTTAGGCGGAAGCTGCTATCCTGAACCGCATTTCAAGAAAAAAGATTAGTTATCCTTTGTAGAAGCTTAGGACTTATATATTCCTTTCAGCTGTTGTATGAAAATCCAGAAACTCCAAGGGTGCCCAGGTGGCTCAGTCAGTTAAGCATCTGACTCTTGATTTTTGGCCCAGGTCCTGATCTCAGAGTCATGAGATCAAGTCCACAGTTGGGCTTCATGCTCAGCAGGGAGTCTGCTTGAGATTCCCTCTCCCTCTCCCTCTGCCCCTATCTATCTATCTATCTACCTATACATATATATAATATTAAAAATATATAAAATAGAATATTTATATAATTTGTGTATATATGTGTGTGTATATATACATACACATATATATATATTTATATATATATAAATCCAGAAACTCTAGTACTTTTGTGACAATATCATACAACTTAAAGCTTAGTGTGTGTGGTCAAAGACTGTTAATTATACTCCAATATCTAGTCTTCTCTTCTTACATAGAAATAGAATTAACCAGAAAGTACATTTCTTAGCCTCCCTTGCAGCTGCATGTAGTTATAAGACTAAGTTTAGGTGAATGCGCTATGAACAAAAATGTTGTGTACTCTTAAACAGAAGAATTGAGCCCACCTTTTTACCTCTGTCCACATCTTTACAGGAAAGTGGAAATGACAATAAAGGCTGGAGTTGCCCTCTTGGACCAGAGATGGTCACCATGTGCTGAAGTGGGAAAGGTATCAAAATAGAGGAAGCCTGGGTCTCTGATGATTGTGGGGCACCACACCAGTCCTGGATTGCTTGCCTGAACTTTAACATGAGAGATAAATACCCTGTTTAACCCAGGGTTATTTGGGGGTTGTCTGTTATAGTAGTGAAAATGTGAAGTTACCAACATGTAGAAAGCCTCTGTAGGAACATGGCTACAATATGAGAGTCTCTACTGATGAATATGATCACACAAGGAAAGGCAGAGTAATGCAGTGAAAAGAGCACTGGACTCAAATTAAGGTTTTTGGAGGTTTAGCGTTGATTTTATCTGTAGTCAGCTTTGTGACCTCAGGCAAGTCTCTATATTTCTCTGTGTCCTCATCCATAAAATAAGGTGGTTTTATACAGTGAAAAATAAACTTTAAAACTTGAAAATAGGGGTGCTGGGTGGCTCAGTCTGTTAAGCATCTGCCTTTGGCTCAGGTCATGATCCCAGGGTCCTGGGATCCGAGTCCCACATTGGGCTCTCTGCTCAGCCCAGAGTCTGCTTCTCATTCTTGCTTTGCCTCTCTCCCCAGCTTGTGCTTTCTCTCTCTCTCACTCACACACACTCTCTCTCAAATAAATAAAATCGTAAAATAAATAAATAAATAAAAACTTGAAAAGAAAAAGTATCTGGTTTCAGAAAATACTTCACTGTTTTTTCATTGGAAAAACAATTCAATAACATTTTAAATGTAGAAACTTGAAAGTAGAAGCCTTATTACATAAAATAGTATGATGATAATCATCTTCAGCAGCTGCATCATTTGCATGGGGCTAAGAATGCCCCCATACATTAGCTTTTTAAGAAACTTCCCAATTGGTACCATTATTAACCCCATTTTACAGATAAGGAACCTAGGGTTCGAAGAGGGTAAGTACCTTGCCCTGTCGTGCGGTTAGTTGTGGCAGGGCCAAGATTTAGATTCCCGAGTCCAGAATACAGATGCTTAACAAATGCTACTTTGCCCCCATAACTATACCTAGGTAGTTATTGTGCAGCATATCAAGAAATCTACAATAAAGGCCGTTGGTCTGTGTGGCCTCTTCAGCGGTTGGGACCAGGAGGCATTATTACACTTTAAAATGAATAAACAACTCTTGCAAATTTGCTCAGTAGGTTAAGGTGACATGTGGAGCAATCATTGTGAATCATCTAAGAAGCACTGGGAGAATTAAGATAATGGCAAAGCACACCTGCCAAATGCTGCAAAGAAGATAAGCAGCCCTCAGGAACCCGTGACCTGCAACACTGGGCAGTGTGATCACTGAATTCCAAAGACCAAGCCTCCTGAACTTGGCTGGCAGCTGTGATTCAAGGGGGGGATCAGGCGCCAAGATGTGCTCTTTCCTGCCTAATGCATTTTGAAGAAGCACAGCAGAGAAGCTAAGCCTGATGGATTCTGAACGCTGGTTGTGGGGTTTTTTTTCCCTGGCAACAAAATTAAAACTGCACCTAGGGATTTATCCACCCTTTTGCTGATCTCGATGTGAACTGTGCAGTGAAATCCCTGTACACAGCACCGACTCTGTCTCCCAGGGTGTTGCTTAAAATGTGACTGAGCACAAATGGAAAACATCAAGTTTTGTTGAAGTCAGCACACAGAAATAATCTCTAAAAGTAATGAAAAAATTCTTTTCACTCTGTAAGATAAATAAATCTGAAGTATGTTAAAGTCAGAGATGTTCAGCTCAGCTGCAGAGACATCTTGAGGAAAGGATATTGTGTGCTTGGGACACATTTTAATGCCCTTCTGATACCCTTATGTGATGATAAGGATCTTTTAGGTTTCTTTTTTAAAATATATTTAATATATGAGGTTTAATATATGAATATATTAAATATATTTAATATATGAACCTACAACTATTTACGTTCAGTTTATTTTAACATTGGGAAAGGTAAAAACTTGTGTTTTGCCCCACTCCCTTTTTATCTCTTGGATGCATAAATATATTATTTAGGTAAATACAAAATTAGGAACCATCTCAATATTTAAAGTCAACATGAAATAAGGCTCTCTGCTTTCCACCCCAACCTTAATTTTATTTTTATTTTGACTCTGAACTTCATGCTTTGTTTGTTTGCTTGTTTTTTTCCTAAGTGTAATCCATGAACCACCTGCTTGGAATCTCCAGTGCTTGCTTAAAAGTTGTTCTGAAAGTCTGGGGTAGAGGAAGTCATATCAAATAACATTTCTTCCGGGCCTGGGTGGCTCAGTGGGTTAAAGCCTCTGCCTTCTGCTCAGGTCATGATCTCAGGGTCCTGGGATTTAGCCCCTCATTGGGCTCCCTGCTCGGCAGGGAGCCTGCCTCCTCCTCTCTCAGCCTACTTGTGATTTCTCTCTCTCTCTGTCAAATAAATAAATAAAATATTTTTAAAAATATAACATTTCTTCCCCAGTACCTAATGAAATGAACAAAAATGTTTCTTTTCAAAAGGCCAAAAATTATCAGCAGTAATCAAAATTGAAAAGTGCTCTCAATCTTGTTTACCACACCTGCTTCCCAGAAAGCAACTGAGGAATGTTCCAATATCCTGAATTCACCTTCATTTGAAGAGAAGTGGTGAAGAGAAGTGACCGAAAGGATGAGTAAGTGGGAAACTATGAACTTAGGAGCCGCTTTCTGCACCACTGCAGACCCTGGCTGAGGACCAGACATTCTCCAAGGTCACTGCTGAGTTGGAGGAATGCACCAGAGCCCTTGGGTTAGAAAATTCCTGGCCCTTGCTGGGAAGACTGGCCCCAATAAAGGACATTTGCGGGGACTCAGAAGAGAGGAGGCAGTCCAGGATCCCAGCAAGGACTGCGGGCAGTTCCAGAGGGGCTCTTCTCCTTCCCATTCTCAAGTTTCAGGATACAGAAAAGTAAATAGAAAATGACATCCAGCCTCCAAGTTGTTGTCCACAGGGGTGATAACTAGTTTCCGGGGAAGCTAAGAAGGTCAAGAAGAACTACTATAGATCAGGGAAACTGGAGACTTACATAAAACTGCCCAACTGTAGTTTAAGCAAAATAAAAATAAAAGGGATGTCAACCTTGTAAATGTGTCACAGGGGAGGGGGTGGGTAGGAAGAGGGAGAGAGAGAGAAAAGTACAGACGCAAAGGAAATGGTCCAGAAAAAAACAAAAATTTAAGAAAAAGAAGGCAATCCCCCAGATTGCCTAGTGCTAAAAAGAAAACAAAACCTTAATAAAAACAGGCTGTCAGTAAAATAAGAACTCAAGGACAAAGTGATGAAACAACAGAAAGAGATGAAAGAGAAATTGCAGGGCTAAGGAAAGCAATTGGAACCAAAATAATACTAACACTGATCTTAATTAATAAATAAGAAATCAAAGAATAGTTTAGATAGAACTAAGTTAGTTGAATTGAAGACTTGAAATAATCACTACGAACACAACAAAAAATTACAAAGAAATTAAAATAATGAGACCAAACAAGGTGTTCATATATAGATGATATTTATTTATATATATTTATAGCGGATAATTATTGTCCCTGAAATAGCATATTCAAAATAGAAGATAAAAATTATTCTCAAATATAATGAAGGAAAATTTCCCCAAAGGTAAAAGAATGAAATCTGCTGTTGACAGGGTACACCATATATTCAGAAACTACTTAATATAAAACAATTGACATTGATTAAGGTATTTACCTTTAGGAATAAAGAAAGATTTCCTGAAGCATCCAAGCAGAAAGAGCTGGCTACCCACAAGGGGGAAAGGTCAGGTTGGCCTCCTACTTTTCTACAGAAGACAGGCGAGCAGTATCTAAAGTTTCTGCAGGAAAGAAAGTGGGACCCAACGTTATTATTATTTTTTATTATTTTTTTAAGATTTTATTTATTTATTTCACAGAGGGAGAGAGATCACAAGGAGGCAGAGAGGCAGGCAGAGAGAGAGAGGGGGAGAAGCAGGCTCCCCACTGAGCAGGGAGCCCAATGCGGGCCTCGATCCCAGGACCCTGAGATCATGACCTGAGCCGAAAGCGGAGGCTTTAACCCACTGAGCCACCCAGGCGCCCCCCAACGTTATTATTAAACCAAGTTGTCATTCAAGTTACAAGGCAAAAGGCAGACATTTTTAAACACACAGCAAAAAAAAACCCAAACCAAACCAAAAATCCGAAGGAAAAAAAAGAAAGAAAAAAGGAAGATGGGAAGGAAAGAGAGGGAGGGAGGGAGGGAATGAGGAAGAAAGGAAGGAAGGAAGGAGGGAAGGAAGGAAGGAAATATTTTAACATTTTAAACACACACACACATGCACCCCCTATACACTTTTATTTTTTACTATAAAATCAAGCCGTTCAAGAGGTGAAGTTAAATCACCTGGTTTTTTCTATTCACTTTTCTTCTGAGATTGTCAAGAATTCAATTTTCAAATTTCAAAGGAAACCTCACCTACTTGAGAGCATCAGGAAGGAGGATTGAGGACTGAAAAATGGGAACCAAAGCATAAAAGTCAAACTTTATGAAGTTGACAATTTTGCATCAGATTAACTCTCCCTGTGCTCCATAGCCTCATTGATAACATGCAAATAATAATCCTTGCTTCGCAGGGCTATTGGGAGAAGTAAAAGAGAAAAAAATGTAGTGAAAATGGACCTCAGACCCTCATACACTTTAAATTCTCAGTAGTCGCAGTCTCTCATCCATTCCCATCCCTTGCCATATACACTGTTGTCTGGCTTGGTTTTTTTCACTCAGGCTCATTCTATATTCTTATGGATTGTACTTTTTCAGATTGAGTAATTTATGGTTTAAAGCTAAATGTGTGCTAGTAAACTGTTCATAAATGAGCGTGGGGGAAAAAATCATAGGCTTTGGCATTAGAACTAGGCTTCAGTCCTGGGTTGCCTCTCTCACACATGTAATGGGAATATCTGAAGAAGAAAGAGAAAGGAACAGAAGCAATATTTAAAGTAATAGTGACTGAGAATTTCCCCCAAATTAATGTCAGTCAGAAAACCACAGATCCAGGAAACTCAGAAAACCAAATAGAATAGATACCCCTCCCTGCCTCCCACCAAATTACACCTAAACATATAACATTCAAATTGTAGCAAATCACAGATAAAGAAGAAAATCTTGAAAGAATCCAGAAAGAATTATATCCAGGTTTTTCTCAAACAACCAGGCAAGCAAGAGAGAGGTGAAATACTTAAAGTATTGAGAGGAAAACAAAACAAAACAAAACAAAAACAACAACTAAACAACGACCTAGAAATCTGCAATTTGTAAAATTATCCTTCAAAAATGAAGGAGAAATACTTTCTTGGACAAATAAAAATCAAGGGGATTTTCAGTAAACCTCACTTTCAAGAAACATTAAAGGAAGTTCTTTAGAGAGAAGCAAAGTAGTAGAGATCAGAAACTCAGATCTATGTAAAGAAGAGCATGAGAAATGAGTGAAGAAATGAGTGAAGGTAAAAAAAAACTTTTTTTCTTCTTAATTTAACAAATAACAGATTGAGGTAAAACAATAATATCTGATNTCTATGTAAAGAAGAGCATGAGAAATGAGTGAAGAAATGAGTGAAGGTAAAATAAAAACTTTTTTTCTTCTTAATTTAACAAATAACAGATTGAGGTAAAACAATAATATCTGATGATTATAGCTTGTGTATAAGTGAAATAAATGACAGCAATGATACATGGGATGAAAGGGAAGAATGAGGAATATTTTATTATTTATTATAATATTATACAAATTTATTATACAAATTTGCATTACTTGTGAAGTGGCATGGCATTATTTGAAGGTGAACTTGGGTTAAATTATAAATGCATACTGCAAACTCTAGGACAACAACTAAAAAAAGTAAAATTGACATTAATTTTAATTGATTAGAACGAAGAGAAAATGGAATCATATAAAATGTAAAAAAAAAGACAAAAATAGGAAAAAGGACCAACACCAACAAATAGAAAGTGGTGACAAATATGGTAGATATTCATCCAACTGGATCAATAATCTAAATGTCAATGGTCTAAATACTATCACTTAAAAGACTGAGATTGTCAGGGTAGATCCAAAAACAAGACAACTACATGTTGTCAACAAGAAACCTTTGTTTTTTAAAAAATTCTTTTAAGATTTTATTTATTTATTTATTTGAGAGAGAGAGCATGAGTCAGTGTGGGGGTTGATGGGGAGGAGCAGAAGAGGAGGGAGAAGTGGACTCCCCACTAAGCAGGGAGCTTGACAGCAGGGCTCCATCCCAGGACAATGGGATCATGACCTGAGATCCAAGGCAGATGTTTAACTGACTAATCCACCCAGGTGCCCCAAGAAACCTACTTTAAAAATAAAGACATATGCAGATTAATGTAACTGTGCTCTGCCATCCCTCTCCCATGCCCCCGTAACATTCAGAAATTGCCAGATCTGTTTTGCTCGTTGGTTCAAGGTCTCCAGCCAAAAGTATTAGAGTTCACTCTTTCGAATCCCCCTGCCTGCCCCTTCTCCAAAGGCAGGCACTCTTCTGTTTTCCTAAACAACCATGTGTATAAATTACAGTCTTCCAGGACCATTTCCCTCTCTGGCTACTCTTGGAAACTTAATTGCTCCCCATATCTCCCTTAAAGGCACTAGTGTTCTTGTGCAGTGACCACCGGCTCTTTGAGTTGCTAGAAAGTGTTTTATATTTTATAAGTGCACAGTGCTGGGTGGTATTCTTTGTTTTAGTTACTGGCTCCACCATCCACCTGATCATACAGGCTATAATCCAACACTGCTGCTTTTACCATCTGTGATTTAGCATCCAAGAACTTCAGAGGCAAAACAGATCTTACGGCACTGCGGACTGTGACCTCCCTATAGCCCAACTTCATGGGATGACATCATGAATTAGAGTTGATGGTTCTGCTATGATTCCTCTGGCAGGCTGTTCACAAGTGATGTTCATCATTGGATATGTTCATCTGTTTCTACCTGATTCCCTAGCGGTCTGAATTCCCCCTCTTAAAGCCTCTCTCGTCTTCACACTCAGTTCATTAGCAAGTCTTGCTGATGCTACTTCTGAAATATCTCATACATATGTCACACATTATGTCCCTGCCACTGCCTTAGAGGAGTTCTTAACTCCTTGTAGCCTCTTAACTGGTTCTTTTTGCCTCCAAGCTCTTCCTTTTCTTGACTGACCTCCTTTTTGGGGGGCAGACTTTCTTTTTACAAAGCTTGTCACTCTGATTATAAAATTTGATGGACTGTTTACAGGAAATCCTAAATTTCTTGATATACACAATCATTCAGTGTATACTGTGTCAACCCCAGCATCCATCACTCTCTTGTACACCCTTCAACTTTAATGAGCATGTCCCCTTTCCCAGGACACCTCTCTCCTACTGTTTGTGCTTTGTCAAAATACCCTTTCCTTCCTTTTCTACCCAAACAGTTACTCATAGTTCCAAAGCCCATCAAGAAGTTTGCTACTCTAGGGATGCCTGGGTGGCTTGGTTGGTTAAGCATCTGCCTTCAGCTCAGGTCAGCATCCCAGGGTCCTGGGATTGAGCTCTGAGTTGAATGAGGCTCCCTGCTCAGCAGGCAGTCTGCTTCTCCCTCTCCCTCTGCCCCCCCAACTCATGTTCTCTCTCACTCGCTATGCTCTCTCTCTGTCTCTCTCATAAATAAATAAGTAATCTTAAAAAAAAAAGTTTGCTACTCTAACATGCCCAGGAAATCTGATTCACTAGTTTCTTGGGGCTGGTCCTAGGCCTTGCCCCCCTCTTCTCCATATCTTTTTTGCTGAGGTANCTGTCTCTCTCATAAATAAATAAGTAATCTTAAAAAAAAAAAGTTTGCTACTCTAACATGCCCAGGAAATCTGATTCACGAGTTTCTTGGGGCTGGTCCTAGGCCTTGCCCCCCTCTTCTCCATATCTTTTTTGCTGAGGTAATGTCATCCATAACATGGCTTCAATTATTGATCTGCATATGATTCACACATTTATATCTCCCACACAGACTTTTTCCTCTGAGTTCCAGACTCATATATCTAATCACTTAATTGACATTGCCTTTTTTAAATATTCAAGAGCCCTGTTAATCTTCATAAAATTATGGTGTAAGCACTATTATTGTTCTCATTTTGAAAACTAGAAAACTGAGGCTCAGAAATGTAAATTGCATTGTGTAAGTTTGCATAACTAATTAATGTTTGATAGAATTTGAACCTATGACTCTGCACTCTTAAACTTTATGTTTTTATCCAATATATTATTACTGCCTCTTGAATATTTGCATCAGGGAAATTGAGATAACTTGTTTGAAATAATAATAATAACAACAACAATAATAATAAAGGTGTTACTGTTAAGAAAGACATGGAACCAATTTATTTGAATAGAAATAAATCTATATTCTAGACAATTCAAAACCTTACACAGCATGCCTGGGCGTCTCAGTTGGTTAAGCGACTGCTTTCAGCTCAAGTCATGGTCCTGGAGTCCCAGGATCGAGTCCCACATTGGGCTCCCGTCTCTGCGGGGAGTCTACTTCTCCCTCTGACCTTCTCCCCTCTCATGTTCTCTCTCACTCTCTCTGTCCTCTCTCTCAAATAAATAAATAATCTCTAAAAAAAGAAAAGTAAAGAAAAGAAAACCTTACACAATATAATAGAATCTTAGCGTTGGGTGAGATTTTGAAGTTCATTCAGCCCATTCATCTTTCTTTCCTACTTGATTCTAGGGCATTTGAGTTCATAGTTGTTTTTTTATAAGAAATATTTTTATTTTTCACTTGAATGGATTAATATTGTTTTTTCTGAGCAACGAGGAGAGAAAATGAGTCACATTAATATTATTTCAGCTTCTCACTCCAGCTGTGTCTGATGACCTATCCCTATGATCTTTCTTTTTTTCCCTTGATCTTTCTTTTGCAATTTGTGCATCACTAACCCTCCTCTCTCTCTCTCTCTCTCTTTTTTTAAAAAAATATTATTTATTTATTTATTTGACAGAGAGACAGAGAGAGAGAGTAGGAACACAAGCAGGGGGAGTGGGAGAGGGAGACAGGCTTCCCACCAAGCAGGGAGCCTGATGTGGGGCTCGATCCCAGGACTCTGGGATCATGACCTGAGCCGAAGGCAGATGCTTAACCACTGAGCCACCCAGACGCCCTCTCTCTCTTTTTTAAAAAACTCATTTGAGTTTATTTTGTATGATTTTTAGTTCCATTAAATTTGAGACTTATTTTAATCTATGGTCTATCTTAGTGAATGTTCCACATGCATTTGAAAAGAACGTGTCTTTTGGTGTCATTGTGTGACATGTTCTATAAATATCAATTACATTAAGTTGATTGGTACTGTTATTTGATCTCGTGTGTATTACTAATTTTCTTCTGCTTGACAAAAGAGTGCTGAGATCTGCAGCTATAATTATATATTTATCAATTTTCCTTTCATTTCTATGAACTTTCTTCATGCATTTGAAGTTCTTATTAGGTACACACACATTTATCATTATCAAATGTCTCTCTTTGTTCCAGGTAATATTCCTTGTTCTGAAATTTACATTGTCTGAAAATATTGCTCTTTTCCATTCTTTTACTTTCAAGTTGTGTCTTTATATTCACAGGATGTTATAGTTTATCTGAACTCTGGTGTCTCATATCGATAAGTGTATCTCAGGAAACTGGTGCTCTGTTTATTTCAGTATTTTTCTCTGTGCTGTTCATTCAGGACAGCCTCTTTCTTCACTGTGCCTCAAGTTTAGTAATCTTTTATTCTGTACTGTTTAAGCTGTTGCTAGTCTCATTTGTTGTACTTTTCATTTCAGACAGTGGATTCTTATTGTCCAGAAGTTCCAGGGATCATTTTTATCTCTTTCCTTCCTCTTCTAACCATTCTTATGATTTTCTCTACCTTCTTCAATATATGGAACAGGTTTTTAATAACTTTTTAAAAACATCCTCGTCTGCTGATTTAATCATCTCCATCATTCTTGGCTCTATTCATTGACTGATTTGTCTCTGGCTATGGATCTTATTTTCCTGCTCCTTTGCGTTCTTGGTAATTTTTTTAGTACTGAATTCTGGACATTGTGTTATTAACTTTTTTAGATGCTGCATTTTGTTGTATGCCTTCCATAGCGTTGGACTTTTATTCTGATGTGTAATTAAGTTACTTGGAATTAGTTGGATTGCTTCAAAGTTTGCTTTCAAACTTTGTTAGGATGGATCCAGAGACGCTCTACTATCAAGAGGGCAATACTCTTCTCAGGTCAGTACCTCGTGTCTTTTGTAGTTTGAGTTCTTTTCCCTCTGGTCAGTAGGAAAATGAACTATTTCCATCCCTGAGTGAAGCTGCAGGCACTGTCTTGTGTACATCTTTCCTGGGCTTCTTTCTGTGGCCTCAGATAGTTTTCTTTCACACAGGCACAGATCGTTGTCCAGGCGAAGGTTTCAGAGCTCTCTGTATTAGCTTTCTCCTCTCAGAAGGAAAGTCTAGCTGTCTTGGCCTCTTCAAACTTCAATCTCTATCTTCCCAACGCAGTGAGGGCTGCTGTGCTCTGTTGGGTACCACTTCCTGTGCTAGGAATTTCTTCCAGGCAGAAAACTGGGGCAATTATAGGGCTCACCTCATTTATTTCCCTTCTTTCAGAGATCACAGTCCTACATTACCTGTTGTCCAGTGTCTGAAAACTTCATAAATTTTTTTTCTGATTTTTTAATTGTTTAAGGCAAAAGGCAAATCCAGTCTCTGTTACTTCATCATGGTCAGACGTGGCATTATATACACATTATACGCATTACCTTTGCCATACTTAATCCCTTAACTCTCTGGACACACAAATGTGCAATTTTTGTGGTCTGGAATTTAATGGACAAGGAAATATATGACTGCCATAATTTGGAATATCCAGGATGGCAAATGTTTTCAATTTAATATTGAAGATAACTCATATGACCACAACAGTGATGGGAAATTATTTTAGCCTGAATGTAGTACTCTGATTTCTTATCTACAATTGTGGGTGTGTATTAGAATGGTTTAGTAACGTTGAGTGTAGTGTGCGGTCTCTATTTCAATGTAGGAAGAATCCTATGGATGGTAGGAGTGGAGAAAGGATAAGTAGGAAGGATGGTAGGAGTGGAGAAAGAGGCTCTGGTGTTGACTTCCTTTGTTTCCGGGAATGAACCAATGTTGCTATGATCAGATTTGCTTAGAAGGATGATGAGAGCAGAAGTGGTAGGTGATCTTACCCTTGATCTCCTTTCAGTGGGACTGAGGGTTGGAAAAGGGAAGGAAGGGAATGAGCCACTACCTATTTCCTTGACTTTCTTTATTTTAATTAGATGAACTTCCTTCTTATATTGAGACCTAGCACCTGACACAAAGAATGTCAGGATTAGTGGATGCATGGATAAGAAAAAGAGACATTAGTGTCTTCTATTCTTCCTCATCGGCAATCTCAGGATGCCCTATAATGGCAACTACCAGGCTCTAGTTGCTAAATACTGGGTTTGCAGCTTTTTATTATAATCATCTAATTTTAGTTTCAGAGCTTATTTTAATTGGATGGTTTTGACTTATTTGGAGTTGTCAGAATCCATATAACATAGTAGAATAACCTTAGGGATTTTGAAATGTGTGTCTCAAAATAGAGGTGGAAAAAAAAAAGAAGACTAGAATCTGTGTTGGTTTTAAAATCCACTTGGAGCAAGGGAAATTTACAGCTTGGGCTCCTTTATGGGCTCTCCCGACATCACTGCTGATTCTGCACTTTGGGGGACAGATTGTCATTTCACTAGTGCCAGGTTGTTCATTTTAAATGATCTGTTCAGAACAAAATATTCTCTATTAAGAAAACTTTGGGCTGAATTCTTTTACCAAAACAGTTTCCATGTCATACTAAAAGATGAAATTTGCCACATCAATAGTATTTTAGGGAAACCAGCTACAATTGATAATGAAGTGCCCTAAATACTTGAAAAGTTAGGAGAGTTGCAATTCATCAGAAAGCTGTTCAGCTCCAGCTTTGTAATATTTTGAAATAGGGCCATCTAGTGGAAATGTGGGCCATCCCCTAACTATGAAACTACGAGTGCATCCTCTAAGACTATACATTCGGGTTTTTTAAATATCCCTTTTAATGCTTCTAAATCCAAATTACGTGCCCCTGATATAAATAGTCTGCTCAGAAATAAATGGATTTCCCCTCAAGTTCTCACACTGGTTGATAATATCATAATCTGTCAATATATATTCAATTAGGCTTCTAGAAGTTCTAAGTTGTTTACTTTTTTCCCTTTTCCTATGAAAAACAGCTCTTTCTAGTGTGCTTCCTCTCACACTACCACCCCCTCCACCATGAAATCTTATTGAGGAATTAATGTGTATAGGTGAGACCGTTTGAGAATTACACAAGGCAGTGTATGATACAGGATCAAGGTGTTTGTTACAAATGTAACTGGACTATAAATGACCCATCAAACACATTGTTGAAATTGTATGAGATGTCAGTGTGTGTTTTCTTGGATTGGTTGGAGACAAAAGGCCTCTAAGGAAAGATATAGATCAATTTCTCATGGAGGGTTTGTTCACCAAGCTGGAGGGTTTTTTCACCAAACTCATTTTGTTCTCTTCCTAGAAACATGGCTAAATCTCATTTCTCTCTACGTGCTCCACCAGCAGTTAGGTGGGGTTCTGTGATTGAGTTCTGGCTAATGGAATGTGGATGGAAGAGATATACACCAGTCCCTGTTCTGGCTCCTCAAATGTCCTGCATCACATTCCATGTTTCTTTTGTCTCCCCTCCTCACCCTCTGTCCGGTGGGTGTCATTGCCTAGGCAGACCATTGGAGCCTTTATCAGCCCGGGTCTTTAATGCCTGTGTAGAGCCTACCCCTGCTCCCTAATCCCCACAACCTGCCACAGACTGACATGGACATGAAATATGTTTTTGATACTTTTAGCCATTGAGATTTGAGGATTGTTTGTTCATGGCCCTGATTATCACAGGAAAGAAGAAACAACTGGTAGAAAGGAAAGAAGGTGGTGTGAGAGAAAGGCAGTAAGGTCCAAATTTTCTTCAGAAACATTTGTGAACATTCTGACTCTTCTCCAGGTTTCAGAAAAATTCTGAAACATCTAACAGAACAGCAGGATGTAGAACCACAGAAGCTTCCTGACAGGGTTTGAGCTCATGGGGTCAGGAAGGTGGGCTGTGGATGGAGACAATGTAGTTTGGATGGAGATGCTTCCCACTCCTTGAGACATGGTTAACTTGGCATGAAGTGATTACATATGGACAACTGGGGGACAGGGCTTGTCAGCTTTAGCCAGCAGACATTTGCTAATGTTATTATACATCATCTTATGCTAATTAAACTTTTCAATTAACCATTTCCATATAATAGGTATTCCAGGTATAGTCAGGCTAGGCAGGGTGAAATTTTAGCAAAATTGTTCATCTAGGCCATTTCTGGAAGCAATACATGGCATAGGTTTAATACAGAAGGAGACCTTTAAGTGGGCAAATGAAACAGAAATCATTGAACCACGGAGGTCAAAGTTTTACAGAGGATGTAGGATTTGAGCTAAACTTTTGACTGGCAGGGAGGAAGGAGGCAAACATGACTGGTGGCAGAAGGTGAAGAGAGACAAGTGAATAAGGAGATATTGTTGGGAGGGGGTAGAAAGGTGATTGGTCCTATAATGTAGGACTGAGGTAGAGGAAGAGGATGAAATCAGGCAGCATAGACAAGATGAGAGCAAGTTACTAGAAGCCTTGAAAACCATCACAGGGATTTGAATTTGAAGCTATAGTAGTACAGAGCTCCCAGGTCAATCAAATATGATTCACTAGATAAGCTGGACTTACCCAAACAGTTTTTCTGGTACCTGTCATCACTCACTTTCCCCCATGGTACACTCATGGGCATTTCAGGCTGAGAGAGGATCTGACTGAACACACAGCTCCTAAATCTAAGCGTTTGGAGATAATGAGAAGTATTAGTCTATCCTCTTCCTTGAGTGCTCCCTCTCCTCGTCTGCTCGATGCCACCGTCCCATCTCTCTAGATTCAGTGCTATTGAATTCTGTACTTCCAAGCCTCCCCTGAAAACTCACCCAGGTAGCTGATGGCTCCTTCCTTTGTTCAGCCATGGTACCAGACTTATGCCTCTACTATCTCCTGCTTATTCCAAGTATTTATTAATTACCTGGCTCCCACGTTAAGCAATGGATTCCTTGAAAGCAAGGGCTGTATCTCACTGAACTCTGTATCCCTGATGCTGAGGGCAAGGCCTACTGCCTGGTAGGTAGTCAAAATTAATACATGGTAAATGCACAAATGGATGAATGACTGAGAGGTAGATAGATTTGCTTTCCCAAGGCTGGAGACTTCATTCATGCATTTGCCACCGCCATTGTGTACACATAGTTGTCTACATAACTGCCTTCCTTTATTAGATTGTAAGTCTCCTTGAGTCCTGCTCATAAATTTATTCTCAGCACAGTTTAGTGTCTGGCATATATAAAACACTAAGTAAAATGTTTGCTGAATGAATGGGTGCATGGATGTTTCCTGCTGTAAACACAAATTACCAATGTTTGGTGGTATGATATTTTGGAAGGAATTTGACACATGAAAAAAATGTATTATTATAAATAAACAGTTGCTAGAAGAGTGCTTACATATTCACATATGGTAAAACACAAACTTGAAGATGTAAGACACAAACGTGAAAGTGGAGCATATTTGGAATATTATTATGACATGTTACTCGAAGTAACCAAATTACAGAAAACTTTGCACCTGGACACATGACTATTTTGGTTTTTAAACCACGTTGATTCCATTGTAATTAGTCTCTTGCTTCTCTGAGCAGTTCTTGTGAATAAATAGGCCAATAAAAGTAAGCCGTTGTTTCAAGTAGTAGGCTTGAGGGAGATGGGCCAGTGAGGAACTGACCTCCATCTGATAGAAGTAAGTATGCTGCGTCCAGCCATGGTAGGGACTGTTGAAGGATGGTACATCTCAGTAGTTCAGGTGGTATATAATAATAATACTCTTCTGGATTATGACCACTGCATCATCATGCTAATGGAATGCGTAAGTACAGAATAGAGAACAAAAAGCCATTCAGATATTCCCATCATTCATGTCATTACAGATACCCATGAATACACCAAAGCAGGTGTGTGAAGATCAAAGATAACTTATGAACAGCAAAAAGGTAAAATGTTATTTCAAAAAATACAAACAGGGCACTTGGGTGGCTCACTTGGTTAAGCGTCTGACTCTTGATTTCCGCTCAGGTCATGATCTCAGGGTCATGAGATCTATCTAGCCTGATGCTGGGCTCCACCGTGGTCATGCAGCCTGCTTAAGATTCTCTCTCCCTCTGCTCCCCCCTCATGTGTGCGTGTGCTCTCTCTCTCAAACAAACAAACATAAGACAGCTGCACTTTCATAATAATGAAAGGGTTTGATGTTAATTAAAAAAATTTTTTTTAATTGGGGCGCCTGGGTGTCTCAGTTGGTTAAGTGACTGGCTTCGGGTCAGGTCACGATCCTGGAGTCCCAGGATCGAGTCCTGCGTCAGACTCCCTGCTTAGTGGAGAGTCTGCTTCTCCTGCTGACCCTCCCCCTTCTCATGCTCTCTCTCTCTCGTTCTCTTTCTTTCAAATAAATAAATTAAAATCTTATAAAAAATTTTTAAATTTTTTTTAAAGATTTTAATTTATTTATTTGACAGAGAAATCACAAGTAGGCAGATAGGCAGGCAGAGGGAGAGGAGGAAGCAGGCTCCCCACTGAGCAGGGAGCCTGATGCGGGCCTCGATCCCAGGACCCTGAGATCATGACCTGAGCGGAAGGCAGAAGCTTAACCCACTGTGCCACCCAGGTGCCCCTAAAATATTTTTAATTAATTAAAAAATTTTAAAGTAATACTTTCCCTTTTACAACTAATAAGGACTTTAAGACTCTTTTGTCAGATCTAGTAAGTAAAAAGTAAAGGTAAAGTTTATCAATTATTATATAAATTTGCATTATTATCAGCAGGGATGATTCAGATTCCACCTCCCTTCCTCCAAATTCATGTCTTTTATCCAAGAAAAGCAACTACAATTAATTGAGGAAAAAAAGACAAAACTGGTTGCTTCTTGGGGAATAAAGGAAAAGGAACAAAAGGGAGGAAAGAAAAATTGTCTTTCTGGGGAGACTTCAGAAAATTTTAGGCTTTAACACTTTGCCCCAATGTTTTGTGAGATGTATAATTTATGAAATATAATTTAGTAGGCTGAAATTATGAATGAACTCTTATGTTTAGGAATATTAGAATTTATAAAAAGTTAATTATCAATTTAGTCCCCAAAAGGCAGTGCAGATGTTCTTATGAAGACATGCTCACTGTTTTTTCTTAAGCTTATTCCCTTTTGGTCATTCATAACTTTACAAAAAAGAAATAAATCTATATTTTCTTTACAAATTTAAGTAATGTAATAATCCCTTTTAAAGGAGGGAAAACAAATTCTTGCATATTCCCTGAATAAAGTAATTTTCATTATAACTTTACTTAAATATTTACAAACACAAATTACATATAAATTCATTGTCTATATTCTATTTCATCTATAGAACTGAAATTAATTTACAAACTGTGTGCAAATAAAAATGTAACAGTAAAAAATTCAATAATGGGTATGCTTTAACAAGACAAAAACAACGATGTGAAAATAGTGGAAAGATGCGTTGTGGGGTTTTCTGCTTCGTTGTTTATTGCCTTGATTTTGAACATGCTGGTAGGTTATTTGAATCACTGAACATTGTTTTTATTTTTTTTATTTTTTTTTAAAGATTTTATTTATTTATTTGACACAGAGAGAGAGATTACAAGTAGGCAGAGAGGCGGGGAGAGAGACAGGGAGAGGAGGAAGCAGGCTCCCTGCTGAGCAGAGAGCCCAATGCAGGCCTGGATCCCAGGACGCTGAGATCATGACCTGAGCCGAAAGCAGAGGCTTTAACCCACTGAGCCACCCAGGCGCCCTGAACATTTTTATCTTTCCTTTTAAATAGTGATGTTAATTTCAAACCAATTAATTGTTTTTATTGGGCTGATCTCCTTAATAGTAGCCTACAAATTGCAATAGAAACAAAATATTCTAAGAATCAGAAGACATAATGAAAATGTTGTCATTTTACCTGTTTATCACCTCACCGAATCAACTGTTGCTGGTCAATATACACAAAGATGAAAACTTTGCTGTGAGGTGTTGTGTCTGTGAGGTGGCTCCATTCACCACTTCCCTACTTCTGAATGACTGAGAAACTTTTATTCATGTAGAGTACCATAACATCACATGGCCTCCACTTGGCTCCATACAATTTTAAATTGCAACACATGCAAATTTGGGTATTTGGTTATAAGGTGGTTGATCTAGAATATTCTTCCACTAAATTTTTAAAATTGTTGTTGAAATGAAAACACAAAATTTAGAAATTCTTGTATAGAACTGGAGGGCACCTTCTACAATGTGGAGTTAATGATTTTAAACAATTATTCTTTCTAGGGTGTCTCTGTTCAGCATCACTTGCCGCTCAAAGTACAGGGATCCACCTAGAAGTAAAAACTTGAGCAAATGGACATTGTCTTGGACTACTTACATGCTTAGGAAGTCAAAAAACTTCTGCTCTACTAATTGTAGGATATCAAGACAGTCGTAGTCATGCCAACTATGCCCCGTAGATGAAAACTATAATGTTCAGCTCAAAGCTCCATCTCTGGCACCAAGTATGTGACCTGCTGCCTCTGTAAGTAATGAACTTTGCCATAAAGTTTCTGATGATATTAGCTTCTATCTACCTCTAAGACACTAATTTTTTTTTTAATTTCAAATTGGGAATTTGTAGAATGCTCCCTCTTATAGATCTTCTAATCAACACGAACAAGTATCCTTTTCCCCTTCGCCCCCTGGGAAATAATGATGCCTTGTATGGAAGGGTGATAGAATTTTTTTTAAAGCACAAGAACAAGATGAAAGAAACCTACTAAAAGATAAAGGAATTTATAGATAAATTAAACATGCTTAAATAAGTGCTTAAAATGAAGCACAAAGGCTTCATTTTTTACTTTTACTTTTCTGACTGGAAGTTTGAAAGGGAACTTTGAACTTGCATTTCAATTCCTGATTGCAAATTCAGTCTGTTGATGGGGTCCTGCACTCAGTTCGGCTGTCTGTCCCACTTCACCTGAAATCCATGGCCTCAATCTCATGTCTGCTCTGACTAGTATACTCTTTCAGGGGTCAAACCGAGGTGGCTTTTAAAAACATACCTGAAGTATTAGACCCTTAGTAGATCCTAAGTTGAAGAAGTGAGTTTATTGACAGAAGACACCTTGTCACCTTATCTCCCAGCTCCTTTTCCCTGCCCACTGTGCTGTATGTAGCTCCTTCCAGGTCTTGTGGACTGGTTAATGCGATCTTATATAAAGCTCAACTTAATTGTACAGTATTTATAATTTTCCCACAAGCTAGGGTGCCCTCTTGTGGGAATATCCAGGTACTACCAACCATCTGAACGCTCCCTCACTGTATTTTATTTTATTTTTTTTTGATTCAATAATGCTTTATTAAAACAATTATGATTATTAAGTCAGAATTTCATTTACAATAGGGACCTATCTACATCCTTGCAGTTTCTGAAGTATAATGAGAACTATTGGGACTTCATCAAGATTAAAAGCTTTTGCACAGCAAAGGAAACAGTCAACAAAACCAAAAGACAACTGACAGAATGGGAGAAGATATTTGCAAATGACATATCAGATAAAGGGCTAGTATCCAAAATCTATAAAGAGCTTCTCAAACTCAACACCCATAAAACAAATAACCCAGTCAAGAAATGGGCAGTAGACATGAACAGACATTTCTCCAAAGAAGACATCCAAATGGCCAACAGACACATGAGAAAGTGCTCAACATCACTCGGCATCAGAGAAATACAAATCAAAACCACAGCGAGATACCACCTCACACCAGTCAGAATGGCTAAAATCAACAAGTCAGGAAACGACAGATGTTGGCGAGGTTGCGGAGAAAGGGGAACCCACTGTATTTTATTTTTATTCAACTCATCTTCTTCATGGTTTTCATAGCCATAGGTAAATGGGAAGGGGTAGAAATATGGTAGGCAGTAGCCAGTGGTATAAGAATATATTTTGCAAAACAATATTGATTTTCTTTCTTTCTTT
The DNA here is from genome assembly GCA_002007465.1 of Ailurus styani. Lineage (NCBI taxonomy): Eukaryota > Metazoa > Chordata > Mammalia > Carnivora > Ailuridae > Ailurus > Ailurus styani. Next base: position 503,329 of record LNAC01000675.1, on the reverse strand, counting down.
TTCTTTTTAAATATAGTGGTGGTAGGAGGTGAGGAAAGTATAGAGTAAGTCAGAATGAAGGTCCCAAGTTCAAGAAATTACTACATGTCTTTAACTCTACTCACCAAAAAAACATTTGTGTGGGTTGTCAAATGCCTCACTGAAGACCTATATCCTTCCTGGGATAAGTAAGCACTCACGGGACTTACTCTCACTTGACTCTCTGTTGTTTGCATCTCATCAGAACAGAGTTGAGAGCTCTAGCCTAAGAAGGATGAAGAATTTTAGTCTAAAGTGTAGCTATTAGAAGACAGAATGAGGATTGATAATAACTTAAATGCAAAGTTTTCTTACTACTTCAAGGCATACATTTTTAAAAAGTTTTTATTTGGAAGAACTTCAAACATATACAAAGTAGTATATGAGAGGAGTATAATTCCCCCCATTTACCTATTAGACAGCATCAACAATACCAACTCATTACTAATCTGATTTCCTCCAAATCTCTTTTCTCCCTCTCCAGTTATTTAGAAGTAAATTCCAGGCATTGTACCCTCTCACCCATAAATATTTCAGAGGGTATCTCTAAGAGATAAGAACTCCTTTTTAAAAATAAAACCACAATATCATTATGTAAAAAATAACAATTATTCCTTAATATCATAAAAGATCAAGGTGATGTTCAAATTTCCCTCATTGTCTCTCATTTTTAAAAGACCTGATTGTACGGTGGCTGGGTTATGGACATTGGGGAGGGTATTGCTATGGTGAGTGCTGTGAATTGTGTAAGACTGATGATTCACAGACCTGTACCCCTGAAGCAAATAATACATTATATGTTAATAAAAAAATTTAAAAAACCCAAAAAGACCTGAGTGGTTTAGTTTTAGTTTTACAATAGTACTGCGAAAAAGGTACAGAGGTTTTCTAAATACCCGCTGTTCTCTCTCACACATGCATAGCCTCCTCCTTTATCAACATCCCTCACCAGAATAGTACTTTATTTTATTTATTTTTATTTTTATTTACTTATTTATTTATTTTACCAAGGATGAACCTACATTGACACGCCATAATCACCCAAAGTCCATAGTTTACCTTAGGGTTCAGTCTTGGGGTGTTGTACATTCCATGGGTTTGGGCAAATGTATAATAACATATATCCATCATTACAATATCACACAGAATATTTTCACCGCCCTAAAAATCTCTGTGTTCTGCCCATTCATACACCACTCCCTGCCCTGACTTGGTAACCACTGATCTTTTCATTCCCTTCACAGTTTTGGCTTTTCTAGAATGTTATATAGTGTTAGTCATACAGTATGCAGCCTTCTCAGAATGGCTTCTTTCTCAATAATAATGCATTTAAGGCTCTTTCATGCCTTTTCATTGGTTGGTATCTCATTTCTTTTTAGTGCTGAATAATATTCTATTGTCTGGATGTACCACAGTTTATCTATTCATCTACAGAAGGACCTCTTGGTTGCTTCCAAATTTGGGCAGTTATGAGTAAAGCTGCTGTAAGTATCCGTATATGGGTTTTGTGTGGACTTAAGTTTTCAGCTCCTTTCCTTAAATACCTTGAAGTGTGATTGCTGGATCATATAGTAAGAGTATGCTTAGTTTTGTCAGAAACTGCCAGTCTTCCAAAGTGACTGTAATATTTTGCATTCCCATCAACAGTGTATGGGAGCTTCTGTTGCTCCACATTCTCACCAGCATTTGGTGTTGTCACGATCCCAGATTTTGGCCCTTCTAATAGTTGTATAATGGTATCACATTGTTCTAATTTGCATTTCCTTGATGACATATGATGTGGAGCATGTTTTCATATGCTTACTGGCCATCTGTATATCTTCTTTTTTTAAGATTTATTTATTTGAGAGCAAGCATGAGCAGGGGAAGAGGCAGAGGGATAAGCAGACACCCCACTGAGTGGGGACCCTGACCCAGGGGTTCATCCCAGGACCATGAGATCATGACCTGAGCTGAAGGCAGATGCTTATCTGACTGAGCCACCCACGTGCCCTGTTTATCTTCTTTACTGAGGTGTCTGTTAAGGTCTTTGGTCCATTTGTTACACTGCTTGTTCATTTTCTTACTGTTGAGTTATCTCTTTTAATCTATGGGTTCTCTTTTCTCACCATCTCTCATTTTGTCTTTCCCTTCAATATATTTTTGTTCAAGAAACAGTCACTTGTCTACAGTTTAGACGATATGGGTTTTTTCTGAATGTATCATTTTGGTGTTGTATAGGAGTTAGAGAAGTCTGTCCCTGTATTTCCTTTAAATGAGTAGTTAGATCTTGAAACTCGGTGATCCAGTTCTATTTTTTGTTTGGCAAGGCTACTTCACAAGCAGTGAGGCTGTCTTCCACCAGGAGGCGCACATGCTCTCTTTGGGACGTCCGCAGGATTTTTTTTTTTTTTTTTTTTTTTTTTTTTTTTTTTGGTATGTCTCTACGGCGAAATGTGGAATTTGAACTCAGGACCCTGAGATTAGGAGTCCCATGCTCTACCCACTGAGGCTTCAGCAGCTTTTGATGATCACTGTACTGATTCATTAACAAGCTAATGGTTGCCGAATAGCGATTTTCTACCTCTGCAATCCCTTCTTCTTTTACTAGGTTTTTATGCGTCTTTGATTAAATTTTCCTTCACCAACTATTTTGTTACTCCAAGATGCAATTTATATAGAGATGCCAGAAAAATGCTTGATTTTTCCCCTTCACTTAACAGTTTTCAAAATAATGAGTTGGTTCCCTAATACCATCCAAAAATGACCAATGAGTTTTTTTGACTTCTTTTGAACTAATGTATGTGAATCTGTTTTTTTTTTTTAAGATGTTATTAATTTCTTAGAGAGAGAGCGAGAGAGAGCATGAACGGTGGGGAGGGGCAGAGGGAGAGAGAAAAGCAGTCTCCCCGTCAAGCAGGAAGCCAGATGCAGGGCTCCATCCTGAGACCCTGAGATCAAGACCCCAGCAGAAGGCAGACTCTCAACCGACTGAGACACCCAGGCGCCCCTATGTGAATCTGTTATTTTTCATTCCACTGAAGTCATTATACTTATTGATGCTCAAATTCTTTTATCTGTGACCAGAGGAAGTCTATTTAAGTTGGCTCCTGAATCCTTTTGACATGAGCCTGTCTTTAGAAATTTCCCTACTTTCTGCTAAGACAAGATGTTCCTGGTTTCTTTTACATTTATTAACTCAGACCTGGAATCAGCTATTTCTCCAAGGCAATGGTTCTCAAAGTGTGATCGGGGGATCCCTGGGAGTCCCTGTGATGCTTTTATGGGGTCTGTGAGGCCAAAATGATTTTCATACCAAGATAGTACTTTCCCTTTTTTAATTTTCAGTCTCTCACAAATGTATATAGAGTTTCCCAAGGGCTACCTGGTGTATGATATTACAACTGAATGTAGAACAGGTTTTAAAAATTATGCTTGTCAGGACATCTGAGTGGCTCAGTTGGTTAAGCAACCACCTTCAGCTCAGGTCATGATCCCAGTGTCCTGGGATTGAGTCCCACATCGGGCTCCTATTCAGTGGGGAGCCTGCTTCTCCCTCTGCTTGTGCTCTCTTTCTCTCTCTCTCTCTCTGTCAAATAAAGTCTTAAAAAAATTATGCTGCCATTTATTAGGCCATATGTTAAAGAGATTTACAAAAATGTAAAACGATGGCACTCTTCTCACTAAATAATTTTTGTGGTTTTTTAAAAGATTTTATTTATTTATTTGACAGAGAGAGATCACAAGTAGGCAGAGAGGCAGGCAGAGAGGAGGAAGCAGGCTCCCCGCTCAGCAGGGAGCCCGATGTGGAGCTCGATCCCAGGACCCTGAGATCATGACCTGAGCCGAAGGCAGAGGCTTAACCCACTGAGCCAGCCAGGTGCCCCTAAATAATTTTTGTTAATGGATATTTTGTTATTTTAAAATCTGTTTTAATGTATAATGCAGTAAACATCAATAGGTATAACCCATACACACAAAAGCTTTTTGGGGTCCTCAACAGCTTTTAAGAGTTTAAAGAAATTTGAGAAGAAAATGTTTTGAGAACTGCTGTTCCCAGGAGTCCTGGCTCCTTTTAATGGAAAAGGATATTTAGAAGTCACAATCTAGGAGCTAGAGATAGATGTTCATGGTTACTGGATTGGCCATTCCTTTTAGGCCATTTCAGTGGGCAGAGCTAAGATAAAATGATAAATATATTTAAAGATAAAATACATCATGAGTCGTTACTGAGCCTTTCAATTCAAATTCAGGACTTCAGAGTTAAATTCATACAGTTTATATTTGTATCGTCCTCCCATTACAAAAATTCCAGCATAAATGTTTATTTTCAGTGTCAGATTAATACTACCACCACTAACAACGGTTTAAGGCTTTTTTGACATTTCCTTTGTCTTTCTATATAGATGTACAATAATTTGATGTATTAAATTTACTTGAAATGGTGTGGGGGGGGTGGGGGGGCTATGCCACCTAGCAGATCAGTTAGAGTCATGTGTTCTTACTTTTGGTTTTTAGAGGAGATTTTGTAAATTTAATTTTGTTTTTTAATAATACGTTTACATGGTTCTAGAGTAAAATCTGTCACATAGGATATATTCAGAGACACCTGGCTTCTATCCCTGTTTCCTCTGTTCTATTTCCTTTCTCCCCCAATCGGTAACACTTTAAAACAACGCAATCGTTTCCTTCATTTTTAAAATCTAAGCAAACACGTATATATATTTAGTATTACTACCACTCTTCTCTTTTTTGGATAAAAGGTAGCATACTATGTGCACTTCTTTCCACTTTGGGTTTTTTTTTTCACTTATATAGATCATTCCACAGTTGTAATATAGAGCACTTCATTACGTTATTGCACCATAATTTATTCAACCAGTCCACTATTGGGGAATTTGGGGCTAATTTCCAGTATTTTATTGTAAATAGTGCCGCAGTGAATATTCATGCACATTCTTTTCACATTTTTAGCACTGCTATCTTTTGGATAGAGTCCTCGACTCGGGATTGCTGGGTCAAAGCATGAATGTGTCCAATTCTGTTAGATATTAAGCTACTCTTAGCCTCCGCAGTACAGACGAAGGAACACACTGAGACCGCCCCAGGTCCCTTCGTCAGTCACTGACACAGCTGGGTTTTAAACTTGGAAGCAGCGTTCCCCACACTCTCTAGGTCACGGGAAGCGGAGTACCGAGGGCGGAGAGGGAGGTGAAGAATCTGCATTTGAACATCACGTTCACTGGATCGCATATTCTTCTCCCTCCAGGGCCCCGCACGGCATCCTCGTCCTCTGATCTCTCCTGTTTTCTTCCTTCCGTCACTTTCTCTTCTCCCGCAAGTCCAGCCCGCCCCCCACCTCCTCCCTGCGAATCGAGGCGGACAAAGAGCGCGCAAACCCGGCCGCTGCGCAGAGACTGCCGCCGGGGCGAAGGCAGGCCCAGAAGGACGTCATAGCCGCGCGCCGCGCCCAGGCGTCCTCGCAAGGTCGCCACGGAAGCGGGGAGTTCGCTAAGCGACAGGACCCTGCTCGGGGACGCGCCGTGGCCTGCCTCGGTGCCAGCGGCGACATGTCGGGGTACACGCCGGACGAGAAGCTGCGGCTGCAGCAGCTCCAACAGCTGAGGCGGCGATGGCTCAAAGACCAGGAGCTGAGCTCGCGGGAGCCGGTGCTGCCCCCGCAGCGGCGGTGGCCTCTGGAGAGATTCTGGAGTACGTTTCTGCGGGACCAGACGCCCTGGAAGAACTTGGTGAGTGGCGGGCCTCCGCCGCCCTGATGCACGCCCGGCGTCGCGCCCCCCGGCCGGGCTGCCGGATGCCTGTGCAGTGTAGCCACACGGCGGACTGACGTCCCGGGGCCCGCCCGTCCCGGTAGTTCCCGAGGGGGGAGCGGGTTCAGCGGAGACGTAGGGTCAGCGGGGACTCTAGCCTGTCCCAGGAGAGACTCCGCAGTTCAGGAGCAGGTACGGCTTTGAAAGAGTCATGCCCTTTTGCTGTCCCGTGTGATGAGAAGGAGGCCGATCTTTGCTTAGGTGAATGATAGGATTCACTGAGTGAAAATTCTGTGGTTTTAGTATTTAAGGACCCCGGTCTGCTTTTCAAGGTTGAGGTTACAGAGAATAACACTACACCCAAATACCAGAGGACACGGGCAGCCTCTGACTGGTCGTGCAGCCCCATGGGATCACCATGAAAGATAGGGTCTTACCTGGGACGCTGAATGCGTTATATTCAAGAGCCACCTTTCTGAACTACCACTATGTTCTTTTAACACAGTTTAATTTAGATGTACCATTTCCTGACTTTACACTGAAGAAAATCACTCATTTAAGAGCCGTCTTTATTTTCAGGGTCTGGACATTTTCTCGAGGTCATTACATTACATCAATTTAAATGATGAACACTGTATCTCAGAATCGTTTTCAATAAGTATGACATTGGTTAATAATAATGGTAATAATACTATTAAGTAACACTTCAGTACTTTCTGCCCTGCATTTTGCTGAGGGTTTGACAGGTGTTATGTTAATTTTTTACTTCTGTAAGGTAGAAACTACTCCTAATCCTTATTTTAACGAGGCCTACAAAAATGGAGTGATTTATCTGTGGTCACAGAGCTAGGAATTGAAGGCGTTCACTCTGAGATCCAAATGTATCTACTTTCTTAGTGTGCTGCCAAGTCTTGTGCAAATTTTTCTGAGAAAAATGAGACACTTATTTAGGGTGGTAAAATTAAACTCTATTTCAGCCATCTTCTCACCTTTGGTACCTCTGACATTGCTTGTTGATTTTGGCAGCTACTGGTTGAAAGTTGACATCCCACCCGTCAGCTGGCTATGTAAGGAAGTAAATAAATATTTTAGTCTGTTTTTCCTTACTTTGAGTTAAGTTAACTAGAATCTAGTTATCTCTGGTAAGATAGATGTGTTTCAGTCAAATTGGCTGCCACAGAAAAAGTTCCATTTTCAGTTCTATTTTGCCATTCTCTTTTAAAATAGTGTGCCTGACAGCATCTCAAACTGAGCTTGGAACACCCCTATCCCAGTATGTATCCCAGTATTCTTTTTTGAGCTTTGGTGTGCTCAAGGTTGTCTGCCTTACACCTAGAATGGTGCAAGTGGTGTTGATTGTGGGTACCTGAAATTGATAAATTAAGGGGTTGACTGTATCTGAAAAATTCTGTAGGTTTGATTACTCTAAGTTGATTAAAATTATTCTTTATTTATGCCATGTTTATTTTTAGTAAACTTATAATAAGGATATTTTTAGAAGTCTTTAAAATATGTGTGTATATATATATATACATACATATATATATACATATATATATAGATAGATAGATGCCTTACTGTAGTTTTGTTAAATATTACTTGTCTTAAGCCTTGTTTGCTCTGAACTCTGTAGGTATCCCCTAGCAGGTCCTATGTTTAATAAAAATATTTGAGTGGGTGAAGTTAGTTACAGACTGTAAGGAAGTATGTAGCATATAAAAATTTTAAAATAATCATGACATTATTTTATCATTGATGCTTTTTTTCTGCCACAAACATAAAAAAATGGGATATTTGTTTATGTATGTTTCTTTTCCCTCCAGATTTATAAGGCATATGGACACAGTGTCTTTGCTTTTACTCATGTACTTATACCTGCCTGGATTATTCATTATTATATCAAATATCATGTGAATGTAAGTATGTTTTAAGTATGTATTTTTCGGAATTTACTTTTAATATTGTACAAAATTATTTCCTATGCTGGCATGCCTTATCCTGCTTTACTTAGTGGAAATAATCTGCCACTTATAACTGATTTTGAACTGCTTTAAATAAAGTAGTTAAGTAAAAGGTTTAATGAAACTTAAGGGCGCCTGGGTGGCTCAGTGGGTTAAAGCCTCTGCCTTCTGCTCAGGTCATGATCTCAGGGTCCTGGGAGGTCCTGGGATTGAGGCCCACATCGGGCTCTCTCTGCTCAGCAGGGAGCCTGCTTCCTCCTCTCTCTCTGCCTGCCTTTCTGCCTACTTGTAATCTCTCTCTCTGTGTGTCAAATAAATAAATAAAATCTTAAAAAAAAAAAACTTAAGGTTTGATTTTTCAAAAAATTAATCTTTATATTAGTTGATTACAACTTGAAATGCATTTTCTCATAAAAACAGTGTTTAAATGATCAGAATGAAGTTGACCTAATAATTCTAGTATAAACTTGGGGTTCTGAGTAGGAAGGGAGCAAAGATATAAGATAAATTCAAATTAGACAAAGGTTGTCTTTGTCATCATCCCATTTCCCTTCCTTTCATTCTGTCTGATTCTTCACCATTTTCTTTCTTTAGAATCCAGGATGTCCAAAAGCTTGAACTTTGTCATGGAAAGATCTTGCTTGTGGTGATTGAACTGAGGCGGTTGCCATATTTTAAAGCCAAGGGATAGTCTGGTATTGGTGTTGGATCCAAGGCAATATGAGGAAGGAGTGCATTTGAGGGAATGGTATAGAAGGGAGAGCAGTGGTGGCTGCCCAGCATGGAGTGTCATAACCCAAACAGATTGAAGAGGGCATTCTGGTACCCAGTGAGAATATTGGGTCTCAGGGAGAGGGGAACTTGGGGTGGGGGTGGGGTGGTGAGTATTCCTGTTTGGAGAGCAGCAGTGGTAGTACGCTGGGGTAGGATATTGGAACCTGAGGAAGGGGAGGAGGACATCTGCAAGAAGGGTGGTTTGGGGCAGTGATGAAGGTGGCAATCTGTAGTAAGATTTCAGGACCTGAATGAGGTGAGGTTATTTATACTGGTGTGTGATGGTAGTGACAGGAGATTGGTTACATTTAGGAAGATTGATCAAATTAAGTACATGTATTGATGATAACAGAACTCAGAATTCTCATTGTCAGAAAAGGAAGTTGCACACAGGGAAAGGGAGAACCTTGTGGTTCTGGAATGGAATTAGGATTATTGGTATGAATTTATGGTTTTTAATATGTACTGATATAGAATTCTTTATAGATGTAAATGTGGCTAGTCTAGGTCTGTCCACCGACAGGCTTGGGAGCAGTGCCGCTACATGGTAATTAGCGTATCTAGCAGCCTGGTCTTATCCGGTTCTTCACTGAAAGGATCCAGAGCTCTTTGGAGAAATGGCTAATCCTGTGGCTGGAGCAGGGAAAATACATGATGAACGTATTGTGCCAGAAAGTAAAGAAGTGTTCAAAGAATGTTGGAGATCTACCAAAAAGAACAGAGTCAGCTTGAGAGGACTCCCCCGGGAAAATTTGAGTGTCAAAATAACTAATGATAGTTATAGATTATAGCCAACTGAATAAAATGCAAATCCACAAATCCGTATGCATATAAAAATTAATAAATGGTTAGAAGAAACCGCGCTTTTTTGTACAATGGGTTGCTAAATAATAGACAAGGACTGATACAGTTAGAAAAGCCACCACTTGAGAATCATCAGAATAACATTTTTTTTTTTGCCAAGGAACATCAAAAGTTGCTAAAATTAATCTCAAAATACCTAACTTCAGCATACTTATTTGATACAAAGGGAAAAGAAGAAATTGTAGTGGAGAAACCTGGAAGACACCATCAAGAAATCTAAATTAACATTACCAATGATGGAACAAACTGAAATTGTGCACTACTTGATAGGTGCAGTAAGCAAACAGCATCAGTTTTGCATTATTCTTGCCAAAAATGCATAACCTGAATCTAACTATAAGGAAGCAGAAGACAAACCAAAACGAGGGACTTTTCTGCATAGTAAATGGCTTGCTACCTTCAGAAGTGTCAAGATCATGAAAGTTAAGGAATGACTTAAGATTTATTGTAGATTAAAGAAGACTTAAAGAGGCCTGTCAATTAAATGCAATTCTTGATTGATGCCCTTATCTGCTTAGTTAAAAGAACAAAGATGGCATTGACATTCAGAATTTTAGAGCCTTCATGAGGGGGAACAAGTCATGAAAGGGGATTTTCTGAGATTTCTAAACAATTATTGAGACACTTGGTAACATTTGAATGGGTTCTTTAGACTAGCTAGGAGGTAGTAATGTATCAGTAATGAAACAGACTAATTTCCTGATTTTGATGGCTGTATTGTGATTATTTTAAGAATATTGTTCTTGGCCGCCTGGGTGGCTCAGTTGGTTGGGCCACTACCTTCAGCTCAGTTTAGTAGATGTTAGTTGATAAGCGTCTGGTTAGGGTGAAGATAGCAGAAATGGGGGGAAAAAGTGAAGCCAGAAGACATTATTTAAAGAAGACATAGCTCAAGTTGGGGATGAAACCAACATTCAAGTTGGGGATGAAACCAAAATTAGAGTACTTATGACTGGTAGGCAATGGGAAGCTTTCCATTTTTTAGTAGGTGAGTGAGTTGACGAAAGTGCTATATTTAGGAAAACAAAAAAAAAACATTCATATGATGGGGGTAATTGGAGGGAGGAAAGTACTGACATCAGGTAAATCAGCTGATGATATGAAATGGTCTATGGACTTAGAGGTGAACATAAATACAAAATTTTGTTTAAGCCCATCAACAAAAGAAACAAACTATATTCTGACCCTTAGACATATAAATTGTAAGCCCCTTTTAATGGTTGTGGAAAATTTTTCTGTTGGTTTATGAAGTGAGAACACTAAACTCCAGTTCTAATTCCTGCTAGCCTCCACTAATTTCATGTTTCTACCACATAAGACATGCCATCCCCAAAACATATTGACAGCACATATTCCTACACAAATTTACTCCGTTGCAAAACCCGACTTATAACTTCCAAGGCTAGAAATTTTAGTTATAAGTACATATCATCATATGTCTGTTATTTTTTTACTGTCTTAACATGCAAGACTCTAGAGGAGAAAAATATGTTACTACTTTCTGTCTGCAAGTTTTTTTTTTAACATTCAAGCGTGGTTTTTATGTGCAGAAAGAACTGTTCACAGTTACCTGGAATATAAATTAGAATTCATTTTGTTAGTTTCAAATTTTAAAAAGTCATTTTTTCCTAATTCTTTATATTCAGTTTTAAAATTCTTTTAAATTACTTACACATCTAGTAAAATACGAACCATCTCCTTTGTTCTTACTATCTTTGGATTAATTCAGATTGAACTCTCCTAAAACAATTCCACTTACAAACATAATCATATTCTCTTATGTTTTAAGCTGCATTTATACATTTTATATTTATATGTTAAATTTTAAGTATAGGGCAAATTTATGACCCTAAGAAACAATATGTTTTTAACTTATAATCACAAGCCTAAATCAATTATGCTTTGTAACTATAATCCTAAAACTAATCTCTTAGAACCTCTAATAGCCAGATTGATTACCTTAAACATGACAAATGCTCTAAATAACAGAATATATGGATTATCTCCATCTTTTAAGAACTCACTAAATTTGACATTTATTTATTTATTCTCTAGTTTTAATCTTTGTTATATCTATATTTAACTGAATTTTTCCAGGATTGAAAAGACACTTACCTTCTAAGAGAAGTAGATTTAATAAGCCGCAGTTACTGGTTTGACAATTCAAGACTTTAATATAGCTGCTTATCTAAGGGAGTCATACTTCCAGGTGCTTTTTCCTAAGCCACAGATGGATGTAATTAAAGGTTTTGTGTCAATAGAGCCTCTCCCTTACCTTATTTTTTCTCTGGATTTGGGTAGGTCTGCATCCTCATTAATGTTGCAGCCAGTTTGGTTCAGCTAACACCTTTATTGACTAATTAAATTTTACTTCGTCTCTCTAAGGATGTTTCAGTGTCTTCTTGCCACTGGCCCCAGTACTTGAGACATTTTAATGTATTTACATTGTATTCTGACTTTACCTCCTGCTCTTGGTTCTAGATCGAGTCTTAGATTATGCCAGTCATCTTTTAATAAAATTTTGTTCATGTGGTATCTTGTGTAGATGTATATGCTTAATAAATAAATTTATTTAACAAACATTTTTAGGACCTCTTGTGTGCAAGGCACTGTTCTAAACACAGGGATATAGCAGTAAGCAAAGCAGATTGAATCTCTGCCCTCATGAAGTGTTTATTTTAGTCTTGGAGACTTCCAATAAATACAGAGGCATATAATGTTACAGGAAACGATAATCTATGGAAGGAAAACTAAACAGGGTAAAAGACTAGGTCTCTGGGGAAGTGCTGTTTGAAGAGAAACATAAATGAAATGATGATATGGATCAAGCAGATATCTAGAAGAGCATTTCAGGTAGAGGAGTCATTACATATAAGGGCTCTGAGGCATAAGCAGGCCCAACTGATTAGACTAATAGTAAAGGAACCACTGTGGCTACCATACAGAGAGAGAAAGAGAGATCAGAGAGGTTGCCAAAGGCCAGATTGTGTAGGGTCTTAGAGATCACAGCAAGGACTTTGGCCTTTGCTCTAAGAGTTATGAAACTTTGAGCAGAAGAGTGGTCCGACCTGGGTGGGTCAGTTGGTAGAGTGACTGCCTTTAGCTGGAGTCCTGGGATCTAGTCCCAGACAGGATCCCTGCTCATCAGCAAGGGGTCTGCTTCTCCCTCTGACCTTCCCCCTCCCATGCTCACTCTCTCGCTCTCTCTCCCTCTCTCTCTCAAATAAATAAGTAAAATCTTAAAGGAAAAAAAACCCAAAAAATAAGTCACTCACCTCTGCTGTGTGGAGAATAGAATAAGAAGGCATGCGTGGATGCCAGGACACTAACAGGTTAAAAAAAATGATAGAGGCTTGAACAAGGGTAGTACTACTAGGTGGTGAGAAACATTTGGATTCATGATATAATCTCAAGACAGACCCAACATGATCTGTTGAGGAATGAAGGTTTTTGGCCTTTGTAACTAAGAGAAAAAAGTGCCATTCACTGCAGTAGGGAACCATTTGGGGCTGGGGGGATGTTATAGGTTGGACCTGGTTAAGTTTGAGATGAGTAGTAGAGATAGCCAAGTAAAGATCTTGAGTAAACAGTTAAATGTATGAGTCTGGAATTTGGTGAAAGTTGGGGGCTTAAGTTAAAAACTTGGGGTATGATGTATTTTATTTTAGAAGAAACTCTAAAGCCGTAATTAATAGAGCATTACTTTTATTGCAGACAAAACCATATGCCATTGTTGAAAGGAAGCCCAGAATTTTCCCAGTAAGTCTTAATATGTCTGATTTTTCTTTTATTAGTTTTCTCTCTCCTTTACCTCCCTAAGTGGTCATTAAAGTGCTCTTTTCTTCTGTCATTATAAATGCCTGTTTTGTATATTCTTGTTAAAAAAAAAAGGAAATATTGTGAGGCAGCAGCTATGGTTGAAAATGGGAGGTGGGCATATTTCTTTTGAAGTTGGCTGTAAAACTTGCATAACCTTTGTAGTCCTGAAGTGAATTGAAGATACCAACAGTTTTTCACTGGTACCCTGTTTTATGTAGGGTTAAGGACTTAGGGCAGTAGCCTGAGCAGACACTTGAACATAGTAACAGCAACTGAATTCCTCTGTTTTTAATTCCAAACTGCCATTTCGTATGGCAGTTTGACCTTAACCTCTCCATCTGTGAATTTAAAATGTTAATGCATACTTTAAGTTTTGTGATGTAACTATGTAAGCTATTATCCTAATTTAAAATTGAGTCTTTAAAGCATTAAAAGATTAGTCATCAGTTGGTATTTGTACGGGTTTTGCGAGTTTATTATTTAAGCATGGCAAAATGCAGATTATGTTCTTGTCCTATTTCTAGTCATAGATAATGAACTACCATCAATCTCTAAGTTCTAAATTTTAAAAAACAAAACTCTGTTTGTTCTTCAGTCAAATGACATAGTCACAATAATCCATAATTGTCTGCAATGGAAGGGAATTTAACGGTGAATCACCAAAATTAACCCTTTGGTTGAAACTCAGCTTTAGGAAACAGGGGATTTCTTCTGGTTTTTTGTTGTTGTTGTCGTTGTTGTTGTTTATAATTAATGTGTATCAGGGTCTACGTAGTCTCAAAATAGGAAATTGTCTTAACTGGTTTCACCAGGTGGGTAATTTAATCTTGGTTGATGTATTTATTGATCACTTTTTTATTTTGCCATTGCTGTTCAAAGGAAAAGAAGGGTTAGGCTCTCTTTAGAAGACCACAGTGATTCCATAGCATTTTGCCTAGTTCTGTTTTTGTTTTTGTTTGCCACTGTGGTTCTGTTTCTGTGCCATTGACCCTTTAAAAAGCTTCCCCTGTAAGTACCTGAGGAATGCTCATTTGTACGTATATTAGAAAAGGATAAGCAGTAACAAACCCCCAGACATCAGCAGCTTGACAGAACAAAGGTCTGTTTCTTATTGACATCATAGACTGATATGCATCAGGTGTTCTCCACAATCTTATAGTTTACACCCTCTGGAATATGAGGCTTCCAAAGATCATGTTAAGGGAAAGAGAGGGATGGACATCTCAGGAGGATTTTAAGTTCTAAGCTTAGAACTAGCTTACATCACTTCTCTTCAGATCCTGTTGGCCAGAACTCATTGTCATTATCCCACATATCTATGTGCTTTTTTATATTTCTCAGCCTACCATGCCCGGTAGGCATTACCAAATACAACTCTTTGCTTCCTTTTCCCCACACATGTAACACAGTTCCTTCTCTAGGGAGAAATCTCAGAGTGCCATACCTTCCCTGCAACCAGCACCAAATGTAGGACCTCCAGATATTGTACAGTTTGTACAGGTTTAGATGTGACTTCTCTTGGGATCTGAGCATCAATGAACTAAGGCCATAACTATATGCCTTGTCTCCCCCACACCACCCCCAAACACACCCATTGCTCAGTGATGGAATTCAGTTATTAGTTCTTGGCAATTCTTAAATCCCAGTGGTCAAATACAAAGATTCCTAACCCCTGCGTGCAGTAGGTTACCTGAATGGGCACTAATTGTGTTTTCTGGAATGCCTTTGTTCCTTGTTCTTCCTAACCCCTGGCTCTGTCCTAGGTTTTGTTTTGTTTGTTTTTTCTTTTCCATTTTCAGCCTAGACCATGTCTAAAATGGGTATTGGGAAGCACGCCCTTCTTAGGGTTGTATAGCCTTTAAAATTGCCTCCTTCTCATAGGTTGAGTGCCAGAGGTTGTTTTAAGCTCAAACATTCACAGGCTTTTGTTGCCTATATGTTAGGTTTCTTTGACCATCTAGTTTCTACAACAGTTGGTAGTTACTGAAAGAAAAATACTTGATGGGAGTCCGTTTGCTTCTAGTCAGTCCCATATGCATCTATGCTTTGTGTACCAAGGTACCAAGTTCTCTCATTTCTTTATGTTCAACTGCCTCTGTAACTCCATGGCAGCTATGTGAAAGACATTTGAAAAACTGGTTCAAGATCAGTCTGATCTTTGCCGTGGGACAGAGTCCCTCTGTTTTAGTTTTATTGGGCTTCTGTATCTGAGGATCTCTTCACTGTTAACTCTTAGTATTTAGAGAACCAGAAGCAGCATGATTTTCCAATATTGCAAGGTCCTAAATTTCTTTATTCTTTCCATTTTTATTTCTCCTCTTAAATCAGCCTCTTCCTGCCTGAACTCATGTTTCTTAAAGTACATTCCCAAGGCAGCTAGTAGTAGTCAAACAAATATTATAACTTTTTTTTTGGCTACTTCTCCTAGAACCTCAATGGATTAGACACTCTGCTTCCAAGACACTGCTGCCCCATCTTTTAGCCTCCAATGCCAGTGTCCTTGTCTCCACCGTTAAGCCAGTGCCATTGGTTTGATTTTTATTACAGCAGCATTAGTACCACTTTATAGTACTAATTGCTCTGTTAGGGTAATGCCAACTGAGTAACAAATTACCCCCTAAATGTATAATGGCTTAAACATAATAAAAGTTTATTTTTTCATCAGATAACAGTCCTGAACACTACCAGGCTCAGGGAATGGCAAGTGTGGGAATGGGGATAATTCTACTCTACCCAGTCATTCGTGGACTGTTAGGCTCACAAAATCTGCTATCCTAAACACAAAGCTGAAACTACAGCTAAGTAATTTGCCTAAAATAATATAGCTTCTTAGTGAAGGTTCTAGGATTCTCACCTCTTATTTCTGGCTCCAAAGCCCATGCCCTTTCTACAACACACATTGTATCTGGGTTTGAAAAGATAACCTGAACCAGCTACCCAAAGTTTGTATTCTGTCTCTCACATCTGAGCCAAGTGGTAAATGTGATTGCCTAACACATTCAGTTGCTGGGAATACATCACCTCCTTATATCGGACTGAAGATGTTTCCCTGTATCTTCTTTTTAGGGCTTTTCCTGTTTCTTGGGGCCATGCAAAATAAACATTATCTCTTTATCACTTTATGAAGACCACTTTCATGCCCTTTCTGGACATTTTTTTTTTTGAGTGAAACTTCCCCTTATCCTTCCTTCACATATACCTTAAGATTCTGAATATTGCTCATCTTTAGACAGCTTCTACTTGTCTAAGTCCCTTTCAAAATGTGAATGCCAGAACTGAACTATATTTTCCATGTGAGATCTGATCAGGTGGAACTATCATCTCTGCAGACAAAGATTTTTCTACTAATGCATCTTTGTTTTTTTAGGGTGATACAATTCTGGAGACTGGAGAAGTAATTCCACCAATGAAAGAATTTCCCGATCAACATCACTGAAGATTACTTTAAAATTTCAAAGGCATATTAGGCCAAGTTTGTTGCTGTATTAGTGTATTTACTGAATATATTTTCTGGAAAAGTAACTTTAATAAAGTTTACTCTGAGATATGTGTTGTCTGTTTCTTCACAAATATTGTACAATTTGCAACTCTTTGAATTACTTAACAATAAGTAAAAATTGGATAGGCTAAAAAAATATGAGTGATCACCTTTTTCTGGCCATTCGTAGCTTGAAAAACAGGATAGAAAAGTAGTCACATGATAGATTTTTTTTCTTACACAGTACTTAATCTAATGTAAAGGTATGCAACAGAATGAAATGTTGCAATAAACAAATATAAGAACAGCAATTCCACACACTTTGTTTTAAAGAAGACGGAGGCATTTTAAGAGGTTATTTAGAAACTCTAGGTTGAAAAGCATGTCATTCTATGATCCAGTACTCACATGCGGTCAGATCTAGGTCGATTTGTTTTATATAAGAATGTAGAAAACAAACCTCTGCAAAAATTAGCGGATTAGTGGTTATTATAAAGGACTATGCAAAAAACAAATCTGGAAACTTTGCATAATAGATTTTACTTGAAATCTAGACACGTGCCAGACAAGCATCAGGTAAAGAACTGTGTGCACAGAATTAAATTCAGAGGCATTACAAATTTTCATTCATCCCCGAGATTTTGTCCGGGTATTCCTTGCTGAGCTGTCGTCGTGCGGCCACTGTTGATGCATAGATGACATATCCCCAGGAAAGCAATACGATCGCGAGGAGCAACTGAAAAATGCAAGAGGGGGAATACGAGCAAAATAAAAAAAAAATTACTGTAAGTGATACTTCCCTCGCTCCCCTCACCCCAGCAGGATGCCGTGTACGTCGCTAAGGTGGGAATTACAGTGAAAAACTCGAATAAATGGGGTTCCGGAGGCGAGTACACCCAGCCGCCCTTACGTAAGAAGCGGAAGAGCGTGTCTTCCAGGAAGAGGCGGAGTCGAGGTGAGAGCGTGAAAGCCTTAATACAGGAATGGATTTTGGAGTTTCTGGCCGCTGAAGAAATAGGGGGCCTTCCGCCTGCGGGCCTACGGAGTCGACCCCGCAGAGCCTCGCCAGGCCAGGAACCTACCACCGAATAAATCCAGTCCAGGGTGCGGCGGCTCACTGGCTTCATGGTGAGGAGGCGGCGGCAGCCCGCGGGGACGGAGGGAGACCGCAGGCCCTAGAGCAGCCTCCGGGGCGGCGGCTCCCGGGCGGCGG
Source organism: Ailurus styani (assembly GCA_002007465.1). NCBI lineage: Eukaryota > Metazoa > Chordata > Mammalia > Carnivora > Ailuridae > Ailurus > Ailurus styani. Next base: position 485,452 of record LNAC01000675.1, on the reverse strand, counting down.
CGGCCATCTTTCAGCCGGGCACAAGCGCCCGCCCCTCGCCGCCGGGAGCGTTTCCCCTCCGCCGGGCCGGCCTCTTCCGCCCGGAGCTGGGGGCGGGCTCACGTGACACGGGGGGGGCCTCGCTCGGGGTGGAGGAAGGGGGTGAAATAAAGGGGAAAAGCTGTTAAAAATGGCCTTTTTTTGCTACTTCGATGGGCGCGCGTTGTCAGTCGGTCTTCTTTCAGTTGGAGTGCAGTATTCATGCAAGATAATGTACCGTCATGTGCATTTAAAAATGTATTTGAAAAATGATCATTTTAAATATTACACGGGCTTCTGACGCTGGAGGGATTAACGTTTCCTCCCGCACTTGTTTCCACGTAATACAGAGACGTTCGTATATTCATCATTGACTTAAACAAGAGTACCACCCACTTTTCTGTAACAGCGGCAGATCGTTGTGGGAGACCCTGTTAATGGAGCCATTCTTCCGGAAAGTCTTTGAGAACGCAGTGGGTTGTGGATGTAAATGGTGCTTATAAGAAATAACGTAGCACGAATTACTTGGCATAACGTACCTACCAATCAACAAGTGTGTTTTGAGCGTTTATGATGTGCTTAGAAAGGTAGCACGTATCAGATACTAAGCCAAAGACGGCATTTTGTATGCGGGCGATTTATACCAAATTTGGGTCTAGAATGTTTGGGACGCTCACATCTGAGGCCTGTGGGTAGCATGGGACAATGGGCCACTTTAGGCTCAGACGTTGTCTCTGTACGTCTCAGATCACCTAAAAGGGTTTTTAATCCAGATTTCGGGGGATGGGAAGGGGAAAAGTATTTCTTTGAGAGAAAAATGTCTGTCGTGGGAAGATTTTAAGGCCCTGTTCTCTTAGGTAATCCCTGTTTATCCCTAGACTGGAGTAGATTTCTTTGTGAAGACTGCGTAGGACACTGGTTGGACTCTGGCTTTGGATTCCATCCGAATCCCCGTGTTATGATCTAGCTGTGCAACCAGAGGCGGTCACTTCATCTTCAAGTAACTCCGTTCCTTTATACACCAGAGATAATTTTAGTAGCTTCTCGCAGAGTACGGTGAGGGTTAAATGAGACCAAGCTGGTTACCGTGTTTTCCGGGTAAGTTAGGAGGGAGCATGAAGTAGTGCGCCTGTAACCCCCAGAAACTACTGGTAACAAGAGAGATGGTGATGGTCGTGATTTGCGCCCGGGAGCATCTCGTAGTTCTTTTTCCAGGAATGGAGGGGACAGGTGGGGGAAGGGCCCGGGCTCGGCGGAGCGTCCTAGGCCCCGCCCTCTGTGCCGGCGCCCTTCTACCGCGCATGCGTTACGCACGCGGGTGTTGTGTTTTGACGCGCGGGGGTCTGCGGAGTGGGTCTTGCTTTCTGCTGCCGTCCCCCAAGCTGCCATTGGTGATGAACGCCTTACGTCACAGGGGTCGCAGCAGCCGCCGGGGTCTCCGCTGTCTCGCGAGGAGGGTGAAGCGCCCCCGCCCGCTCCCGCTCCTGAGGGCCGGCGGAGAAGTCGCCGGGTACGCCTTCGCGGATCCTGCCGTCACCGACCTAGCTTTCTGGGCCGCCGGGAGCTTGGCACGAGCGCCGCAGCCGGGACCGCGCCGGTGCCCTCCGAGGTGAGTGAGATCCCGAACAATGGGGCGCGGGGGTCGGAAGGGCTGGCGAGCCGTAGCTCCCGGCCTGGAAGCAGGCCCAGAGACCTGGGAGCTGCGGTCTGGGCCTGAGGGGCCGTCCGGGCCTCAGCGGGGCGGGGCGGCGCCCCCAGCGGGCGGGCTGGCGGCTCCGGGGGCTCACCTGTGGATTTGTGCGGGTGGGCGGGGGAGGGTTGCGTTCGCTAGAAGCTCTCCCGAGGGGCCCGAGCGTGGCGGCGTGCTGGAAAGATCTTGGTCCCCGGGGCGGTGGGGGGGGGGGATCCTCAGAAAACAAAACGTTCGCGTCTCTTTCGTGGCATCGCCTCTCTCAGAGGTGTGTCACAGGTTAGGTGAGGTGCCCGAATCTCACTGGCTGCCTGTAAAATGGGAGTAACGGTGTTTTCGTTCGTTGTGGTTATGTAATGCACGTGGGGCTTATCTTCGATCTTGGCCGATGGCCGTTCTCAACCCAAGGAAGCCACTATCACCGTGTCTCTCGGAGTTGTCTGTGCTGTGTTACACATTGTGGGCTGGGCTCGCCTGCCCGTGGTTTCTCCATCCATCATCCAGTTAGTGCAGCTTTCCTCGTGGGCTGCAGATTCCCACACTGGCAGGGGGCAGTGCTGAGATGGAGCAAACACTGTTTTAAAGGCAAAAGTGAACAGAATTTTTGGTAGGTAATTTTCAAGATTATTTAAGATAAATGAAGTTACCCAAGATTTAAGTTAATGGTAAGGGTTGGGTTTTGTTTTGTTTTTAGTCAATGAAATTTAAAGCTGTAATCTGCCAAAAACAATCAGGCTTAGCTGGAATGGGTGGCTTTAGCGGGGCGTGGTTCCCAAGCAGTTCTTTTTATGGTTGCAATTGGAATTAACATTTATAGGTTCTCATCAATAGGTCCTGTAAGATCTGTATGATCCTTTGGAACTGGAAATTAAATAGCAGTTGAGGGAGGTACAGTAATTTCTCAAAGGTCTTAAGAGATAGGACCCAGATTATTTTTAATATTTGGAGTTTATTCTAGTTCATCTACTTGTGAACCCTTTTTAGCGACTTGGATATATTAAATACAGTAATTATATTAAGAAAAGTATGATTTGTTACAGGCTGTCGTCTTTCTGGATCTTTCTAACTTATAAGTGACGGAAAGGACTAAAGTTAACTTTATTTTCACATAACATAGGGAAAGAGTATTAAGTTTTTATTGCATGGTAATCACTATGCTAAGAGTTTACATAGAATATATGCCATCACACAACCACCTTTTCAGGTGCGTACTGGTACTTAACCCATTTTAGAATTGAGAAAATATAAGGCTTTGAGAAATTAAATAATTTCCTCCAGATCACATCACTAAGTGGTTTTGATTTTCAACTCTGGCTCTGCATTAGAATTAATGTCATTCCCCTCTATGTAATCACCATTTTTAAAGGTCTAGTCTATAATTTAAACTCTAGCCTCTTGATTCTTTACCCCCTCTCATCCATTTCCCTAGGTAAGTATGATTGTTAATTATCTGAAATTCCCCCAAAATGTGACAGGAGGGTTTCTTATCTCTATTAAAGCCAGTAGATGTGAAAATTTGGGGAAGGTTTGGCTTAATTATTATATCTTAACGATGATAAACTTTATTTAGAATTTCAGAGGCGGTTAAGAAAATAGGATCGGAAGAATTGATTTCATCTTTATGCCTATGGGGAAATTAACTTGAAGTCCCAATTCCTTGAGTGTTAGGATAGAGAAACATTGATTGCAGATTTTTAGAACCTGAACACTAAATCCATCATCAGGTCCACCTTTATTACCTAAATCCCGAATTTATAAACCTACAAATCTTAATCTGCCTCTTAGCCATTCCTATTTTATGCCTTAATTTGTATTTTTAAAACAGCTTTGTTGAGATATAATTTATATTACATCCATAAAGTTCACCTGTTTATATAATCCAGTGGGTTTTAGTATATTTAAAGAGTTGTGCAACTATAATTGAACATTTTCATCATTCCAGAAATAAACTTTGTAATCCCTCTCCTTCCCCCAGCAACCACCAGTCTATTTCCATCCATAGATTTGCCTATTCTGGACATTTCATATGAATGGCATCATACAACATGTGGATCTTTTGCGACTAATTTTTTTTTCTCCATTTAGCGTAATGAAAAGTTTCATCCTTATTGTAGCATGTATCATTGTTTCATCCTTTTTATTTTCCAATAATATTCCATTGTATCCACATTTTATTTATCTTTCCATCAGTTGATAGGATTGTTTCCACTTTTGAACTATTAGGACAGATGCTGCTATGAATATTCACATGCAAGTTTTTGTGTTTTTGGACATGTGTTTTCATTTCTTTTGGATCGGTGTTGAATCCTTGAGTCATATGGTAATTCTGTTTCATTTGTATCTCAGCAAATATTTGAGGAATTTTTTTTGAAGTAATTTCTATACCCAGTGTACCGCTTGAACTCATGACCCTGAGATCAAGAGTCACATGCTCTACTGACTGAGCCAGCCTAATGTCCCATTAGCAAATGTTTTAACTTTAGCATTAGTGATGCTTTTGAAGGAGTAAATCTCTTGATGATGTACGTTCATTGCCATTGTTTGATGTTTCTGATGAATACCATTCTTTATATCTAAAGATATTACTGTGAGAAATACAATACTACTCTAATTTATTCTTTTTATCTATTATGGACGACATTACTGATCATTCTTTAACTTTATGCTATGCTGCCAAAGTGGTTAACAGACTTACAAAACAAGGAAAGGGAAGACTAAGATTCCTTTTTTTTTTTTTTTTAAAGATTTTGTTTATTTGAGAGAGAAGTACGTGCATGAGCAGGGGCAGAGGGAGAGGGAGAAGCAGGGGAGAGGGAGAAGCAGACTCCTTGCTGAGCAGGGAGTCTGATGTGAGGCTTGATCCCAGGACTCTGGGATCATGACCTGAGCCGAAGGCAGATGCTTAACTGATTGAGCCACCCAGGTGCCCATAAGATTGATTTTTTAAAAAATTCTGCTTAGTTGAGATTTTGTTTTATTTGAACTTGAAGTTTACTACCTACTAATTTCCTTTAATAAAGTGCATTCAGGGTTATAATTCTTATGTGAACTGCAAATGTTCAGTAAGCACTAAAATTCTATATTTCCAAGATATAAATTAAGATACAATGTATTAACTTCACATTCACCAGTTTTTTTTTAAAAGTCTAATAATTCCTTTATTATATAGAGGTACAAACTGAAATCTAGATCTAATCAGATGTCTCCAGGTTATAGAGTTAGTTTTAGGGGAAGCCTGGTCTTCATTCCAGGTTCTCTGATAACTTATCCAGTTCCTTTTCCACTCTTCATTCTCGTAATGTTCAGACTCTGTCTGTGATCCTAAAAATTTTTATTTTCAGGCTTTTTTTTTTTCCCCTCAGAGGGAGAATAAAAGTGTTAGAAGTAGGGGCAAATTCTGAGAAATTATGTAATATTAAGGTTTAAGTATATTAACAATTAGTATTGTATATAGTTCAATAACTAACAAATTTATAATTATCTGCTGTGTAAGAATAGTGGTGATTTCTGTATTTCTAGTCTAGAAAGTGGAAAACTAGAAATACTTGGATCCCTGAAGAAGCATTCATTCAGCATTAATTGATTCCCAATTAAGTTATGTCTCTGAGAAAGTTAAGATGCCCTAGATGAGCTCTTAAGTTTAATATGAAAACCATGATGAAATAGTTACATTTCACAGTCATGAATTTTTGTTGTGGATTTTGCTTTTGTTAGATTTCGGTATGGCCAGTGTTTAGAAAGTTATAATTCTGTTTTTTGACTAACCTGGTAGCAGTTGACCACAGATAGAACTTTGTGTGGTAGAGGAGGTGAAGAAAGATGAGTAATAGGCCCAGGAAGCATAAAGGAAGAAGCAAATATTTAATATATATTGAGTGATTAGTATAGGATGCAGCTAAAGAGTGATTTTACAAGGTAAGAAGGCCAAAAATGTGATGCACACCAAATTTCAGCTCTGGCAAATTCATTTTGAAAGTTACGGGTCAACATAAACTGATAAATTTAAAGAAAACAAAACTTTTTAACATTTTAGTGATCCGTGTGGGACAAAATGAGGGAAGGGCACTGGAAGCATGATTTCAAGAAACTTTGTGGCTGACTTTGGATTAAATAGGCTAAGCAAGGCGTTTTAGGGATGCTGTAAGGAATCAGTGAGGAACTGAATATGGTAGTATAACAATAATTTAGTAATAACAGCAACTAACATGTACACAGTAGTTGCTGGGAGTCAGGAACTATCTTTGAATGCTTTTACAATTATTATTTCATTTAGTCTTCACTAAAAGATACATTGTGTGAAAGAGTCTTCCACTAAAAACTACAGAATTGGTTTAAACAGGTGATCTTTTTGGTATGCAAATTATCTCACTGCAATTGTTTTTAAAGGTGCATATATAATGTTTTCTACAAATAAAACCAAGTCAGTAGTGTATATTGTTCAGGACATATGTATGAAAGATCTAAAACCATACATAGAAGTAACACCCACTGAGGACTGTCATTGTTTGGGGTTTTTTTCCTAGAGAGGCATAGAAGGAGGGAAGATAAGGGGCAGTTTTAAAAAATGTGGAGTAGCCATGAGAAAATGTTAAGTTGTTAAATCTGAGCTGGATACATGGGTACATAGGTGGATTTTCTTTTCTCAGTTTTCAGCTAGATATTTCTTAGTTAAATTCTCTTTTAAAAGAATAGAATAATACAGAATATTTGATAGCTTACTATGTACCAGGCCCCTTTTCTAAGGGCTTTTTATATCTTCATAAACCCTGTGATGCAGTTTCTATTATTGCTGATCTCCATAGTCACACTGCTGGTGTAGAACCAGGATTTGAACCCAGGAAATACCTAACTTTAGAGTTTGTATTTTAAGTACTATATTACTATGCTACACTGCTCCTTCATAATACAAGGATAATGAGCTACTCGGCTGTTTTCACCAAAGTATATTTAACAGTCATTATTTGCATTTTTTTTTCAGATATAGTCTATATTCTTTTTTTATCCAGTTACTGATGTATTTTTTTCCCTTTTACAGATAATGGCATCAGCCGCTAAGGAATTTAAAATGGACAACTTTTCACCTAAAGCTGGTACTAGCAAATTGCAACAGACAGTACCAGCTGATGCATCTCCTGATTCTAAGTGTCCTATATGTTTGGATAGATTTGATAATGTGTCTTACTTAGATCGCTGTTTACATAAGTTCTGTTTTCGCTGTGTACAGGAGTGGTCAAAAAACAAAGCTGAATGTCCACTGTGTAAACAGCCCTTTGATTCTATTTTCCATTCTGTGAGGGCAGAAGATGACTTCAAGGAGTATGTCCTAAGGCCTTCATATAATGGTTCTTTTGCAACCCCTGATGTTCCACGATTTCGCTATCGTACAACCATGACAAGGGATCGAAATGCTTCTGTTTATTCACCTAATAATACTATGAATAGAAGAACAACAACTCCCCCAGATAGTGGAGTACTATTTGAAGGGTTAGGCATTTCAGCAAGACCTAGAAATGGTGAAATTCCTCAACTTATGAGACAGATTGCAATTAGGAGGCCAACTACTGCAGATGAAAGATCTTTGCGGAAAATTCAAGAACAAGATATTATTAATTTTAGACGAACTCTCTACCGTGCTGGTGCCCGTGTTAGAAATATTGAAGATGGTGGTCGCTGCAGGGATATTTCAGCTGAATTTTTCCGTAGAAATCCAGCTTGCCTTCACAGATTAGTCCCCTGGTTAAAACGTGAACTTACAGTTCTTTTTGGAGCTCATGGATCTTTAGTGAATATTGTCCAGCACATCATTATGAGTAATGTTACTCGCTATGACTTGGAGAGTCGGGAATTTGTGTCTGACTTAAGACCGTTTCTGCTTAATCGGACTGAGCATTTTATACATGAATTTATCAGTTTTGCTCGATCTCCTTTTAACATGGCAGCTTTTGACCAGCATGCTAATTATGATTGCCCTGCTCCTTCATATGAAGAAGGTAGCCATTCTGATTCTTCAGTCATAACAATATCTCCTGATGAAGCTGAGACCCAGGAGTTAGATATCAATGTAACCACTGTTAGTCAGGCACCATGGGATGATGAAACTCCAGGGCCATCTTACTCCAGCTCAGAGCAGGTGCACGCTGCCATGTCTTCCCTTTTAAATACTTCTGATAGTTCAGATGAAGAACTTGTAACAGGAAGAGCCACATCTCAGATACAAGGAGTACAGACTAATGAAGACCTAAATAATGACAGTGATTCTTCTTCAGATAATTGTGTCATTGTTGGGTTTGTTAAACCCCTAGCTGAGAGGACCCCAGAACTTGTTGAACTGTCCTCTGATTCTGAGGAGTTAGGGTCTTATGAGAAAATGGAGACTGTGAAGACACAAGAACAGTCTTACAGTTCTGGTGATAGTGATGTTAGTAGATGTTCATCTCCACGCTCTGTCCTTGGGAAGGATGAGCAAATAAATAAAGGTCATTGTGGTTCTGGTAAAAGAATCAAGTCAAAGAAGGAAGAGAAACACTCTACGTCCTTGTCATCTCCCAGAGATCTGAGCTCATCTGTCAGAGGAGACAGAGTATATTCCCCATATAACCGTAGACACAGGAGGAGGGGAAGATCAAGAAGTTCAGATTCACGTTCCCAGAGTAGAAGTGGGCATGATCAGAAGAATCGTAGAAAGCATCATGGGAAGAAAAGGATGAAAAGCAAAAGATCCCGAAGCAGGGAGAGTAGCAGACCAAGAGGTAGAAGAGACAAAAAGAGATCAAGAACTAGAGATAGCAGTTGGTCAAGAAGAAGCCAAACTCTCTCTCTCAGTAGTGAAAGCACAAGCAGATCAAGATCTCGTAGCAGCGATCACGGTAAAAGAAGATCACGGAGCAGAAATAGAGATCGTTATTATTTAAGAAATAATTATGGAAGCAGATACAAGTGGGAGTATACTTACTATAGTAGAAACAAGGATAGGGATGGCTATGAATCATCTTACAGGAGGAGGACTCTGTCCAGAGCTCATTATTCCAGACAATCTTCAAGTCCAGAATTTAGAATTCAGTCCTTTTCTGAAAGAACAAATGCTAGGAAAAAAAATAATCACAGTGAAAGGAAGTATTACTACTATGAAAGGCACAGATCAAGGAGCCTATCCAGTAATAGATCAAAGACTGCATCTACAGGGCCTGACTGGGTAAGAAATGAAAAGCCCGGAGGAAAACGAAAATACAAGACACGGCATTTGGAGGGTACTAACGAAGTGGCTCAACCTTCTCGTGAATTTACTTCTAAAGTAAAGGAAAGTCATTACCAAAAATCCTCATCAAAATTGGATGGCAGCCACAAAAATGAGAGTGACAGCTTTTCAGACAGCCGGTCATCAGACAGAGAGACAAAACACAAGAGGAAAAAAAGGAGGACCCGGAGCCTAAGCGTAGAGATAGTTTATGAAGGGAAAGCTACTGATACAGCTAGACATCATAAAAAGAAAAAGAAGAAGCACAAGAAGAAGCATAAGAAACATCATGGGGACAATCCTTCACGTTCGCCAGTTGTGATTACCATTGACAGTGATAGTGATAAAGATTCTGATGTGAAGGAGGATACAGAATGTGACAACAGTGGTCCTCAGGACTCTCTACAAAATGAGTTTTTGCCTCCTCCCTTGGAACCATTTGAAGCTAAAGATGTAGTTACAATAGAAGATGAGTTTGGCATCCTAGACAAGGAGTGTAATATTACCACACTTAATAACAACTTGAATAATGCCAACAAAACTGTAGATAATATTCCACCCCAGGCAGCTTCAGTTGAACAAACTCTTGATGTAAGAGAAGAGAGTACTTTTGCCTCTGATTTGGAGAATCAGCCCAGTAATGTCCCTATTCGGACTGAGCCATCAAGGCAGTTGCCATCTCCACGGACATCATTAATGTCACTGTCACTTGGTAGAGACCATGATATGTCTTAAAACTGCCAAAGCATCTCATTGAAAATTCTGATGGTATTTAAAAAAAAAAACTGTCATCTACTGCAGTCTATTTAAAGATGACTTTTCGTGAAAACTTTTCCCCCTTAAAAATATTTTAAGTGATTTTTTTTGTGTGTGTTAAAAATTTGTAAAAATCATTATTTGTTCAAAAAGTATGTATGTCCCACCCTCAGAGATATGCACTTTTGAGTGAGGAAAATGATATTGCTAGCAGTTTATTTAAAACTTGGGGTCCTTTTTAAATAAAAAAATATAAATTTTAGAAGTTATTTCATAAAGCCATATGGTATTGACCTATTTTTAAAGTAGTCAATGAGTATTTTTGAATTTTTTTTTTTTTGAGAGTTATTCTGGAAATGTGTTATAAGCTAGGAGAATCCCTTTGGACAGTCTTTATTTTTCTTCGTAAAAATTTGTATGATTCAAAACCATTTCTTCAGGTTAAATTGAGGCATTTTAATCTGCACAGTTTATCTTGACATCTGCCAAAAGAAAAATTTAAATATTTCCTTTATATTCTTGTTTATCTGGACTGCCAGTGAAAGAAATGTGTATTCAACAAAATAAAAAATAAAATAGTAACACTTTAAAACAAGAATCCAGAAATTTTCCTATGCAGTATTGCCTTTAAAAAAAAATATTTTTTAAAGGAGCTAAAATCTTGAAAATGATTAAGAATATACTTGTTGTAAATACTAAATTTCAAGTGATCTGCGTTTAACTGCACAGCTTTATTTTAGTTCTTTAATCTGATTATAAGGAATATTCATCTTCAACAAAATGCAGCTATGTAGCAAATATTTAACTTACTAAAAACAGCTTGTCAAACTTTTTTTACATTGGTAATTCTTGTACACAAAGTGGTTATGTTTATGTTTTATCCTGTTTTAGAGATGACAGAGTGCTCGCCATCTAGCCTAAAGTAAAATTGCCTGGGAAGAACAGAACTTGGATTAAGTCTAATTCAGCTTTCAATTTGCCTTGCTACTGCATTCATTCATTGTTCAACAGAAGTTGGAATGCCTGCAGTGTGGCAGGTTCTAGACTTATGTTTTTAGTTTTTCAGTGATAGAACAAAGCAGATCTGCTTTTGCCTTGTGGGACATATGTAAACATTACAAATCATAAGTTCTCGGAAGAGAAAGTATTTCTTATAAGCATACAGTGGGGGCCTAAACTCATGTGGAAGTGATGACTGAATTGAGATTCAGGAAACAAGTAGATGTTAGCTAGGAGTAGAGGTGTTCTTAGCAAAGGAAAAGATGTCCAAAGATCCAAAAGCAGAAGGATACCCTAGCATATTCCAAGAACTAAAAGAAGGCAAAGTTAACCAAAGGGCAAAGAGCGTGGGACCAAGCTTTGTAGGTCATGTTTATGTTTGTCTTAATGGCAGTAGGAAATTGTTTTAAAATGACCATCTAAATTGATGTTGGCAATTTTTAGTAAGCTCAGACACTGAGAAGTTAAGGGAAGGCTTTAGGTAGTTGATCAAGGAATATACTTTGAAATTATGACATGATTTGTAGTTTTTTCTTAAGCTTTAAAAACTTAATGCTATTTCATTTTCTGATTTTACATGATATTTTTAGTAAAACATTTAGTGAAAACCTATCTTAATGTTTTCAGTTGAACACATGAAACTCATCTTAATACAGGCACCATCACATCATCCTCTTAAGGTGTTTTGGGCCTCTTAAGGCCAAAATTTCCATCTTTGATTTTCCTCCTTCAGCCCTCTTATTTAATTTAACCCAGATATCCTGGTCACTAAATACTTCTAATGTGTCTGTACCATCCAGTCCAGGCAGCCATGGTCTCTCACCTGCGCTCTGATAATGGGTCTGCCTGCTTCCACACCTCTCCGTTTTGCTCTACACCCACCCATTTGCCTCCAACCATTCTTGATGTAGCATTCAAATGATATTTAAAAAAATTTTTTTTTTCATTCCCCTATTTAAAATCCTTCAGTAACTTTGTTATTCTTAGGATACTTAGTAAAAGCAAACAAAAATCTGGCATAATATGGTTTACATACCTCTGCCTACTCAGGTTCTGGTTCATCTTCAGCTTTTCTCTGACCTCACTTGTGTTCTGGCCATCCTAACCTGCTTCAGGTCTGTGGAGGTGCTGCTCCCTGCTAATGCAGAGCCTTCATATGTGGATTTTTCTTCTGCTGGGAGCTGAATTCTATCCTAGCTAAAGGAGGCTTCTGGTGAAATGTCCCCTCTTCCATTCTTTCCCCTCAATTACTTGCTATCTTAATAACCCTGGACTCTTCTGTAGTAATTGATTACTAAGTAGTCTCTCATCAGTCTGCAAGTTCTTTGGCAACTGTATACATCTGTACTGGTAAGTCCCTTCTGTTACCTTTTACATGGGAAGTGCTTAAAGCACATACTGGATGGATGACCAGGTGGTAGGAGTTTAAAAATTGGCGAAGACCTGCTTTCTGCTTTCAGAGGGCTTCACTGTCAACTTTAAGCCTAACACTATTTTCTTTTAACCTGTTCATCTGAACTCAGTGTCCATGAGTCATTNGAGGCAGGCAGAGAGAGAAGGGGAAGCAGGCTCCCCGCTGAGCAGAGAGCCCGATGCGGGCCTCGATCCCAGGACCCTGAGATCATGACCTGAGCCGAAAGCAGAGGCATTAACCCACTGAGCCACTCAGGCGCCCAACACTATTTTCTTTTAACCTGTTCATCTGAACTCAGTGTCCATGAGTCATTTTATCTTATCTCAGATTTTCAGTGTTTTTTGGTGACTTTTGCAACTTTTGTGTTAAAGGAAATGCAGCCAAGCATTTGTGTTTGCTCCTTCATCAGTCCTCAGATTGACGATGGGAAAAGTTTTTCTTTCACTTCCCATTCTCAGGAAGTTCTTTGGGAGCCAATCCAGGGGCCTCCCCAACCCATTTAATGTGTAATAATGATGGACTATGTGTACAAAGGGGCAACAGCTTATTCAAGGTAAGCTGATGGCCCATTCTTACTGGGAGTTCTTCCATCATGGGGAATAATTGCACTCCTCTGCCGGTGAGTATGGACACCCTGAGCCAGTTAGCACATCCCTGGACTCAGAAAATTTTTCAGAAGGTTCTTCAGGATACCAGAAACCATGTATAACCTAGCTTGGGTTGTCGCCAGCCTTGGTGTTCCCACCTTTAGGGGCAGGGGTTGGAAAGTAGAGGAGAAGGGTTCTTCACAAACCAGATTTCATCAGAATTCGGAGCGTGGGTCCATTTCTAACATGCTCATTAAGCCTACAACTGAAATATTAACTGATTAAATTACTATAATGTGCTGTCACTGAGACTAGAACTGAGTACTCCCTTACATGCAAGGGATAAGTTCCAAGATCCCCCAGTGAATGCTGCAACTAGATAGTACCCAACCCTGTACGTAGTATTTTCTTTATGTATGTAACTATGATAAAGTTTATAAATTAGGCACAATAAGAGAATAACAATAAGAATTGGACAATTATAACAATATACTGTAGTAAAAGTTTTGTGAATGTGGTCTCTCAAAATAACTTGTACTCACCCATCTTGTGAGATGGTAAAATGCCTATGTAATGAGGTGAATGACTTAGGCATTGTGATGTAGCATTTGGCTACTCAAGATACTTCAGAAGACTTCAGGATCATAGTTGACTGCAGATAACTGAAACATGGGAAGCAAAACTGCAGATGGGGGAGGAGGAGGAGGCACTACTATATAGACCTGTCCAGGGATTGATACCTTTAGAAAAACCTACATGGGAAGCTAAATAATGATCATTGTGTATGTAGCTTACTCTCAAATGGTTAGAAAAACTACATATGTAGATGGAGACAGTTATGAAGTAAACTGTGGCAGAATGTTAAAAGTTGAGGGTAAAAATACAAGAAGTCTTGTATTTTTATAGTTTTTCTGTAAGTTTGAAATTGCAAAATAAGCCAATAAAATTGCCTTTATAGGCCTTCAAGTTTACCTGTATCAGAGTTTTCAGTCATGTATACTCAGCAAAAGGAAAAAAAGTCACCAAGGCAAACATGTCATACCTATTAAAGCCAATTTGTGAGAAAGAGTCACTAGAGAGGTGTTCTGGTCCCACTTACAAGGCCCAGCCTGTTAAGATCTTAGTCTGAGAGATACATGGCTCTCAGAAGCATGCTCTTGGCTCTATGCTCAGAAGCAAGCTTGCGAGGGGTATAAAATCAAAGGAGAGTTTTTTCCTTAAATTTAGGATGGAGGGAAGACAAGCTTTCTGGGAAGGAGACCTTGGAACAGGAAAAGTTAAAGGCAAAGGAGAGGTAGTGGATGCGGCAGAGTTCCTGAATGGCAGAACACAGAACACAGGTAAGTGAATTGGTAATGGGTACAAGCTGAGGCAAGTCTGTCTAAAATGGCAGAAGAGGGTCGTGCACAAAGAAACGTTTGTGAGTAGATACATTGAGATGAGGTGGTTCATATTGTGAAGCCTCTCTTTTCTCCATGAAGTAGGAAGCAGTGCCAACTTCTGAGAAGGGTGGGTCATAAATAAGATAGGGCTTGAGGAGAGGAATGAGAAAATGGTCACTGAGGGGCACGGAGAGAGGGTTAGCTAAGAATTACTGATGAGTGCTGAGGCCGGAGGCGTGGGATTTTGTATGGCAAGATTTGTGATTTTGTCCTGGTAGCATTCAGCACTGGAGCAGAAACTAATGTTGGAGATTTAGTGTGTGTTCAGTATTTATATAGTGACTGAATAAATGGATGGATATGGTTGGAGTTCTGAATTTGACTAGTGAAACGGGCAAGGGAGTTGAGTGAGATACTGATGAATATAGTTGAATTGATGCATTCTGGTATCTGGGCCGTGTAGGGAAGGAAGTGAAGCTATGAAGTGACCATTATACTTCAAGAACAGGGGGATACCCAAGAATTTGTTTTCCAGTGAGGCTCAAGTAGATATAGTGTAGGTAGGTGTAAAAAGACTGAAGAAATACTTTACATAGTACCTAATTCTAGGCATGATTGGAAGTAACTAGAATGGGTAGAGGTGGAGGTTAAGGTGATTTGAAATGGATGGTGATCAGTGAGGCTGGAAGTACACGTGGAAGATGGCTGTGGGTGATGGCAGCAGATAAAGGATGGAGAAGGAAAGGGGAGTTGTGGCATGGGTATTATATCTTGTCCTTTAAACTGCTTGTGTTCCACTACAGAAGCTGGCACAAGTACAGAGAAGATAATAAAAACGGCGAATAATTATTTCCTCGTTCTAAGTTTTTAGTCAATGCCTGGACCACTTAGGTATTAGAAAACAGTGCAATATAACCATTTTAAAAAGTATAGTGAGATTGGTTGTTACAATGTCATGAAAATTAAAAAATTCTTACTTTATCTGCAAGGATATTGGGGGATGGTAAATCCATTGGATCTGTGCCTGAGAAAAGCAACAGGCAAGGAGAATGGAAGTCCAGTTAGGCGAAGGTCTGAGTCGATAAATTTATCTCCATAGAAGCTGCAGCTGTGATGTTGGCCACAACATTAGATGATGTACTTTTATGTAGACACAAGGGAACAAAATTACGTATCTAGTGTTTGCCTGGAGTAGGCTGCTGCTCTGACCATCTGCACTTTAAATAGATAAACTGTTCTCTCCTAGGGAGAAGGATATCTCTCTGCTTTTCTGTCGGTAAAACTCGTTTATTCATCAAACACCAAGTACACGTGGTCCAAGTCTGCTAAATGCTAGGGGTATAATGATGAATAGGGTGGAAGCAACAGGAATTTTAAAGGTGGGAATGGAACAATTAGATTTGTTCCTTTTTTTTTTTTAAGATTTTATTTATTTATTTGAGAGAGAGCATGAGAGGGGAGAAGGTCAGAGGGAGAAGCAGACTCCCCATGGAGCTGGGAGCCTGATGTGGGACTCCATCCTGGGAATCCAGGATCATGACCTGAGCCGAAGGCAGTCGCTTAACCAACTGAGCCACCCAGACGCCCCTTAGATTTGTTCCTAAACAACCAGCAATAATATAGAAGAAAGTTTAGAGTGGGAAAGCCTCAGTGAAAGACTAAGAAGCTTTGCAGTAACTCAAACCAGAAATCAGAAGGGCCTATAGAAGAATAGGGATCCAGTGGAGAGGCTGGAGTCAGTACATTTCTGTGGTAGAGTACATTTCTGTGGTAGACCAGACACAATTTGGGTACCATTTGGATGAGGATAGGCTGTGAAGAAGAGGGAAAAGTCTGGTATAATGAGATTTTTCTTCTCCCATGTGAGAATTAGAATGCCTGGTGATAATATTCAAGATAGGAAATAGAGTAATAGGGATAGTTTAGGGAAGGCAGTGAGTTTAGTTTGAGAGTGAGTTGCCTAGAGCTGCCCTGTCCAGTATAGTAGCTACTAAGCACATGTGAATATTGATTACTTGAAATGTGGCTGGTAAAACTGAGGAACTGAATTTAAAATTTTATTTAATGAGGCTTATGGCTGCCATATTGGCCAATACAGGTAGAGAGCATCTCTATCATCACAGAAAATTCTATTGGACAGCATGGAAGACACCCAGGCAGATGAATATTTCCAGTGGGTAGCTGGAAGGAGTATGAATTTTGGAGGAGAAATTGGGCCTAGGGAGGACAGGGACTAGTGACTTGAGAAGTCACTGGGAAACCAGAGAGTACTAGTGAGGTTGTAGAAGTGGAAGAGCTCTCCCAGAGAGAGTAGAAAAGGGCGCCTGGGTGGCTCAGTGGGTTAAAGCCTCTGCCTTCGGCTCAGGTCATGATCTCAGGGTCCTGGGATCGAGGCCCGCATCGGGCTCCCTGCTCAGCGGGGAGCCTGCTTCCTCCTCTGCCTCTGCCTGCCTCTCTGCCTACTTGTGATCTCTCTCTCTGTGTCAAATAAATAAATAAAATCTTAAAAAATAGAGAGTAGAACAAGAAGAGCAGGCATAAGAGAAGATTCTAGAGAATATAAGATTAAGGAGGCTGGCAAAAGAAGGAAAGCTTTCAAAAGAGACCAAGAAGTGTGTCCTCTAGTCCCATATACCTTCCTACCTCTTCAGTTTTATGCTCTATCTACTGTATCAAATGGGTATCCTACATGCAGTAGGACATAAACAGAATTTCCAAGAGGTTAATCCTTGTTTTAACTTCTTGGGAGCATGTCATTGTTACCTTCATGTGGTCATTAAATCAGGGAATTCTGCTGGGTGCAGCAGATTAGGCTACCTACAAGAATATCTAATGCCATTTTTAGAATACAGGACTAGGAAGTATAATCTTTTGACCCTACCCTATCAATTACCTTCCTTCTCTATGCTTGCTTTCTTTCTTTCCAGATTATGTTTAAATCACTCCCTTGCAATACCCTCCAACTCTCTTGCCCTTATGTCTCTCCTCGTTCACTTAGTTTAAGGGTCAGCAACCTTTTCCTGTAAAGGCCAGATAGTAAATATTTTAGGCTTTATGGGCCATATGTAGTCTTTGTTGTATAGTCTTTTGTTGTTGTTTGCAACACTTTAAAAATGTTAAAATAATTTTTAGCTTCGGCCTGTTTAAAAATAAGTCACATGCCAGATTCCACAGCAATAGTTTACCTAGCAAGACCTCAGTCTGGATCAACCCAGCTTTTCACTTGTGCCTTACAGCATGTGCCTACAGCTGAGTTTTTAAAAGAAATGAGTAACTGCAGATTGGTGTCACCATGAAAACACAATCCCCAGGCTCCGCTTCATAGGATGTTAGTGGACGAGTTCCTTTAGTGTTCTTGCTCATTGGTAAAATGGGTGTATTTCATGCCTTTTTCCTCCTCAAACTCCCACTTGTCTCTCCTGCTTTCCATAGTGGCTGGGTAGTTCTAGCCAGTGCCAGGAGTGGGCAAACATAAACCCTACTTGTTTACCAAAACAATACTTCTGTAGCAAGAGGTGTAAATACTGGCAAAAGTGAAGAATTGTAATTTTTGCATTCAACCTACCATAGCATCCATCTTCACTCCATCAATGGATGAAGCTCTCTTCCTCTAGGTCTTTAGTTCTCGCACTTTTGCATGCATCATTATCATTTGGACGGTTTGTTAAAATAGATGGCTGAAGCCCACACCCACAGTTTCTGATTCAGAACATCTGGGATGCCAAGAATTT
Organism: Ailurus styani; assembly: GCA_002007465.1. Classification (NCBI taxonomy): domain Eukaryota; kingdom Metazoa; phylum Chordata; class Mammalia; order Carnivora; family Ailuridae; genus Ailurus; species Ailurus styani. The sequence goes on along the minus strand of LNAC01000675.1, from coordinate 467,641 downwards.
GCTTTCCTAAGTTTCCAGGTGGTTTTGATGTTACTGGCCTACAAACCAGAGTTTGAGAACCACTGTTCTAGGACATACCCTCCACACCTGCTCAGGATTTCACTTACCCCACACGTTAGTGGGAATATTATATTTAAATTATCCTCCCTTTTCCTTTATCTCATGTTTTTTAATGACTGCTACTTAGAATGGGATCTGTGGACCAGCAACATCAGCATCACGAATGTCAGCTTATAAGAAATGCAGTCTCAGACCTACTAGGTCAGAATCTATACTCTAAAGACCTGTGTGGACATTCATGTTTGGGAAGCACCGCCTGTGGATCATTCTCATCAGCAAGCAAGCAAGCGAGTGTGTTCTTGATTTCCTCCTCCAAGCCTGCCCATCTTCCACTGTCCTGTGTAGTGGATGGCACCCCCATTCATTCAACTGCTCAGGCTAAAGAAATAGGAATTCTCCTTGACTTCATTCTCACATGTGCTACATCCAATTCATCACCAAATTGTGTGTGATTTAAGATTATGTATCCTGCAACTTTACCACTTCCACAGCTTTGATCTTGATCCAAGATACTATCATTTCTCACTTGGACTAGTGCTGGTACCAGCTTCTTACCTGATTACTTGGCTTCCACCCTGTCCCCCGGAAGCTTGTTTTCTTCCAGTCAACCACAGTGTTCCTTTAAAAACAGATCTTACATTCCCTCTCAAATCCTGCCATGTTCCCCACCATATTTAAAATCAAAGCCAAAGTCCTTTTTGTCGTCTGGTAGGCTGTATGTGAAGTGCCTAGGCCACCTTTCTCTCTTTCCCCAGCTTACTTCACTCTAGTGACTCTGCTCACCTCCTCTTTCTTTTGTAGGCCTGGTTCACTCCTGTTTTTTGTTTTTGTGTGTGTGTGTGTGTGTGTAATTTTTTTTTTCTCCTTTGCACTTTGCTTGTTTAGTAGAATGCTTTTCACCTAAATGACATTCTTTCTCATTTCCTTAAGGTCTTCCCTGAATAGCTCATCGTATATAAGCAGCCCTCATTACTGTTTATTTCCTTATCTTGCTTTATTTCTCCTTCCTGCACTTACTGTTATTTACTTTCTTGCCTGTCTTCCATACTAGGATATAATAAGCTGTAAGCCTGTCTTCTCCATTTTACTCATGGTGCTGCCATTCTAGTTGCTCAAACCAGATGTCTGGAATGTATCCTTGATATATATATTTTTTCTCTCTTCCTTTCCGCAGCTATTCACTCAATTCTATCTTTATCTGAAACATTTCATTTCTTATACTCTCCACTGCCCGCCACTGTCCTTACCTGTACTCTTGTCATCTCTAATGAGTCACCTTTCATCAATCTACTTGTTCTGCAAAAGAGCCAGACGTCTTAAAAAAAAAAAAGTCACCAAATTAAGTCACTCCTTGCTTTAAATCCTGCAGTGTGTTCCATTATCCCTTGCCTTACAAGGCCCTGTTTACCAGTTCAGCACTGCATGCCGTTTATCCCTTGTTCAAGAAGGAATATCTCGTGTTCAGTTTTTCTCTGACTCATTTGTGCTTTCTGTCCCCTTGCACGGAATCCCTCTCGTCCTACCTTTTTGAATAGTTCATTCCTTCTCATTCCTCATGACTCACCTGAAATGTGACTGACTCAGAGAGAGATGCCCTTATCACTGTATTAAAATAGTTTTTTTTTCCAGCCTCCATTATTTTGTCTCATGACTCCATTTCCTTTCTTTGTATCATTTCACATCTGCTTGAAAGACACTTTTAAGAAAATGAAATGGTAAGTCAAATTGGGAGAAGGTATTTAGAATACATGTATTTGACAATGGGCTCATATCCAGAATAAATAAGTCATAAATCCATACTTAAAAAAACAAACAAAACAACAGGCAAAAGATGGGAACAAATGCCTCACAAAAGAAGACAGATGAATGAATGGCCAATAAATAAATGCAAATGTCCTCACATCATTAACTGAGAAGTTAAAGTTATGACCACAACGAAACACTATTTCACACTGACCAAAATGGCAAATTGACCAATGTGTATCTACTGGAGCTTTTACTCTACCTGTGGGAATACAAAATAGTACGTCTGTGTTGGAGAAAAGGTGGCAGGTTTCTGTGAAGTTAAACGTGCACTTACTATAGGACCTGCACGACCTAGAGGAAGCGGTTACACCCATACACATTTTTCAAAGCTCATGGAATTGTACACTTAAAATCTGTGCATTTTATTGAGTCTAAACTTTCCTGATATAAAAGCAAAATGAAAAAAGTGGTCCCTCTGGGTGAGCGAGCGCCCACAGGTTGGCAAACCAGGCAGCCAGAAGACGCGAAGGCTCCGAAAAAGGCAGTGGGGGAGGCGGGGACCGAGGCAGTCCAGTTTCTGCGGTATGTCCCGGCCGGCGGGCTGCTAGTTGCGGTTTCGATTTCCCGTCTGCTGCTGAGGTTTCCCAGTGGCTCCGCCTCTCAGCGCTGGGTCTCGGTCGGCTTCGCAGAAGATCCGTGCAAAGCCTGCAGTCGCCGGGTTTTCAAGGGAGTGTGGCGCTGGCGAGGGAGCCAAGCTGCGGGCATGTCGGCCGAGGATCGGCGGAATCTGCACGCCTTCCGGGGCTATGTCCTGAAGACTCTGGACCCTACCTACATCCTGAGCTACATGGCCCCCTGGTTTAAGGACGGTGAGTGGTCCCTATGGATGCCCGTCCCTTGGAGCAAGGAAACAACTCAGGACTTGTTTTTCCTTTGCTTTTTCCCTTTTAATCAACGCCAGCTAGCCTGCTAGGAACGCAGTGTTGAGGCAAGATCCTCACAGCATTTTTAGACTGGAGATTTCCAGGAGAATTTGAGGAGCCTTTGGAGGCCCAGAGAAGTGAAATGACTTGTGTAGGATTGCACCTCTGTTTAGGTTGACAGCTGGGGAAACAAACCATTGTCCATTTATTTTCTCTAATGATTATGTCTACGATGTCTTCAGCTTTGTACCGACAGATTCAGGAGTAAGATATAGGTCCTTCTTTAACATACTTTGCAGCCCAAGATTTACTGGTGAGGACGGATGTACATAAATGATTACAAAGTGCTATCAGAGTTCCAAGGTAATTGACAATTACTCTTGCCAGGTCTTAACTGCACTTAGGAATAACTGGAAGCTTGGGGGAGGCAAGATTCTCTGGACTGAATGGCTGCAGGCTTCACTTCCGGTGTTTCTGTCTAGCTTTTGAGACACCTGCTGATAGATGAATGCCACTTTAAATCTGAATCCAGGTGCACTATGCTGGACATGAGGAGACCCTTTGAGGAAAGATGAAAAGGGAGGTAGTGCCTGGAAGGAGCTGAAATGAGAGAGGGGATCTGGCAACTCCTTTTCAGGCTCCAAGTGCCTAAAAATCTTTCTTGAAAAGGAGCGGTTTTGGGAAATTGTGTGAAAGCAGAAAGGTAATTTGAATGCTAATTGCTCTGCAAAACCACGGTTGTGGAGTGAGGAGTGAGAATACCACCAACAAAAGTGGGCTTCTGCTTTCTGTTTGTGCTCAGAGGTAACAAAGTAACATCCTGATGACCACAGATTGGCTTGGACCACTGAAGAGTGTAAGCCCCTTCAGGACATCTCTTTTAGAAATCTTGCCATGAATGAAATGCTAACAAACTGGTGTGAATCCCATTCTTTCTTGCACTCGTGTGATTCAAGCAACTCAAATGAACACACTGTGTTTGCATTGGAGAGAATTGACACGTATTACTACACATATTATCTAGTAAGTGTCCTATTCGGAACTGAGGAATCCATGGTGAGTGTGGTAGAAATGGCCCCTAATAGAGACCAGAGTGCATATGTGAAGGCAGGTTACTAAATAAACCATAGATGACAAAATGTGGTAAGTGCTCTGCTGGAAAACTATAGTGTGCTATGGGAGTGCAAAGGTGGCATAGTTTTTAATATATATATTAGTTTTTTTTTAAGATTTTATTTATTTCACAGAGGGAGAGAGATCACAAGGAGGCAGAGAGACAGGCAGAGAGAGAGGGGGAAGCAGGCTCCCCACCGAGCAGGGAGCCCGATGTGGGCCTCGATCCCAGGACCCTGAGATCATGACCTGAGCTGAAAGCAGAGGCTTTAACCCACTGAGCTACCCAGGCGCCCTATATATTAGTTTTTATTGGTAGTTAGAATGCAGTCACAATAAAAATACCAAAAGGTAAATGGAAACAGCAAGCTGAAAAACACTATATGTAATTGTCTTATTTTTGAATGTTAAAGACACCATAGAGGTTTTATTTCCAGCTCCTTCCCAGAGGAAGCTGTTGTCATTTAGTTGGCTTATAGCTTTCCTGTTCATTTCTTTATCCTTTATCATGTGCACATGTATCCATAAACTTTTTTCTTTCTTCCCATCTTTTTCTGTTAGATTGATAAAGTTCCTCAATCCCCCCCCCTTTTTTTTTTTTGATGCTTTGGACTCTCAGGATTCTATTAGTTAACCTTAATTGCGACAAGTGTATCCTATCAATCAGGATTCAGTTAGGGAGCTGAGAGATGAGAGTTACGGCTGGACATAAACATTTTGACTCATTTTTTTTCCTCTTATAAGTGGGAGCTTATCCACACTCTCCTTATGCCCAAACACATTCCCCCATGCACACACAAGTACACCAATACGTTTAAATCACACCAGCAATATCCAGTATGTCTTTTACCATAGTCCTCTCCACATGTTGGATACTGTGCACTAGTTGAATCTTGGGAAAGGAGAATCGAAGCCATGTGACTTCTGGAGAGCTCGCACAGTGACTAAGGTACTGCAGGGCTTTGCTTATTCATAGGTTATCCAGGATGTTTCAAGGTAGACCAGGTTGTGGGCTCCAAATTTTTTGCAGTATCCCTTTGGAGTCAAAACCTAACCCTTATCCTGGAGGAGTCCTGGGTAATATTCTGGGAGGGAGCAGTATTCTGAGTATTTATCCATTCCTTTAGTAACGTTCTCTGGACACATGCATGAGCCAGGCACTTTGTTGATGATTAGAATACAAAGATGAAGGCAAAAGTGAATACAACATGTAAATGATCACAATCAATGGGAAAAGACAGACACTCAGTTACTAAATACTATGCAGTGTCAGTGCTCTAGTCAGAAGTATGTAAAGAGACCAAGAAAGCACAGAAACAAGATCAAGAAATTCTGCTTCGGGAAGCTGCGGATGGCATCACAGAGTGGCCAGCATGGCAAAGGTAGTGGGAAATAGTGACAGCCGAAAATAGGATTTTGCCTACATTGGATTCCCAGTGCTTTTGAGGAAAGTAGCCCTACTTAGGAGCAGTTACCGAGGCCAGGTAGCAGCAGGACGGGCCTGACCATGTGCAGACTAAAGCTAAACTGCCCCTGATGCAGCAAGACAGTTCAAGTGGGAGGAGTTCAGCTATGACTGGGATATATCTGAACCTTCATGTGGCGTGTCAGTAATGGCTGGTAGCATGTGTAAGGAAAGAACAAACACCTGGGACTAAGAACCCAGCTCTAAGGATGGGGTTTAGGAACAGAATTAACTCTCTCAAAGGAATAGAGTTGTGTACCCAGAAGAGTTGGGATAGGGGACAAGATAGGTTGCTATTATGGGTTGAGTTGCATCCTCCCCAAGAAAGATATGTTGAAATTCTAAGCCCCAGGACCTCAGAGTGTGACCTTATTTGGAAATAGGATCTTTATAGAAGTAATTAGTTAAGATGAGATCATACTAGAGTAGGGGGGATCCTAATCAATGTGATTGGTGTGTTCATAAGAAGATAGCTATACGAAGACACAAAGGGAATGTCATGTGAAGACAGAGGCAGAGGTTGTGATGCAGCCACAAGGTAGACAAACAGAGGAGAAAATAATGTGAAGAAAGAGGCAAAGATTTGATGTGTCTACAAATCAAGGCATGCCAACAGCCACTGGGAGCTGGAAGGGTTGTATTGTCCCATAGAGCCTTCAAAGGAAGTAGGAGCCTGCCAACATCTTGATTTCAGGCTTCTGGTCTCTAGAACTGTGAGAGAATAAGTTTCTGTTGTTTTTGAGGCCACCAGTTAGTGCTAATTTGTTTTTCCAGACATGGAAAACTAATATGGATAGCTAAAATAAAAGAAAAAAGTGTTGGCAAGGATGTGTGGAAATTGGAATCATTAATTGCTTGTGGGAATGTAAAATGGTGCAGCCCCTTTGGACAGCAGTTTGATAATTCCTTACAGTGTTAAGTGGAGTTACATATGACCTAGCAATCTCACAGGCACAAATTCAAGAGAAGTGAATACGTATGTTCACGTAGACACTTGTACATGGCTGTTCATAGCATTGCTATTCATAATAGCCAAAACGTGGAAACAATCTAAATGCTTATTAACTGATGAGTGGGTAGACAACACGTAGTGTATCCATACAGTGGAATGTTACTAGGCAATAAAAAAGAGGAATGAATGACATAGGCTCTAACTATGGATGAACCTTGAAAACATTATGCTAAGTGGAAGAACCCAGTTACAAAGACCACTTATTGTATAATGTCCAAAGTAGGCAAATCCTTACAGACCCAAGTGGTCAATTAATGATTGCCTGGGTTTAAGGGGAAGGGAGATGGAAGTGACTACGAAGGGCTACAAGATTTCTTTTTATAGTAATGACAGTGTACTAAAATTAGATAGTGGTGATGGATGCACAACTCTAAAAACTATTGGGTTTTACACATTAAAATGTTATTGTTCTCAAGTCGGAGACCTGGCAGAGAAGGACACTATCCCTTCCTTTCTTCATCCATTCAGTATACCTTTGTTGAGTGTCTATTATGTGGTTGAAAGTCCTCTTCTAATCTCTGAGGATACAGTGGTTAACCAGTCAGACAACAGGCTTATTCCTTGGAATTTACATTCCACTGACAATAAGGAGGAAAAAAGGAACACTATCAAATATCAGGTCATTTGTCAGGTGGTTGTAGTCAACCACCGCCCCAGACATGGAGATAGGGTACAAAGTTGTGTGACCACCAGCAGCTGGGTGGAGAGTTTTCTGCTCTCTGGCCTCATGTTTCTGTTTAAATCCTCTTGCTTTTTCTTTTCTCCCATATTTCATACTTTCTAAGCAAAAACCTCGAAAGAGGACCATGAAAGTATCTTTTTTATTTCTAATTCTCCTTTCTGAGTCTGGTGTAATTAAAGATGCCATGAGGTAGTCCTGTCCTCACACTCTTGTAGTCATGCAATTTATTCAGACTTTTGAACAAGGGAGTATCAAAATGTTGGAGGAAGCCATTGTTCTTCCACCTAATCCAGTGTTAACAGTGACTTCACCTTTGTTATGGGGATACTTTTTCACATACCATTAAGAAACTCTCTTTTTAAAGGATTGCCCTGGAATATGTTCCCAGATTTCCACACCAAACTAAGAGAAGTTTCTAGAGAGGATGGGGGATGGGAGGGAAAGTCGGTTGATGAAGAATGGGCATCATCTGCTAGCTTCTTGCAGTTCCTTCCATTGCTGGGATATGTTACAATCACGATCCCTATTTGAGACAGCCTGACAGCCCCTTTCAGGTTTTTCTTCCAGTGATTAGTTGTTGTGCAGTTTGATGAACTCCTCTTGCTTCTGTTTGTAGATGAGGTCCAGCATATTCAGGCTGAGAAAAACAATAAGGGCACGATGGAAGCTGCCTCAGTTTTTCTTAAGTTCCTATTGGAGCTCCAAGAAGAAGGCTGGTTCCGTGGCTTTTTGGATGCCCTTGGTCATGCAGGTTAGTTCATTCTTCTTACCCATTCTTCTAGTAATATCAGAGGATATTACTAGACTGTTTCAGAATACTGTAAAAGTGAAATGCTATTAACTTTGAGCTATCCTCATGTATCTCATGTCTCTTAGTCTGAGGCAATGTAAAGATTTCTTTTAGTCACATAATATAATTGCTCACCTGAAATATCCAAAGGAATGTGCAGAGAGATTATTGGGAGTGTTTAAAAGTTTATCGGGTATAAGATCAGTATACAAAAATTAGTTGCATTTCTGCACCTTACACAAAAATAAACTCAAAATGGATTAAAAACTTACATGTAAGACCAGAAGCTATAAAATTCCTAGAAGAAATAGTCAGTAATGTCTTTGACATCAGACATAGAAACATTTTTCTAAATTTATCTCTTTCAGTAAGGGAAATAAAAGCAAAATTAAACTATTGGAACTACACCAAATAAAAAGTTTTGCATAGCAAAGGAAACCGTCAACAAAACAAGACAACCTACTGAATGAGAGAAGATATTTGCAAATGACATATCCAATAAGGGGTTAATATCCAAAATATATAAAGAACTTATACAACTCAACACCAAAAAATCAAACAATCTGATTAAAAAATGGGCCAAAGACATGAATAGACATTTTTCCAAAGAAGGCATACAGATGGCCAACAGACACATGGAAAGATGGTTAATATCACTAACCATCAGGGAAATGCAAATCAGAACCACAGTGAGATATCGAGATATCACGATGATATATCACCTCACACCCGTCAGAATGGCCAACACAAGAACTAATAAGTGTTGGTGAGGATGTAGAGAAAAAAGAACCCTCATGCACGTTGGTGGGAATGTAAACCGCTAGAGCCACTGTGGAAGACAGTATAGAGATTCCCCAAATATTGAAAATAGAATTACCATATGATCCAGTAATTCCACTATTAGATATTTACCCAAAGAGAATGAAAATACTAATTCAGAGGAATGCAGGTGCCTCTATGTTTATTGCAGTATTATTTACAGTAGCCAAGATATGGAAGTAGCCCATATGTCCATCCATAGATGAATAGAAAAAAAATGTGGTATATATACAATGGAATATTACTCAGCCATAAAAAAGAATGAATCGTGCCATTTGCAATAACATGGATTGATCTAGAGGATATAATTCTAAGTGAAATAAGTTAGTCAGAGAAAGATAAAGACCATGTGATTTCACTTATATAAAGAATTTAAGAAACAAAATGAACAAAATAAAAGAGAGACTAATGAAAACCAGACTCCCAGATATAGGGAACAAATTGATGTTTGCCATAAGGGAAGTAGGTAGGGAGATGGATGAAACAGACAGAGGGGATCAAGAGTACATCTCTGTGATAAGCACTGAGTAATGTATAGAATTGTTCAATCATTATGTTGCACACCTAAAACTAATATAACACTATGTTAATTATACTATAATAAAAATAAAGCACAAAAGTTAGTTGCATTTCTAGCCACTGGAAGCAAATAGAAAATGTAGTCCAAATGAATACCACTTAGAATAGTCATAAAAGTTGTAATATAGTTAGGAAAAACCTGGCAAAAGATGTACAAAGTCCAAATGGAGCAAGCGATAAAATGTTATTGGAAGATATTAAAGAAGACCTATCTAAGTGGAGAATATACCCATGCACATGGAGAGAAAGACTTGATACCATAAAAATATTTTCCAACATTGATTTCTATATTCAATACAGTCTTAATAAAAATCCTACATGCTTTTTCATGTGCTTGACAAATTTCTAAATGACTCTAAAATGTAAATGGAAGAATTATGATCTAAGAATAGGACATTTCCTAAAGAAGAAGAATTAAGTAGGCTGGGGTTTCCCCTTATAAATTGCAAAATTTATGCTAGGCATTGAGACAGCATGATGTTGGTCCTGGCATTGACCAGCTGACCAGTGAAATAGAATAAAGAGCCTTAAATTAAACTCATATATTTGTGAAAGCCTGATCTAGTTGAGATCACTGGGAAAGGAGGATCATTAGGAATGGAGGGGTTTTAATAAATTGCAGTGGGCCATTATAAACAGGAAAATATTAAAACCCAAACAAACCCTAAATTACATATCCATATAAAATAAATTTGTATTCCTTAACTCATTCCATTCATACATACCCACAAAATAAATTAATAATTGAAGACTTAATTCTAAAAGGCAGAATTTTAGCAATTTTAAAAGAGAATATAGAATAATATTTTATGACCTTGGGGTATGGCAGGATTTGTGAAACAAACATTAAAGCATTATCCATAAAAGGCAAATTGATATATTTGATGACATTAAAGTTAAAAACATCTGTTTGTCAAACACAAAAGAAAGTGAATAAACAAGGCACAAACTGGGAGAGGATATTTGCAATATATTATCACCAAAAAGATTAATATCTAGAATATGTTAAAAAAGGCTTTAAAATCAGTTAGAAAAAGAAAACATCTACAGGGCAAAAGTGTGAACTGAAATAATAAAGAATAGGAAGTAAGAAAGGTTGATAAACATATGAAAAGATTCTCAGCCCAAATAGCAATTAGAGAATTGTGAAGTAGGAACTCAATGAAGTAGCATTTTATTAAGTACTAGAAAGCAAAACTTAGGAAGTCCAACAATGCTAAGGCTTGAAGAGGATATTTAATCATGGGAAATCTTAAGTGTCACTATACAGAGTGTAAATTAATACAACTATTTTGAAAATTTGTCATCATCTTACATAGTTCAACTCTCTTGTATTCCCCTGTTCAACTGTTTCACTCTAAGTACGTGCCCTAGAAAAGCTCTTACCCATATATTGCAGCATACACATACAAGAATATTCATAGAATAATCATAATAACAGAAGCAAGCAAGCAACCAAACAAAACTGAAAGCAACCCAGTGTCCTTCAAGAAGAAAATGGATGATAAAATTATATAATAGTCACATTATGGTCCACTGTACTGCAGGGAAATGTATGAATGCAGCTACAGACAACACAGGTGAAGCTTTGAAATGTAATATTAAACTTTTTAAAAAGCAGAGTAAATTACATTTAGTAGGATGTAATTATGAAGTTCCAAACAAGCCAAACTAAACATACGTTTTTTAAAGCCTTTATTAAAAAAATTTTTTTTTTAGATTATTTATTTGAAAGAGCAAGAGAGAGCCCAGGAACAAGGGGGGAGGGGCACAGGCAGAGGGAGAAACAGACTTCTGTTGAGCAGGGAGCCCTATGTGGGACTCCATCCCAGGACCATGAGATCATGACCTGAGCAGAAGGCAGACACTTAACTGACTGAACCACCCAGGCGCCCCTAAACATACATTGTTGAAGGAATCAAGCGTATGCCAGGCAACTATTCAAAAAAAATGAAGGGAGTGGTACATCAAATACAGGATGGTAGTCTCTTTGCAGGGAGGTGGAAGGTTGGGAAAAAAGGAGACACATTCCCACAAAAGTATTGGGAAATTCTAGTTGTTAAGTTGGGTAACGGGTTCCCATATGTTCATTTTGTTGGTATGCTCTTTATAGCTGAATGAAAAGAGTGTGGGCTGTATAGTCAGACAAATCTGGTGATTTTGTTTGAGAACCTTAGATTGAAGCATTCTTGAATTATTACAATTAGAAGTAATTTTTTTATCTCCTCAAGTTTCCCATTATACTTAATATTATTTTCTGGGACTATGTAGAAGGTTAAGTTCCTAAGGGGCAGAAATTAAGACTTATATTTCCTTTTGCCTGCTTTGCTACTTTGCCCTGGAAAGATACTTAATTGCATGATGATTTGACTCACTGGCGGACAAGTCAGAGGTTGTAGGCAAAGTCCACGGGGCACTTTGGAAGGAAAATTTTATGCTAAGACCAAACATAAGACTTCACATCATACTTAACACTTTTTCCTAAGAGATGATAAACATTGTTAGAGGACTTAAATGTTGGGTGCCTATAATAAATGTTGAGTTTTCTTTTTGAAAGATCATTAATTATTGAGCTTCTTTACAGATTTCTTTTGAGTTCTCTTACTATACATTCAAACATGATTCCTATGATAACAATCTTAAAATATCTTTTAGTTGGTTTCATAAAAACCTCCATTTTCTTCTTTCTTTACAGGTTATTCTGGACTTTATGAAGCCATTGAAACTTGGGATTTCCAAAAAATTGAAAGTCTAGAGGAGTATAGATCGCTTCTAAAGCGTTTACAACCAGAATTTAAAACCACAGTTAATCCAAAAGATATCCTTCCTAACATATCCCAATGTTTAATTAGTCAGGAATGTGAGGAAATTATACAGGTAATTTAATTAATGCATTTAACACAATTAATTAATTATAATTAATTTAATATAAAATACTAAATTGGGGGTATGTAATTTGAATATGGGAAAGGTCTTCTGTTTTCTCCACTGATTTAAGACCTGAGAAAGATCATTGAAATCCACAAAAGTCCTCAAATCTAAGGCATAATTATTTGAAATAGTATTTTTAGTTATGAATTGAGTAATTTTTTTTTTAAAGATTTTATTTATTTATTTCACAGAGGGAGAGAGATCACAAGGAGGCAGAGAGGCAGGCAGACAGAGAGAGGGGGAAGCAGGCTCCCCGCTGAGCAGGGAGCCCGATGCGGGCCTCGATCCCAGGACCCTGAGATCATGACCTGAGCCGAAGGCAGAGGCTTTAACCCACTGAGCCACCCAGGCGCCCGAATTGAGTAATTTTTAATGTCATGAGTTTTTTTCAGGTTTGGCCTGTTTTCAGTTAAAATGATTATTACTTTTGTGAATAATATTTTATACAAATTTAAGTAAAGTTGAACAATTTAGCAAATAAAAAGAACAAAAGCTATAGACTCTCATGGTTAAGCATTCAGGTTCTGCACACAAATTCTGTTAGAATCCTAGTTCAGCCATTTACTGGTAGTATGATCTTAGGCAAGTTAGTTTCTGTAAACCTATTTCTTCAGGTAAAGTGGAAATAATAGTACTTTATTAATGTGATATTTTTAGAAGGATTAAATGAGATAATATATGTAAAGTGCTTACGTATGCCTGGCACATAATAATAAGTGCTTGATAAATTTTACTTTTTATGATGAATAATAAAAATCATGTAGGTTCTGAAAAAAAATATTGTTAGTATTTTGTTATATTGTCCCAAATATCTCTCTGTGTCAATAAACCCATATTTTGAATGGTTGTCAAATGGATTGTTTCCTAATATTGCTGCTGATGATAGATAGATAAAAGGTCTCAGAGGATTGGGAACACCTGGCTTGACCTAGCATTGCCATGTGTAAAGACAAAGGAAAGGGTGTCTTAAAAGACACTGTGTTGGATGGGGCAAAAAAATGGTCATGAATAAGAACTATTGAACCATAGTATACAATTATTTTAAGCCAGATAGTTCTTGTATTGCTATTTCTTCAATAAAAACTCATAAAAGGGAAACTTTTTTATTGTGTTATGTTAGTCACCATACAGTACATCATTAGTTTTTGAAAACTTTTTAAATGATTGATTGATTAACTGCAGTTGTCTTGCTTAGATTTGTTCCAACAAGGGGTTGATGGCAGGTGCAGAGAAAATGGTTGAATGCCTTCTCAGATCAGACAAGGAAAACTGGCCCAAAACTTTGAAACTTGCTTTGGATATGGAAGAGAGCAAGTTCAGTGAACTGTGGATTGTGGACAAAGGTAGGTAGGATATTCCAGGAAAGAGCCCTGAAGGGTTGGGAGGGTCTGAAAACATGCCTTTCTCATAGTTCTACTTAGGGCCTCTTTCACTCCTACCTGCCCTTCACTCACTGTCAGAGGTATTTTGTCCTTCAGAGACCCACGGCTACACCTCTAGTAAGAGAGCAGCATGAAATTGAGTTCTGGGAAGTAAGTGGCTACTTGCCTACAGATGTAATTTGGTTGTGTGTAACCCCTAAGATGGACCAGGGCAAACTGCTTTCATCCAGAATTAGCCCACCTGACCCAAAGGATTTGGGGAAGGCAGAATCTGAGCTCACTGTCTGGGTTTAGATTATCAGAGAAATAGCTTTAAAATTCTAGAGTGAAAGGTTCACACTCCAGGACTTGCCCCCTTTTTCAGAGTAGATCATGATAGACATAGCCTACTTCCTTGCCTAAGCCATTGGGAACTAAGCCAGAACAGGATTGAAAAAGGAATGTGTTGTGATTAGATATCTGTGATATCATGTGATTTCCTGTAGCTAACAGCTGCTCAGAGCATTGTTTTAAAGTCTGAGTTTGGTAAACCAACTGTTTGGTCTTCACTTGTCCTAGGCTTCTTTAGATCACAAATTGTTCTAGAAAATGTCTATATAAATACCCATCTGATTTCTTGGGTTAGGTCAGGAATGGAAGCCATAAATGTCTACAAAGTGGTGTTTCTCTTCTTTACTGTGTGCGAGAATCACCTGGGGATTTTGTTAAAATGCGGACTTAGTAGGGATGCAAGAGCCTGCATTTCTAACGAGCTCTGGAAGTTACTGGCCCATGTTCCACAGTTTGAATAATTAAGTCCTAAATGACATTGAAGTTCAGACTCCAAATTGAGACATCACACTTAAAAAGATTCTTTTCATTGTTTTAGAAGGTGAAGGGCGTGGTTTTGCGAAATCTTAATGGAATTTGAAAATTTTAGGATTATGACCTCTTTGTAGGACTTGTGCTGTCCAGACAACCATCAGATTAGATCAAGATTCTAAGATGTCTTTTGGTCTCATACAGATGCAAAAAACGTTGAACCAAAAGTTCTTGAGGATGATGAAATAGAAACATCTGACATACAGATTTTCTATAAGGAAGAACCAGAATGCCAGAATCTTAGTCAGAACTCATCTCCACCTTCAGGTACCCAGCACTGTTCTTTCCATAATGGTATTCCTCAGGTATTTTGTGGCTTACAGTGTTATGAAAAGGTTTTAAAGGAAAAGTAAGATCATTTATTTTTTTTAAAGAAAAGATAATTTATATTAAAATAGATACTTTTTCTATAATTAAAAATATTATCTTCTCTCTTCTAAAGCTATTGTCAGCCTTTTTAATTTTCTTTTGTCACTAAGAACATATGTGAATGTCTACCTTGAAAATGCAAATAGGGTCATCTCGGAAACTTAGTGTCTATGAAATTCAAAGTCAGCCCTGCTCTCTAAAGAAACACTAATATTTGTGAGTCACTTGCTCACTTTCCTTTTACTATCCCAGGGCTGGCCTGCAAGCTGATGAAGTTTGTGCACTGCACAAATGTGTCCGGCTGGGTTTGAGTGGGTACTGAGATCCAGCCTGTGCCCTTGGCCAAACAGTGCACCAAGGGGCTGTATCCTCCCAGACAGCCTCCTTTTTCTAATTTCACACAAAGGCACTGTATAACTAAGTTAAAAGGCCCACCTTGTGTTTCTAGAAGCATGTTTTCATGAGGGGACCAGAAAGTTGTGTAACAAGCCAAAGTAAGAAGGTTTTTACAAAAGAACATCAGGAAAGGCATTCTGATTATACTGCGTAGTGCAAGAAGAAAGGTGTGATTTGGGGATAACACCACAAGAAGATTTACAGATTACTTCTGCAACCAAATGATACAAGGTTTTTTGTTTTGTTTTGTTTTTTGTTTGTTTTTTGTCATTTCAGAGTAAAATCACTGAATGTAAATTGCTTTAAATATTTCTGACGTATAAGGGACCTTAGTGAACTCACTTAACGTTTTAGAAATGTTCCTTTTCTTTAAAATAGGTTGGAGTCAATAGGTGATTTTTAAGGTCTTTTCTAGCAGTAACACTCTATATGCTTATCTGTTAGTGAAAAAAAGCCTCTGGTTATTTTTTGAAACTTTTAGTCCCATTGAGAGAAGATAACTGTTGTAAGAGCCTGCAGAATTAGAAAGCATGGTTGCTCTCCAATAAGAGATTGCTCTGGGAATTCAATGTTTATAGTTTGTTGCTTTTCAGAGATCTAGGAGGGATTTGTTGTTTTGTTCCATATAGCATTTTGTTTTGACCAGTGGCCATCTCTCTTGCCCTGAATTAGGCCATTCTTGCTTTAGTTTCTCCTTACCAGACTTCCAAGATTATTTAAGAAAGAAATCTTTGTTCCTTTTTAAAAGAATTCCTGGCATTGATACTTTGTCACTGAGGGAGAATTTTGTAGGTCACCTTAGTGCAGAGGCTGGAATGGTTAATAAGAGACAAGGATTCTAAATTTTCTTAAATGAGGCCCTTTTTGCTAAAGTCAGAATTCCTGTCTTATTTGATGATAGATAGCTCTTTCCTTGATTCCTCAGAGCTGTAACTCTTTGGTAATTTTGTCCCTTTTGTATTACAGAAGCCTCTCCTACTTGCACCCCACTGAAGCTAAGAAATTACCAACTAGAGCTCGCTTTGCCTGCCAAGGAGGGAAAAAATACAATAATATGTGCTCCTACTGGTAAGCTCCTACTGATTGCCGCTACTTACATGGTTTGTTTCTGTGTTTGCTTCCTTTTTTTTTTCTTTTATTAAATACTGAGGCAAAATGGGCAAGTTTCCATTTTTTCCCTTGTTCCATACATCTTTTGAGAAAACATTCCCATTAACATAGTCTCCAGGTATTTTAAGGAACCTGAAGAGGGAAGGAAAAATGCTCTGTTTTAGCTTGCTTTATGCCTTGACTATTTTAGTTGCATGTTACCTAGAAGTAGCTTGGTGTTTATCTGTCCTGGTATAAATTCTGCCGCAGTTAACGCATCGGCATTCCTAGTTTATTAGTTGGTGCAGTGGTCTTAGGGGAACCAAGAATACTTACCTTTCTATAGAAATATTTTAGTATATTATCAGTTACATGTTTTCTTTTTCTTTGTATGTTAAAAGGTAGTGGAAAAACCTTTGTTTCCCTTCTTATATGTGAACATCATCTTAAAAAATTTCCACAAGGACAAAAGGGGAAAGTTGTTTTTTTTGCTAGTCAAGTCCCACTGTATGAACAGCAGAAATCTGTGTTCTCCAACTATTTTGAAAAACTTGGGTAGGTATAACAGTTGATTCCATTTTTTTCCCCCTAACCTCATGTAACTGGTGTGTACTCAGCTTTGTTTAATATTTGGAAAGCTAAGATTCAAAAATTTATAACAGATTTAGTTTTTATATAATCTAGATGTAATTAATTTTTCGTGGATGCAAGTCTGTTTTGGTAGGTATGCTTGAAATCCTAAACTCCTTTGGTTAGCTCTTGAAGAGTAAGTAAATGACTTGAGATCAGTTTTACATTTAAACGACACATTTAATTTTTTAAGAATTTTATAACTTCGTCAATATTTCTCTTTTAAGTACTATTTTCTTTCTTAAGACTTGAAGGACTTAACATACTCTACTAGCAGTTATAGCTTGTTTGCATTTATTGACCGTTAATGTCAATGTATGGCTCTGTGCTAAGCACTTGTCTCCAGATAGATTTCTTTTGGAGTTAGGGGGATCTTTATCAGTTGATGCTCTGACCTGGTGTTTCATGTCTTTATGGTTTCTCATCCACATCATGGTTGGTAATAGGAAATTTCTGTCATTTCCCAGGTACAAAGTTGCAGGTGTTTCTGGAGCGACATTTGAGACTATCTCAATGGAACAGATTGTTGAGAACAATGACATCATCATCTTAACTCCACAGATTCTTGTGAATAGCCTTAGAAATGGGACTATTTCATCACTCTCTGTCTTTACTTTGATGATATTTGATGAATGTCACAACACCAGTAAACACCATCCTTACAATATGATCATGTTTAATTATCTAGATCAGAAACTTGGAGGATCTTCAGACCCACTGCCACAGGTATCTCCAGAGTCAGATGGATTCCTCAGAAAAGCTATAGTATACCAGTATCACAGTGCATTAAGTCCTTTAGCCCTAATAGCTATCTGTTTAGGGAGCATAGGTTAGAAGAAATTCGGTATGGTAGCCATAGACAAAATTCAGTAGCTCTCACATTTCTTACAGCTTCTTCTTCTAGAAAAAAATTGGTAGTTAATTACATTCCTTGCTAATGAGTCAATTATTCAGTATTTACTGAGTGGCTATTCAAGTAAGATATAAATTATTAGCTGACCATTAAGTTATGTATATATATTTTTTTTTACAAATGTTATCTTGCTGAATTCACACACCTACCATTTTGAAGAGCTCTTATTTCCCAACTTTAAAGAGAGCTGAAGATACTTGTCCCTGGATCCCAGCCAGTGTGACATGGTTGCCTTTAGAATGGAGTTGTGTCTGATTTCAGTCCCTTTCCTTTTAGTTCTACATATCTTGGGGGACACAAGGGTAGAGAACAGAGAAATCCTGCCTTGAAAGAGTTTCTGCCCTTGGTTTCTTTGTTAATTCATGTTCGTTTGATAAGTTGTGATTCCTCCATCTATTCAGTGCTTTGCCTCATGGGATCTTTCCATTTGCAATGTCATAGAGAATATCAGGGGGAAAAAAACAGTGTTCTTGCTCTTTATCTGAAATTAGTAAAACAAAACAAAACAAAACAAAAACCCAAACCCTACTTTAGCAGGAAAGAGTTGCATGGGGGATTGTGGAAACAGCAGGCTGTTTTCCAGATGTCTGACAGTTTGGAATGCTTCTCACAGGTCATTGGGCTGACTGCCTCGATTGGCATTGGGGATGCCAAAAACACAACGGAAACCATGGAATGTATCTGCAAACTGTGTGCCTCTCTTGACACATCAGTGATAGCAACAGTCAAAGACAACTTGGAGGAATTGGAAGAAGTTGTTTATAAGCCCCAGAAGTGTAAGTGGAATCCTGTAACAAGCCCTTTAGAACTTCGTTACCTCTGCTTTTCCTAGCTCAGAGACATTTGGATGAATACTGAATTTTTACCTTTTCTTTTTAGTAGAAATTATTTAACCCCAAACTTGAGGAAAAATTACTTTTCATGCCTTTCTCCTCAACTGAGCTCTAGCCTCAGGAAATGGATGAAACTCAGGAGTGGACTGTCAAAAGCAACCATTCTTACTCTTCAGTTTGATAATGCTTTTTTGTTGTTGTTTTTGTTTTGTTTTTGATAAAGTTCTTATAATGATACGAACAAAGAGAGAGACGTGGTGAGAAAATCAAAGCATGTAAATGGCCAAGAGCTGGGCTCAGTGCTTCTGTGTGTTGCATGCTTGAGGAGGATACTGTGTGATCATTCATTATTTGAATATGTATCTGATGATTTGGGTTGAAATAATATTTTTTCCTCAGAATATGATTTTTTGAAAAGATTGAGTAGCAAATGTTTATTAAATTCCAATGCTATACCAACCCAGTGTGGGAGAGTGGAAGAGGAGACCTGTGTGCCTTCATCCTTGCTCTGGGGATAGTGTAGGATTGTATAAGGCAGAGCAAACACACGTGAAATAGGGAGGGGCAGTTCAGTTCCTTTCTGGGAGCCATCTATAAGGAGTTTAAGGAAGGTACCCAATCTAAACTTTTTAGCATCAAGTACAGATTTCTTTGTAATCCAGTGCCCTCTGCCCCCTGCTATAAGCCCATCCATGTTGCATTCCTCTGGGCTCCTCAGGTGCGTCTTGTCCTTCCTCCATTCCTCTTCCCCTATTTATCCCACAACATTTTCTCCTCTGGAAGAATTAGAGATGTTTTCCTTGTGCTCCATGACACCTGCCGCAGCACTTTACTGTGGTTATTTGGCTGGGTTTCTTTCTCTCCCCTGAGAACACAGACCTCTCTGGAGCACAGGCTGTGTTCTTTTTCAACTGCTCATCACCAGAACATGGCACATGGTAGGCAGTTGTTAAGTTTCTGCCGAAACAGCGCAGTAATGAATTTTAGGAACAATGTGAGCACTTCTGGGGGTTGGGTGGGAAAGGAGAAAATCAAAGAAGAGAGGGTTAAAAAGTGTTGTATTTGTGGAGATAAGATGGATACCAGCCTTGTCAGAGTAGAGGCTCTATGTTGAG
This sequence comes from Ailurus styani, assembly GCA_002007465.1. Classification (NCBI taxonomy): domain Eukaryota; kingdom Metazoa; phylum Chordata; class Mammalia; order Carnivora; family Ailuridae; genus Ailurus; species Ailurus styani. The sequence goes on along the minus strand of LNAC01000675.1, from coordinate 447,933 downwards.
TGTCAGGAAAACCAGAAAGAGAAGTTGGATTCAACCTAGACCATGAAAGACTGAGATGTTAGAATCTGTGCATTAAGTCCAAGGGAGCTATTGCAAGGTTTTTGAGCATTTGATACATCATTTAGACTACCTGCCTGTGAGGTTGGGGCCTCAGGTCTTGCAGAAGAAGTAATAGAGGTAGAGAAAGCTGTGCAGATGCTTACTTTGAGCTATGATGTGTTCTTCCTGAAAAATACTCACTTTGTTTTGATGGCTCTAGTTTTCAGGAAAGTGGAATCCCGGACTACTGACAGATTTAAATGCATCATATCTCAGCTGATGAGGGAGGTAGAGAGTCTGGCAAAGAATATTTTTGATGAACTCGGTACTGTAACTCTCGGTGAGATAAATCTCATTTTCTTTTTAAATCCAAAGTAAATCTCAGTGGACATACATACCTGAAAAATACCATATCTAAATCGGTTCATGACTTTCTTAATCTTCCAAATCAGCTTTCTGTTCTGATTCCCCTGTTAATGTGAATGAAACCACTGTTTCCCTGATGGCTCAGATTGAAACAGGCAGTGATCTTCAATTCTTTCTTCCTTTGAGACTCTCTCGTGAAGTTACCAAGTTCTGTTCTTCTCTCTTTTGTTCTTTCATTCATTCATTCACCAGATACTCATTTTGCCAGCTAATGGAAAGAACAAGGTTGAAGACATAATTCCATCTTCGGGGAACTCACAGTCAGATAATGAGAATCAGATGTGAGTAGCTTCCATACAGCAGGGCAGAGGTACACCTTGGGTGCCCTGGGAGCTCGTGGGAACTTTGGCCTGGAATGGGCTGCAGGGAAAGCTTTCTGGGGTGGAGCTGTCTCTGAGGCGGTATTGAATCAGTCAAGGTAAGAAGGAGAGATAGCCAAGTGAGGTTGAAAAGGCATCAGGCCTTGAAGGAAGAAAAAGTTTTAGAAATTGCAAGCATTTCGTGGTACTTGTAACGCATGAGTAGTAGAAAGGTTGATGCTACAGAGGCAGGGGCCAGACCAGGAAAGGCCTGGTAGGCCAAACTGAGTTTGACTTTGTCCTAAAAACCGGGGGAAGCATCTAAAGATTTTAAACTGATTCATGATGTGATAATGATGCCAATGAACAAAGAGGGCCAGGGGTCGTCAAGACAGCTGGTGCAGGGAGGAGGCTTGTGCCAAGTGCTGCAAACAGGAGGTGTTCCGATTTCATGGCCAGCTGGTTTTGGGTGGGAGTGGGGGGTGACCTGCACCAGGCTTCTGTCTTGCACACTTGGTAAACCAGTGGAGAGTGCCGGTTCCAGAACTGGGAGCGGCTTCGGAGATGTCGAGTTTGTGAATTTACCTTTCCTCATACTTATTTTGCTTTTTCTTTTCTCTTCTTTCACACCTTTATTTAGGACTTAATGCTAACAGCTGTCTGGCTGGTTTGCTCACCCCCACTCACTTTTCCATTGAGCCCCCCATTACCTGGTTGGTCTTTCTGAAATACCAGTTTCATCATGTCAGTATCTTGCTTGCATCTCTCTGCCTTACGAGCAAAGCTCTCTAAGCCTCTAACCTGCCATTCTGGGCCCTGCCTGCACAGTCTGCTTCTACTTACCTTTCCAGTTCTTCGTTCCACTGCTTTCCTACTCGAATCCTTTGATTTAGCGGTTCCTTGAACATGTTCATGCTCTTGTCATCCACTTGGTGCTCGGCAGTATGCCAGCTGATGGGGAGATAGCACGGACTCCGAGACACAGCTCCTGCCCTTGTGGCATTTCCAGTCCAACGGTAAAGCCAATGTTAGATCAGGAATAATAAAACAACGGGTTAGGGATAGGTGGGTGGTGGTGATCAGGTATGTTTCAGGCAGAGGGAACAGCATGTGCAAAGTCCAGGAAAGCAGAGAGAGTAGGAGGACTTCATTAGTCCTGTTAAATGTAAGAAGCAGAGCAGCTGGAGATGAGAATCAGAAGCAAAGGCTAGATCACAGAGGATCCTGGGAACCTGGTAGGATTTGGCTAGAGGAATCCACTAAAGGTGTTTAAGTGGTGGGGTAGCAAAATGTTTCATCTGCAGTGTTGGAAACTCTCTCTGTAGCTGCTGCGTGGACAATGGATTGGAGGGACCAAGGCAAGAAGTAGAGAGACCGCTTAGGAGGTCGTCATGTTATCCAGGAACATTATGATGTGGTCTGAACTAGGGAGATAGCAGAAGGATAGAGAGATAGGAATTTTTACCTTCTTACTCTTCCCACTTCTAATTCCCTACCTCCACCTTTCCCCAGTCTATATCCTGTCAGCTGTTCATTTCCAGATTGCTTAGCTCATTTTTACACCTCCTCACATTCAAGAAATACTTATTAATTCACCTGGTTTACTGCTAGTCACCTTGTTTATAGTTGGAGCTGGGAAAGAAGCATGTCAATGGTACTTGTCTGAATAGCCTCCTCTGTTCTTCCTGTTAAACATGAATGGATGAGAGGAGCAATTTAACCCAGAAATGTAGCTCTTGTCTGTGAGTTTTAGTGAACTGTGCTCTTCCCAGAGAGCCCTGGAGATCTGAGCCGCTTGAGAATAGGCTTCTTCTGCCTTCTGCATCCTTTTACCACCAGCACCCTGCACACAGCCTGGAACAGAGCTGATGCTCAATATTTGGACCAAGCAACTGAGGCATAGCTTAGGAGATGCACACATACAGAAGCACCCATCTTTTGAGTGCCTGTTCTTTGCTCGGACCTGTGAATGAGGATGTGGAGATCAGGGCTTAATTTCACAGCAAGATAGAAGAGACTGTGTTGAGTTCTGTCTCTCTTGCTTTTAGGTATCTTCCTGATGAAGCTCATGAGACCTATCACTTTTATTTACTGCTTCATTGTTAAAAGCAAAGTTAGATATTTTCACATCCATCGTTGTACCTCTGGGCTGCTTTGGTCATCGGCTCACAGAGCCGGCAAGCCTTCAGTATCAGACACACCTGGATCTGCATTCCTGTACACCACCACCCCACACAACATGCTAGCTCTGTCGCTCTAGGTAAATTACTTTGCTTTTCTGAGCTGTGGTTTCCTCACATGTAAAATATAACATCCACCTCAGAGGTTTGTGAAAATGAAATGAAATTATGAGTGTAAGACACTTTGATTCTTGGTGCAGAGTAAGTATTCAGTAAGCAATCCTGTGCCAACCAGATTCACTACTGCTAAAAACCACCTATTTCAGGAGGCATCCTCTGCTTACAGAAAGTAAGGAAGAAAATCGGAGGGTGAGGCATGCTCAGAACTTTAAATGCTGACCACATGGCACAATGAAACACTTTTTTCTTTTTTCCAGAAAATGTATCTCAAATTCAAAATAGGAATTTTGGAACACAGAAATATGAGCAGTGGATTGTTTCTGTTAAGAAAGCATGCATGGTGTTTCAGTTTCCCGACAAAGATGAAGAGAGCAGGATTTGTAAAGCCCTGTATTTGTACACTTCCTACTTGCGGGTATGTGGCTCCTTTGCAGTGACATATTTTAGTTGTAGCACCTCTTGGGAGCTTGGCTCTGGGAGCCAGGAGAACATCAGCTTCTCTCCCTGTTCCAAGAGCTCACTTAGGAATTTTCCAAGGGGTTCCTATGAAGCTAATTTTAAAGTTATCCCACTCAGCATCTTCTCTGTCTGCTTACTGAAACACAACTCTAGCCACCACAGGATAGAAACAGATGCTGGGGTTCTATACCATGTGCCTCTAGCATTCCCATGATTGTAGATACGCGGTTGGTGATAGCCATCTTGAAAGTTCGGTGACTGCTGTTGCCTTATCTTGAAGCATGGGTTTTCTTACCTTTTGCAAAGCCACATGCTCAGAAATCCAGGGTCTTTGGTTGTTTTCCAGTTAACCAAGAAGTTAAGAAACAACAACCATCACCTCTGCTTATTGTGCTGTTCAGAGTATTTAAAAATGTACTCAGTCAGCATGCCTTTATAGAATTTTAATGAACTTTTTTGCATATTTGGGGTAGGTGGTCAGCGCCATCAATTGGAACAGGTGCTGTTGCAATTAATTGATGGCTGTGGTTGAATGAAGAGATTAAGTTGAATGTCTGAATCAAGAGGCAAATTGATACGGAAGTTGATCTGCTTTCGTTTTTTGTTTTTTAGTCTTTGACATGCATTTTTCTTGTAATTTTCTCTTTCTTGTCCAAGGTGGAATTCTAGACTCCATAATGATCCTAATTAATTAATGTTTCTAGCTAATTAAGATTTTTAAAATAGTATTTGGTTCAAAGGTCTTATTGCAGTACCATTAGCAACCACTCGTCTTAATAAACTAAGTTGGAATAGATTTAAGAAAAGCTTATTTTAAAAATTAATTCTGTGCTAAGTACAGCTAATTGAATGTCAATACAGCAAATGCATTAGACATTGTACACACTGAAACTCAGTTTTCATTTCAACAGAAATATAATGATGCCCTCATTATCAATGAGCATGCACGGATGAAAGATGCTCTGGATTACTTAAAAGACTTCTTCACTGATGTCCGAGCAGCAGGATTTGATGAGACTGAGCAGGATCTCACTCGGAGATTTGAAGGTGGGTGGTGTTAGAGGAAGAAGCCATGGGAGCCTGGGACTCCAGTGGCAGGATACTTGTATTGTATTTAGTTTATGGTGATGCTCAGGGAGTTGTCCTGGGCTTAAGAAGATAATTATAGACAGCAGGACTATTAAGCTTCAGTGAAATCTGGTACTTATGGAAAAAATATGCTGCTTACACTATTTCTTATTTTGAAAAAGGAAAAATAGGATTTGCAAAGGATACATCCCATAGAAGTTATAATAGGTCGTGGCATTTTTTTTTAATCTATAAGAGACTCTATTTTTTTAAGTTAAATAAGCCAACATACAGTACATCATTAGTTTTTGATGTAGTTTTTAATGATTCATTAGTTGCGTATAACACCCAGGGCTCATCAGATCATATGTTCTCCTCAATGCCCATCACCCCGTTACCCCATTCCCCCCCACCCCTCCCTGTCCCTTCTTCAACCCTCGAATTGTTTCCCAGAGTCCAGAGTCTCTCATTGTTGAGAGGTAGTGGCATTTTTTTCAACTTTTAATAATTTTATAAAGCTTTAAAATATTTTAAAAAGTGTTTTAAAGAGATTTAAAGAGATTATAATTTATATATACTATATATAAATTTATATAGAGAAGAAAACCAAGATGGCCCATAATCCTACTGCTCTTGTATTAAGAAGTATATAGGAAGATTTGAAATAAAAAGTAAGTCCTTCTTCTCCCTCTCTCCAAATCCTTTTCCCAAAGGTAATTACTACTAATAAGTTTGTTTGGCTTATATCAAAGTATTTAGTATACATAAGTGTAGCCCAGTGGTATGCTGCTATGCATTGAGCACCCAGCTGTCTGGGGAAAAATGAGTATGCATTTATTGCTGCATTTTTAATGTATGCATTAAAGCAATGTTTATTACTCTTGGAATTCTGGTCAAAGGTTGAGAGATTAACTGAACTATTGATAAGGTCACAGCGTGTTCTAAATTTCTAGAATTTATAAGCCATTTATAGAATGTTCCTCTTTTGCAGAAAAGCTGAAGGAACTGGAAAGTGTTTCCATGGATCTCAGCAACGAGAACCCTAAACTCAAAGATCTCTCCTTCATCTTGCAAGAAGAGTACCACTTAAACCCAGAGAGTAGAACCATCCTCTTTGTGAAAACCAGAGCACTTGTGGATGTAAGTTTCCTTCTTCTTGTGGATAACAAATCAACCCCATACAAAAAGAGTGTCCTTTCCTCACTGCTCTGCAATCAGGCACCCACCCAAATAAGTATGGGTCTGTTTCTGGGCTTTCTATTCTGTTCTGATTATCTGCTTGTTTATCCTTACACTAATACCTCACCATCTTCATCACTCTAGTTTATAGTAAGTCTTGGTACCTGTAGAACAAGGACTTCATACTTTTAAAAATTTTTTGTCAACTAAAAAAAATTTTAGCCATTCTCTGAGCATGTAATGGTATCTCCCTAGGGGCTTAAAACTCATTTTACTATATTTGCATTTCAACTAATGCATTTGAGCATTTTTCATAAACTTATTAGCCATCCATATATCTTCCTTGGTGAAGTATCTGTTCATATCTTTTGCCCATTTTTATTTTATTTTTAAGATTTTATTTATTTATTTGAGAAAGAATGAGAGCCAAAGATCACAGAGGCTAAGAGAGAAGCAGACTCACCTCTGAGTAGTGGGGCTCAATCCCAGGACCCTGAGATCATGACCTGAGGTGAAGGTAGATGCTTAATTGACTGAGCTAGCCAGACAACCCTCTTTTGCCCATTTAAAAATAGGATTTGATTGAGTTGTTTACCGTGTTATTGTTGAGTGTTCAAAAGATTTTTTTATATATTCTGACAAAAGTCCTGTGTCAGAAATGTGATTTGTAAATATTTTATTCTGATCTTTTAATTCTCTAAACAGTATCTTTTACTAATTGAAAATTTTCACTTTTCATAAAGTCTTTTTTACCAATTTTTTCTTTTGTGGGGATTTGGTATTGTATATAAGAACACTTTGCTTACCCAAGATCACAAAGATTTTCTTTGTTAGCTTCTTGAAGTTTTATGGTTCTGCAACTTACAGTTAGGTCTGTAATCCATTTTGAGGTAGGGATTGAGATACTTTTTTTCTTTTTTATGTGGATATCCAATTGCTGCAGGACTGTATGTTGAAAAGATTGTCCTTTCTCCATTGAATCGCCTTGGTAACTTTTTGAAAAATCAGCTGGCTCTTTTTTATCTATTTCTGGATTCTCTATTCTGTTTCATTCATCTATATCCATTTATCCTTCTGCTCTTCCTATACTGCCTTGATTAGTTTTATGGTGTGAGTCCTTCAACTTTTTTCCTTTTTTCAGAATGGTTTTAGCTATCTTCCTTTGCCTTTCCATTTATATTTTAGAATCAGCTTACTCACATATATGAAAAGTGTGCTGGGATTTTGTTTGGGATTGTATTGAATCAATAGATAAAACTGGGGAAAAGTGACATCTTAACAATATGAAGTCTTCGGGCACCTGGGTGGCTCAGTTGCTAAGTGTCTGCTTCGGCTCAGGTCATGATGCCAGGGTCCTGGATCCAGCCCCATGTTGGGCTCGCTGCTAGGCAGGAAGCCTGCTTCTCCCTCTTCCACTCCCCCTGCTTGTGTTCCCTCTCTCACCATCTCTCTCTCTCTGTCAAATAAATAAATAAAATCTTTAAGAAACAAACAAACAATATGGAGTCTTCCAATCCATGACCATAGTATATATCTCTCTCTTCATTTATATAGAGTTTCTGTATTAGTTACCTACTGCTGGTAACAAATTATCTCAAAACTTAGTGGTTAGAAACAACAAACTATTATCTTACATTTATGGATCAGGAATCTGGAAACAACTTAACTGGATGTTTCTCACTCAGAATCTCTCACCAGGCTGTAGTCACCTCAAGGCTCTACTTGAAAGGCTCAACTCCCAACCATATCTACCTGGCTGTTGGAAGGCCTCAGAAGATGTGCTTCTGAGCTCACTCATGTGGGCTTCTCCACAGGGCTGCCTCAGAGCATGGCAGCTGGCCTCCTCTAGAGTGAGTGATCCAAGAGAGATTGAGAGAGTATGCCTAACATGGAGGTCATAGTCATTTTGTAACTTCAACTTGGAAGTGATCACGTCTTCCATTTTTTATGCTTTAGAAGCAGGTCAGTAAGTTCAGTTCACACTTGAAGGGAGGGGATTACACAAGGGTCTGAAGACCAGCGAGTGGAGATCACTGGGAGCCACTGGAGAGGCCTCCTACCGAATCTTCTTTGGTTTCTTTTATCACTCTTTTGTCGTTTACGGCATACAGATTCTGCACATATTTTATTAGACTTACACCTAAGTGTCAATTTTTTAATGCTACTGTAAATTGTACCTGTAGTTGGTTCTTGCTGGTGAGTAAAAATACAACTGATTTCTGTATATTTATCTTATGTCCCGAGATCTTGCTAAAACTCACTTATTCTATACACTCACTATTCTGAACATTGCTTTTTTTTTTTTTTAAGATTTTATTTATTTATTTGACAGAGAGAGACAGCCAGAGAGGGAACCAAAGCAGGAGAAGTAGGAGAGGGAGAAGCAGACTCCCTGCTGACCAGGGAGCCTGACGTGGGGCTCCATCCCAGGACCCTGGGATCATGACCTGAGCTGAAGGCAGACGCTTAATGACTGAGCCACCCAGGTGCCCCTGAACATTGCTTTTTTTTCATTTAAAAAATGTCTTAATGATTAAATCATATCAGATCACAAAGATGTTAACCATTATAGTTAATTGCATAGAATTCAATTCCAAAAACTTTTTTTCTCAGGTTTGTCAGTCAGGGAACTGTTTACTAAAAGTTTTTTTCTTCTCGCAATATATCAATATTGAATTAATAGTTACACAAATGTTTTCTACTAATAGTGTCTAACTGATCATTTCTTTTGATTTTCAGGCTTTGAAGAAGTGGATTGAAGAAAATTCTGAACTCAGCTTCCTAAAACCTGGCATATTGACCGGACGTGGCAAAACAAGTCAGAACACAGGTACTATATTTAGTGAATTAGAGTTAGCATACTATATAAGAACATTTATAATATATTCAAATTATTTTTTAGTGCTTGTATCAGTCAGGGTTCAACTAGAGAAGCAAAACCAGTAAGAGATTATACACACATACATATATACATATATATGTTGTTTCTGTGTGTACACAAACACACGCAAACTCATAGGGATTTGGGAATTAACATGCACAATTGGACTGGCAAAGCAAGTCTGAAATCCATTGAGTACATGGTCAGGAGCAGGCCGGAAATGCACAGGCATGAGCTGTTTGGAGTCTCTGGAGCTCGAGAACTAATGCCTAAGCCCTCTTTCAAAGGGTTGATTGATTATGTCAGGTCAACTGAGGATGAAATCCCTTTTGTAACTTAAATGTCAAGTGATTAGGAACTTTAATTACGTCTGTGAATTCCCTTCACAGAAGCACCTAGATCAATAACTGGGTACTGTAGTTCAGCCTAGCCACATTGACACATCAAAAAGCCATCACAGTGCTCAAATACAAAAACTTGTAGTCATCTCCCCTTCCCATAGGTCCTGCAGGTGAAACCAGTTATTTTTAAAAATATTGTTTGAGCATGTCACTCTTTTTCTCCAATTCTCAACCAGTATATTAAGATTAGCTAGAAATAAAAATGTTCTATTTATATTTTATTGTTTTTTAAGCTGTAGACGCTTTTATGTGTATTATATATTTTTTAATTAAAAAAAGAAAGTTCAAGCACACAATCCTGAAATCTAGCTATGGTGGTTAAAGGATAAAGGGCTGCCCCTGTAATCCTCCAGGAGGATCCCTGAGTGGCAAGCCCTCACCTGAAATTCTCGTAGCCGTGCGCCCTACCCCTCAGTGACCAGCTGGGACAGATCTTCACTCTGTTCCTCCTGTCTAGTTTTGTGTCTAATAAGCAATCCCCATCCTTTCCATCCTCAGTCATCACTCTTGCACTTTCTCCTCATGCAAATTTTAAACTTTGGGAATCTAATAAGTATATTCAGATTTTGAAAGTTTGGCTTACCAAACGAAGTCCAATATCACATTATTGCAGTTGGAATTCAAAGTTCTCTGCAGTCTGACTCTAACATGAGTTGATTTTCAAACTTTGTTATTTCTTTACAGGTAAGCACTCAAGATATTTTCTTGTTTGTTCATTTATCCATCATCACCCATCCATCCACATTTACTTAGAAACCTACTCAGTACCAGTTATTGTGCTTCTGCTAAACAGCCTTCCCCAACCTCCCAAGACTGGTAGAGGTGTCTCTTTCCTCCCCGTCCCATAGAGGCAGTTCCTGTTATATCAATTACATCAATATTATACCAATTATATCAATAGCTTCCTATTGATATCCTTCTTCCATGAGATCCTTGTAGATAAAAAATGACCTTTTAACCATTGTATTTTTATCTGACAAATTATAATTGCTGAATAAATGTTTGATGACCAAGTGGATTAGTACGTTTAGAAATTCATGAAGTACGGTGTCTGTCTTGGATGCTCATTGTTCAGTAGAGGATCATGGTAAAAAGAAATTGTTTTGGCCTTAACAAAATATATCTAAAGATTTTGGCTGCCAGTGTACTACCAGAAAAAGTTAGAACTTTTATAAATTCTCTTAACTCGGAGGTGGAGACCACTGAAATTCTTTTTCTTCTCTGTATATTACTGGCTGACAACTGCACACTGTTAGGATCTCAGACTTGAATTCAAGGCCTGGTTCTGCCACTAACTAGCCTGTCAGTTTATCATACTTCCAAAACCTCAAGGTCTTCATCTGTAAAGGGGAATTATAACACTTGACACATCAGCCTAAAAAGGGCTTTGTGAAGTTCCATTAAGTAGTTGTGAAACTTTTGCAAGCTATAAAGTCCTATACACATGCAAAGGCATTACAATGAATAGTTGGTAGTTGTTGATAGTTTTGCAAAAAAAAAAATTGTATTTGTTTTGCAATAACATGACTGAAGTTGCACAGCTGGTTAGTACCATAGCTGGAATTTGAACTCAGGCAGACTGGCAGACTCCAGATTGTTAAACACCACCATAATGTCCTCTCTAAAACAAGGATAGGAATAGGCCCTGCTGCCTAGGGTTGTTTTGACATCATGAATCTAAAGCACTTAACACAGTATTTGGCATGTAATAACACTCCATTATTAATGGCTATTTTTCAAGGGTAAAGTTCCCTCTTTGGTGAGTTGTGTAATGCCCTCTGACTCTGACACAGGAATGACTCTCCCAGCGCAGAAGTGTGTGTTGGATGCATTCAGAACGGATGGAGATAAAAAGATACTGATTGCCACCTCAGTTGCTGACGAAGGCATTGACATCCCTCAGTGTAATTTGGTCATCCTGTATGAGTATGTGGGCAATGTCATCAGAATGATCCAAACCAGAGGTGAGAAGAGCTTTGATTCCATTACTAAATGGTCGCTGATTTGTCTGATTTGTGCGCATGTCTGTCATTTAGAAATGTACTCTGTCCCAGTCATTGTGCTTCTGGCCTTTTCTCCTTTACGGAGCCATTGAGGCTGTATGACCATTGGCACCATGGACTCTGGCGTCTTTGGCCCTGATGGCAGTTTACTTAATCAGTGTTGTGTGGGTAGTTTTGCCCACTAATATATACCCTATTTTGATTCCTGTTTATGATGAGTACTGTTTACTTGACCAACAATGATTGATATATCTATGGAAAGATAATCCCCACTTGGATTGAGACTTTGGCAGCCAACGTGTGGACCTTTCATGGTTGTGCTTGTGGTAATGATGGGCCTCCTGCATTCTAGAAGAGATACTTCATAGAATTCTTCTGTCTCACTTGAATGAGGTGATCTCCTAACTAGCCTCTCTTCCTTTTTCCAATTTCTATAACAACAGCTGCCATTTTACTTCCTGAAAAACAGCTCTGGGCATATCACTTTCCTGTACAGAGACTCTAGTAGTTCCCAGTTTACATGGTGTTAAAAAGCTCACAATCCAGCACCACCTTATCTTTTCAATCTGTTTCCCCTTCTTCCCCTTTATTCATTATCCACTTCTGCCAACCTGACTTCATTATTTTCTCCTTGTTGAAGAAAGCGCTCATGTCCTGCTACTGATAATCTGTTTTACTTTCTCCCTTTTCCCCTGCTTCCATATCACCTGTCCCTGATTTCCCCCAGCTGGCAATAAACTTTTGAAAGCCTGTAGTCCTTTACATTTATCTTCCTTATTGCATTTATTATTTCCACCTGTATTCTGGTAACTGTGAACATATCTAATTCCCCACCTGCTTGCAGGCTCTTGAGGGAGGTTCTGTTCATTATTCATCTTAGAGTGCTCACGGTGTCCTCCTGAGTGTTCATGTTGGATTGTCTTAAGGCAGTGTCTCTGATAATGTAGCTGTCCGGTTACACTGCCTGGAGACCAACCCCCACCCCAGGAAGCCAGTCTAAGCTGGCTCCTAGTTTAACATGTAGTTTAATATAGAGGCGCACCCCTGGAGTTTGTCCTGTAACAGCTCAGGTTTCCTATGAAAGTGGGTATCAGTGAATCAGAGTTGAATTTTAGGAGTACTCCTTTGTTTACCTCTTCTCAGATTTATCAGAGTTTTAAGTCAAAGACACCAAATAAAATATTTATTTTCTGATGATAGGCAGAGGAAGAGCAAGAGGTAGCAAGTGCTTCCTTCTGACCAGCAATGCCGATGTAATTGAAAAAGAAAAAATAAATATATACAAAGAAAACATGATAAATGAATCCATTTTAAGCCTTCAGACATGGAACGAAGCAGTATTTAAAGAAAAGGTAAGGCTTTTAATCTGTGCCACCCTTGAAGAATCTGGCCATGAGTAGCAAACAGAATGTGAGGCTAGTTGGTGCCTTTTATCATATTGCTCTGAGTGTTGCATGAGAACACTAAGTCTATGCTTAAAATTCTGTCCTGCAGTAAACCTCAGATTCATTCTGCTTTAGGTCTCAATGAGATTAAAATATATGTTATTAATGCTAATACTTGAAGTGAGGTTTTTAGTTATAAAAGGGCAAACTGAGTTAGACAACCCCCAAGTTGGCAACTTATCCTGAGGACTGCACCCTACCACGGCACAACACAGCCCTTCTCAGTCTTTCCCTCAAATCTGTCTCTCTGTAACATCTGGAGTCCTTGGAGAAAAGCTCCCATGCACGGTGCACGTGTTAGAATGCCTGTTTGTAGGTGTGGGTAGGAATGCACGCTGTGGAGTGGCCTATCTGTTCAGTTCAGCCTATTGGTAGTGACCTTCATTTTACTGTAATTTCCTCTATAACACAGAAGCATGGAACCAGATTGAGGAAAGTCAAGAAACACACACATGCACATACCCGCACACACAGGCATATGTGCATGCATATACAAGCACCCCCACACTTTCTCCAGGCACTTTGCAGAGGCTTTCATCTCAGGATCTCTGCCACTTAGAAGATGTAACCTCAGGTAGTTACTCTGTCTCTTAAATCATCCGTCTCCTCATTAGTAAAGTTGGGAAACTAATGGTATTTAATTCACAGGGCCGTTTTGGGGATAAAATGGGGTATATGCATTGCTCAGCACAGTACCTGGAATCAAGTAAGTGCTCAGAAAATGAGAACTGTAGGGACAGAGGCATGAAGCAGACTTTAACTTCACAAAGATGAACCTTACAATTCAGTAGACCCACTCCAGAGTGTCCATGATTTTTAAAAGTCATAATCTCTTTGCTCAAAAATAGTTTTGAGAAGCAGTGGTCTAAAGCAAGTTAACACTTATTTTAGGACATAAAATGACAACTTTATGTCAGTATTCACTCGCTTTAAGGAACGTTTCTTCTTAAGTTTAGAGACTAAAATATTTAAAAGTACTTCCTCTGCATTTTCATTGAGGAGAACTGCAGGGAAATTTTTTAGTTCCTCTTAATTTTCCTCCTGAATTTTACTGAGAATAGAGGTTTTTCACTGAGTCATCTTCCCCTTTTGTAGCATATGTTGATGTTGGCAGCAAAGCCTTTAAAACAGTAATAGCTTTAATACCCCTCTATGATTTTTGTCTCTTCCACTGGGTGACCAATGACATAGACTCACGTATGGCAGGAGAGAAGGAGTAAAAGCCTTTTGAGGGAGATGGAGGCTCGGCCAGACCCAGACTGTTCTGTAGCCAGCTCACCAGGATGAGGAGTGGGATGTGAAGAGAACAGGTTAAACATCTGTTGAATAGCATCTGGGATTCCCCTAACAGCCAGTGTAGCTGGGACCTGTTGGTGGCTGGTCATTCTGTGGGTGGGGGTGGGGATTCTGGCTCCCCACAGGGTCTCCACTGACATCACAGGCAAGGGTGGCTACCATGGGGCAGGGCTGAGAGCATGGCTCCCTCCTTGGCCTTCTCTGACACTGCTAGGTGGGAGTGTGCAGATGCTTCGTTCAAGTGGAAATGTAGGTGCCCCCTCAGTCTTTGCTAGCATGGGCTGGAGTTAGACCACAGTTGTTTGTTTTGTTCTGTGATGTTTGGCAGGAGTAGAACAGCCATTGTATAAAAGTTTTTTGTCTTGCTAGGCTGCCTCTTTGCGGGTCCTTTGGCTAGAGAGAGTATAGTAGGCTTCTGTTGAGACACTTTTTTATCTGTGTCCATAGGCATTTCTGGTTGCCAGTTCCTTCAGCCCCAAATCTGGGATACAGGAGGTGAAAAGAAAACCCAGGTTGCTCACCACCATTTTGTTCTTAGGATTTTGTTTTTCTAGCTGTCTGCCTTCTTCTCTTCACCCTTCTAAATCTTCTTAGATTTATTTTATCTGTAATGTCCAGGTTCTTTTTTTAAAAAAAATATTTTGTTTATTTGAGAGAGAGAGAGCGCGCGCGAGCGCACACACAAGTGGGGGGAGGGGCAGAGGGAGAGGGACAAGCAGACAGTCCCGGTTGAGCAGGGAGCCTGACGTGGGATTTGATCCCAGGACCCTGGGATCATGACTTGAGCCAAAGGCAGATGCTAACCATCTGAGCCACCCAGGCACCCCTATAGTGTTCAGGTTCTTAGCTGTATGTAGGCATGCCCTAATAGAATGCAGTCATACTACATACATGCATTTAACTTTACTGTAACTCAACAGTACTCTCTGTGGTTGGACAGGGAGAGAGAAAAATGATTTTGGGGATGGGGACTCTTCTGCCTGCTGTTCCATTTAATGGGTCTCTTCCCTAGAAGTGGGTGTAATTACATCTGAAACAGTCAATACATATGTTTATATTTATGAAGGATTTTAAAAATTTTGCCAACTTCTGAAGTAGAAAGCAGGGGTCACATGACTGTTTTATGAACACCTTTAGTACTTTATGGGAATTTTTTAAAGATTATTTACTGTGAAAAGCGAGAGAGGAGGGACAGATGAAGAGGCAGAGGGAGAGAGAGAATCTTAAGCAGACTCCCTGCTGAGCACAGAGCCTGATGTGGGGCTCAATCTCACGACCCTGAGATCATGACCTGAGCTGAAACCAAGAGCCAGTTGCTTAACTGACTGAACCACCCATGCGCTCCCTTTATGGGCATCTTTGATGCAAAAATTTAAAGGCTCTTTGGAGGTCACAGTTAAACACTGACTAATAAAGAATTAGGAGAACCCAATAACATTATCTATGGGATTTTTATAAACAACGTCAGGTATTGTACATTCACGGAAGTTGTAGATGAATGAATGATAATGTGTGTGTGTGTGTGTGTGTGCGTGCGGGGGGGGGTGCATAAATACCTCCTAGTTTATACCATTGTACTGACGAGGTGGGTTTTGTTTTTGTTTTTTGGGTTTTTGCTTGTAGATTCTCCAGATACAGATTCAAGAAAAATTCATCAGGGATAGTCAAAGAAAAGTAGAACCTGTACCTAATAAGGAAAATAAAAAACTGCTTTGCAGAAAGTGCAAGGGCTTTGCATGTTATACAGCTGACATCAGAGTGGTGGAGGTAAGCTGCCTTTGAGCAAAGAGCACTGTGTCATTTTTTTGCACTAATTAAAGTTTATCGGTGAGATATTTGTGGAAGAATATTATTATTTTTGTTATCATGGCCATGATATTTTAAAAAGCCAAAAAAGTTTTGAAAGGAAACCCTTAACAATGAAGAAGAGAATGAAGGCACTTAATTAAATATGATGTAGCCACTAAAAATAATGGTCATGCTAAATGAATGAGGTATCCTGGGTTAGATCCTAGAACAGATAAAGAATATTAATTGGAAAAAGTAAATATCTGTAGTGCAGTTGACAGTAACGTTCCAATCCTGATTTCTTAGTCTTGACAAATATACTGCAGTATGCTAGACGTTAACATTCAGGGAAGCTGGGTGAACGGGATACAGGAAACGTCTGGACAGTCTTGCACTTCTCTATAAATCTAAAGTAACTCCAAAGTAGAGTTTATCAAACGAAATGATCATGAAGCTTATGTATAATGAAAAACTTCTTACAGACTGTGGTGAAGTGGAAAAAATAACAAGGATACAAAGTTGTAAATATGTTGTGACTTTAGGGGTGTGAAATAGTGACAATACCACCATCACCATCAACTACAAAAATATTAAGAAATTATCTTTGTCCAGAAAGACGAGAGGAAATATACTGAAATGTTTATTTTACAGTGAGACTCCATGATTTTTTCTATTTTATGTTTTCTGAACTTTTTGGGGTATAGATCACTTTTATAATGAAAACAAAATATTTCCTTATTTTAGAAACATCTGCCGGTTAGTTTGTTTTTTTTTTTCCCTTAAAAATTTTGGATGGAAAAATCTCCAAAGACGAAAACTGGCTGTAACTCCATTGCTCCTGATAGAAGGGAGGCTGGTTCAGATGAGTTATTAGGATTCTCTTTGGTCTTTGGAAAGCTGAAGTCTCTAATCAGTCCATCTGAGCAAGAACCATAATATTAAGGGTGATATTAGCAAATTCCCGTGCCTTTATAAATCTGCTTCTTTAGCTAGAAAAGGTCCTTTGATTATTCTATTGAAAAGGCCCTTTGTGACTCAGTTCTCTGTCCCCCTCTCCCCCCACAAGGGGCTGGTATGTTGGGTCTGCATTTCGTCTGTAGAGTGGCCTTTCTTGGGTTTACTCTAAACTTGACTGGAGATGGAGCCTCTGGACACATTAGTCTGTGACCCTCTGCAAATCCACATTGACCCTTCGTTCTTCTCCGTATCCTTTGGATTGTGCCTGTCAGGTGAACTCAGGGTTCGGAGATCTTCAACAAATACCCCCTTTTGTTTCTGAATTAATAGAATATCCACTTTCAGAAGTTCGGTTGCCTGGAAACTTCTTAGTCTTTTTCATGAGATGGCCCCTATCCCCTCACTTGCATCTCCACCTGCTCCCTCACCTCCACCCTTGTAACTGGGAGTCAAGTTGCATGAATTCTAGTCTGGCCTTCAGCAATTGCATATTTCCTTCTTACCCATCTATAAAATAAGTGGGATCCTACCTGCTCTTCATCTCAGATTGTTGTGGAGATTTTTAAAATCACAGTTCTGTACTGGTTCTAATGTTCTGTGTGTTATTCAATCCTTTCATCTGTAGGACTGCCATTACACTGTGGTTGGAGATGCTTTCAGCAAGTGTTATGTGAGTAAATTACATCCCAAACCAAAGAGCTATGGGCATTTTGAGAAGAGAGCAAAGATCTTCTGTGCCAGACAGAACTGCAGCCATGACTGGGGAATCCATGTGAAGTATAAGACATTTGAGATTCCAGTTATAAAAATAGAAAGCTTTGTGGTGGAGGATATTGCAACTGGAGCTCAGAAACTATATGCAAAGTGGAGGGATTTTCCTTTTGAGAAGATATCCTTTGATGCTACAGAAATGTCCAAATGACCTCGGGACGTCAGCTTTAGCTACAGGGAATGGATGACCTTGACTGAAGAAATTAGACCCAGTGAGTACAATCATGGATCGCTTGTACCACTGTGAAGACACACACAAGCCTGTATCAAACTGAGTATGTCACTTAACTTCACACCTGTTTATTGTTTTCAGCACTTTGAACTGTATCACACATGTAAACACAAGTGAATCACAGCACTAATGCTCTGTAGGCCAACGGAGCTCTAAGTACCTGGGAAAAATTTAAAAGCCTTAACTTCTTTTCCTATCCTTCCTTTCACAACTGACTGCCGGTGTAGCCACTCGGTACACATTGGAATGAATGAATGAATGAATGAATGAATGAAACCTTGAAAGTGTTTCCACCATAAAACTGACTTTGGCCCTTAGTACACTGAAATTGTTCTTGTTAGGTCCTGTAAGACTGCCCCACCCCCTCCCACTTCAGGCATCAGTTACAAATACAGGTAATCACCTGTGCCTCTGTCAGGGCATAGATCAGAGGTTCCCATGACCTCCTCCTTGAATTTGATTAATCTGCTAGAGTAGCTCACAGAACTCAGAGAGACATTGTATTTTCTTAATCACCAGTTTATTAGAAGAGGATATAACTCAGGAATAGCCAGATGGAAGACATGCATAGGACAAGGTGTGGGAAAGGAGTTCCCACGTCCTTTTCAAATCTCCACCTGTTCAGCAGGTGGAAGCTCTCTCCAAACCTTGTCCTTTGGGATTTTATGGAGGCTTTAGTATATAAGCATGACTGATCAAATCATTGGCCATTGGTGATTGGTTCAACCTCCAGCTCCACTCCCCAGTTGTCACAGGGCTTGAATCAGAGTTGGTTGTTCTGGCAACCAGCCCCGTCCTTAGGTGTGGTCCAAAAGTCATGTCATTAGCATAACAAGAGACACCTTTGTCACTTGTGTCAGGAAATTCCAAGGTTTGTAGGAGCTCAGTGGCAGAGATGGGGATGAAAGAAAACCAAATAAATATTATATAAATCACAATCTCACAAGTATCTCTTTTTATATGTGATTGCCTTTTTTGGATGCTGTTGTTTAAGAACCCTAATAGGATGTTTAAAACACCTACTGGAGATTTGAGAAAAGTTCTTTCAAGTATCTAAATGGGCCAATTTGGATGAAGGTGAATGGTCTTCTCTTCGGCCAATAGAAGGCAGACTGAAGGAGAAACAAAAAAATCTTAGAATTTCCTTATTGGATTTTGCCTTGAGTCAAGCCACTGCCAGGCATAGAGCCTGGAACAGAGTCAGGCATTCGGTTACTATTTAATGAATGAAAAAACCTGGTGGATAGAATTGTAAACTCTTGACTGATGCTTAAATGCTGGTCATTGGATTTCTTGGTCACAACCTGTATGTCAGAACCAAGTGGGGAGGGGAGTCTTTTTCATGGGTATGTGCCTCACCCCCATTAGGACATCCTGGCAGGGTGTCCAGCCACATGTACCTCAGGTGGTTCAGATACAACCCATTACACACCCGCAGGACCTTGTTTCTCTATGGTTCCTGCCAGTGCTGACACTGATGGGTTTCCACCTGAAATGAGAAGTTGCCTTCAGTCAAATGCCTGAATGATTGTGTCATAAGGGCTGTAAACTCTGATTCCTGTTCTTACAACTGGTATTATTATTCAAATTTATTTAAAAAAAATTTTTTAAAATTCATTTAAATGTTTCGGGGGGGGGTAAAGCTGATATTATTACTTGAATTTAAAAGACAAACCATCAGGTCAGCTTTTCCTCAAGCAAGCCCTGTGGAACACACATGCTGTGAGATGCTCTGACGAAAACATTCTGTGGTCAAGACAGGCTCCTGTACCGAATGCTGCCAGCCCACCCCTCAAATGAGTGAGTGACTTACACCCTGTCACTGTGTGGCACTGTGTGAGTTCTGTGCTAACAAGACCCTTTTAACTCAGTGGTTCCCAGAGACATTGACCCTGGAATCCTGTTAGTCATGGGACACTGCTCCCATCCTGCGGAAAACCCCAGCAGGTGAGCAGTCCTGATGTAGAGTAGACAGAGCCAAACTGGAATGTTAATTTCAGGATCATACCAGGTACTCTTTTATTACACCACATAGTAAAACTACACATCTCACTCAGCAAATCTGCACTTAATACGTAGGCCTCTGTTCTTGGGATGCAAATTATTAAAACTATCAGGTATAATTATATAATCTTTGCTCATGATAATTAGGCTGTCTGGGTGAACAAAAACTACTTGGGTGTTAAATTCTGTTTGTGGTCATTACATATAACAGCTTCCTCAGAAAGCAATCAGGGAAGCTTACTGTTTTTGCAGAAGTAGGTCTGCACTGCTTCCACATAACCCTGCCGGCTACTCCATTGACCTCACATAAGCTTGGAAACTGGGCTCAAAATATGGTTCTTCATTTTGGTGACTTGGAAACTCCCAACTTTAGCATAGAGAATACTGGGAGATACATCTCTATGATCACGAACTACTAACTATTACCCCAGAGCTGCTGGTGGCCACGTCCCCAGGCACGTGCCGCAGCCCTAAAGAATGAGGTAAGATGAGAGGAGACATGATAGGGAGGGAACCTGAGTTTGAGTCACTAGATCCAGTCAAGCCTATGGCTGTGGCTACCTCTGTTCTTCACTCTGTGAGCCAATTAGTATTGTTAACATTTTTGCTTAACCTGTTTGAGCTGTGCTTCTTAAAGATTTATTTATTTAATATTTATTTATTTATTTGACAGAGAGAGACACAGAGAGAGAGGGTGCGGGGAACACAAGCAGGGGGAGTGGGAGAGGGAAAAGTAGGCTTCCCACCCAGCATGGAACCTGATGTGGGCTCTGGGAACATGACCTGAGTGGAAGGCAGACACTTAATGACCGAGCCACCCAGGGGCCCTTGAGTTAATGCTTCTAATAACACTATGAGTCATGACTATCACACCCTTCCCTGAGGTGACTCTCATCTACTAATGTCCCATAGCTGAAGAAACATGTGCTTATTTGCTGCATTAAATAAGTCTGTTGGTTAACACAGTGTGTGCACCAAAGAATGCTTGCTTTCCCAGGAGGGATCAGGTGTAATGGATTTGGAAAACTGTTACCAAAGGAGATGAGAATCCCATGGAGAGAAAGTGGACTGGCAGGCACCTTGAGCAAGAGCAGCAAACATTTAGTTTGGAGCGAGAGGACTAGTGCCTTCTTGAGAAACTAGGCCAAAGGAGTTTATTTGTTCAGTCTTGTTGTGGGCCGGGGTATGACACTGGGCAAGACATTCTGATTAATGAACAGGATACAGGGTGCATCTGGAAGCAGAGGAAGGAGTCCAGCAGCGAAGGGACCCTGTTCTAGAAGTCATGCCACAGGACTCTGTCTCCACATAACCACTGAATGTGAGGAGCTTGACAGCTCCCCAGAAGCACAGTAATGGAGAACTAAGGTGGTAGAGGTCTGTTTTCTCAGCCCTTCTTTGTGTTTTTATGTTAGGACTTACCTTTATTTGAAGGTCATAGGCTTTTTTACACAACAAGGTTCTGTTTGTAATCTTTTCTTAGGAACACAAGCTAGGTCCCAAACCTCAGGGATAGAGTTGCTCAATAATCTGTCTTGTTCCTCATCTCGGAAGAGGTAGAGACAGGACTCAATCCTGGGTGTTCTGATGGCCAGGCCACATTCCCTGAGTGCTAAATTTGAGATTTAAAATTCATTATAGAGATGAACCTGTGAGCTATAAGGTGTCCTGTTATGAGCTCCAACCCCTAATTTGTATCATTGGAGATGGGACCTCTAAGGAAGTGATTAAGATTAAATAAGGTCAAAAGAGTGGGGCCCTGATCTAATAAAATTAATGTCCTTAGAAGACACCAGAGAGCCAGCTCCTTCTCTGTCTCCTCACATAGGCATTAAGGAAAGACATGTGAGGGGACAGCAAGGAGGTAGCTGTCTATAAACCAGGAAAAAAGTTCTCACCAGAAAATGAATTGGCTAGAAACTTGATCTTGGACTTCTAACCTCCAGAACTAGGAGAAAATACATCTTTGATGTTTACGCTACCCAAACCATGACATTTTGTTATGGTAGCTGGAGCAGACTAAGACATGTGCCCCCAAAATGATGTCAGTGATGAACATAAGCAGATACACTTTAGGACACACACACACACACACACACACACAGTCTGCTCACCATATTTGCTACCACTACCTTCTTGTCTGCTCCCAACCAGAGCAGAGAAATCCTGGTCCTCGGCTCTTCCACTTCCTCCATATACTAGCAATGTGGTTGTAAAAGCAGAACTTGAAGGTCACCCGGGCTTCTGGATGCTGCAGTCTAAGACTTACTCTGCTTGAAATATTCAGACTAGAGCTTTACACACAACACAATTCAGTTCCAAAGTCAACAAGTTTTCCTTGAAAATAGATTTAATCTTATTCAAATCACAAATGTTCTATGTCTCCAAAACCACCTCCAAAGTTCTCCTCTTAACAAATGAAAAATTTTCTGGGGAAAAGTTCTGAAGAGAGTAAAAGAAAACATATTTTTTTTTAGTGTTGATCCATCAAAAGGTACATAATCAAAAAATGTCAGTGTCTGACCTGTCCACGAGGTGCCTGCATCATTCCATCTGAAGGAAAAAGGCGGAGGGGAGAATCACAACCACCGCTGTGATTTGCGGTGTGAGAACGTTTTCATCTACCATGTCGGTTCATACTGGTATAATATGCAAACACCAGTGGCCCTCAAGAGAAGGCTTTGTGGAGCAGAGAACAGAGAGGAACAGAAACGAGGATAGGGGATGCCTTCTGAGAAGACTTATTAGTGTCCAGATGAACATTAACAGGCCAAGAGTGAAAAATCGACATTCTGTGATCAGTGACTTTACAGACAAGCTCAAGTTCTCTCTTTCTGGCACTACTGACACTCCCACCATTCTAGCTTCCAAATTCTAGAAAAAGAGAAAAAGATCCACAAAAATAGAGAATGTAGAAACTGCTCATTCTGTGCCTGGAGGAACGGCCCCAGTTACATCAGTGCTCCCACGCTTCCGTGCGGGGCGTGCTCTGCGCCGAGGGCCCTGCTGGCTAGTGGCGCTTCGCTCCCCCCGGTGCAGCTCCAAGCGCGGGGCTCTGAGCGCAGCTGACCTACTGGGCCATCTTGCGGATCATGTAGTTGAGGATGCCCCCGTTGTGGAAATAAGTGAGCTCCACGTCTGTGTCGAACCTCATGATGGCCTGGAAGGTCTTCCCAGTATCCAGCTGTGACGACAAAGAAGCAGAGGAGAACCAGTGGGGGAGGAGGCTGGGCAGCTGTGTCAGGAGGAACCCCTGCCCTCAGAGCGGCCCCTCGAAGCATGGTCCGCACACCAGTGGAGCCAGCGGCACACGGGGCGCGTGCTGTCCCTGGCTCCAGCCCAGACCTGGTGAGTCAGTGGCTGCATTTGGACCAGCTCCCCAGCCGACTCCTCTGTACAGTAAAGCACTGTGGGGTACGAATGATGGTGGTGATGGACACCTGAGGACCAGGTCTCTGGGGGCAGCAGCTACTAGTGACGCTAGGGATAGTATTTTCTAGACCTTCTCTGGGAGCTGTGTGTCGGCAGAGGTCTCACTAAGGTTGTCCCTTAGGCAGCTGGTCCAGTTGCTGACCCTGGGACCTCAGTGCCGGGCACCCACCTCACCTCAGGAGCTAATCAACCAACAGATGTCCTCCTCACTGTGTTGTGAAGACAGAACAGGTGACAGCAGAACTCCTCGGTCTAATGCACTCCTACTGAGTGACTGTTTTCCTTCCAGAACCACTCATTTCCTTCTTGTGGGTTTGACGATGGACACATGGTCCCGTTTACTTGGGCCTGGCACAGGGGGTGGGGGGCTCCGGCTTACCTTGATCTGCACTTTCATTCGTGGTGTGAGGTTTTCTGGAATGATGATGGTGTATCGTTCCCGCCCTGTGAGTCCCAGGGTGTCTGCAGTCTCCCCAGGGAGGTATTCGAGGGGAATCACCCCCATTCCCACCAAGTTACTGCGGTGAATGCGCTCGTAACTCTCAGCCAGGACAGCTTTGATTCCCTGAGGAGCCAAGACAATACTCTGGACACAGTTCTGATTTTCTTTAGATACAAAGAAACTTTACAAAAGGCTTCTTCAGTCAAAACTCCTCTCACACCTACATTCTCTATAAGTACCAATGAGTCATTTACATAAAGTTACTCTAGTAAATCATGAGCAGCTGGTCTGAACAACTGCCTACAATGTTCATGCAGTATAATAAGGGGGCTTGACGCATCCCACCCCCCACCACCCCTAGGAGGTAGAGGCGACTACTGTCCCCTTTCACCCACACGGTCAGTGGTGGTAGCTGGTATTTGAACCCGTGCTGTTCGACCACGCTTAGCTGCTTTGTGATACAACATCTCTTACCACACTTCCATTGTATTTAGAATCCACACTGCAAAACAACACAAGCTCTTCTTTTATCTCCCTTTTATCTTCCCTGCACAAAATCTGTTGTGCAGACACAAAAGATTTAACTGAAAAATCACTATGGAGGAAGTACTATGGAGAAAGGAACTGATGTGCTGCTTTTGCAATTCCTGTTTCATGAAGAGAATCTTCTGTACGGATCCATGTGCACATGTGTTCACTTTGAGGGGGAGCGGCAATTTTGTAAACACGTACTATGAACGTCCCTCGGTGGGGTAAGGGCTGCGCGGGGCTGCAGACCAGCTGTCCAGCCCCCTATGCCATGAGCAGAGCCCCGCACTGCTGAACGGCCCAGCTGGGGCGGCCGGCACTCGGAGCCAGTCTGTACAGGAGCCTAGAGCCCAGCGGGCCCCTCGCGTGCCCATCCCCTCAGCCTCCTTCAGTTCTTACAGTCCCCACCGGCTGCTCTGCCAGCTCCCAGTCCCATCCCTAAATCCTTTCCTCCTCTGTAATTTCTCTGGTTCTTTTCAGCAGCTTCTAGAAAAGGCGGGCTTTTGATATATTACCAAGTAATCAAAGAACATCTTTTGTTTCCCCCACAGAGGAAAATGACTGATGAAAAACAAAGCAATAGGTGTGATGTTCACAAATGTACTGAAGTCTGGACTTCTGGAGGGCTGCCTGCCTGCCGACCCCATCTTTACTCTATGTGTGGAAATCACCATATGCGGTATTTCCCAAGGTTTAATTTGCTCGAGCCATAAATCACTGAGATTGGCACCAGCTAAGTCATGTTACCCTACCCTGAGAATGCAGGCTGAGTAGGACTCTTCCCTGCTTTCAGGGCCAGCAGATGCTCAAGAGGGAACAACTGTCTGCTCCCTGCACGGGGACACCTCCATGGGGACTCCTCCATGGGGACTCCTCACGAGGCTCAGGCCCTGAAATGGCCAAAGGTTCTGAGGAGCTGCCTGTCTACGTCCAGAGAGAGCTTTCTTTTCTCTTGAGAGTCTAGAAGCCGACTCACAGGCAGTGAAGAACCACTGTAAAAAGTGCACTCCCCAAGTCTGTCCAGAGCACAGGCTCCTTACTTTTACCCTCCCGTGAGCCTCCTGAGGGACAACATGGGAGCAGCGGCCCAGGCTTACCGCTGGCCTGGGACAACAGCCTGAAATACGTTCCCATTCCTCAACCTGAATATTATGAAAACCATGCCATTTTTCCCCATAAAAAAAGACATGTTTACATGTATTTGAAAATAATTTCAGAGACTTCACAGACCCTCTTCCCAGCTGCTCCACAGACACCTCCAAAGATCCAAGGTTCCCAGAATACAAGTATCTGATCTGAGGAACCAGTTCAACTCTACATTACCCTTCACTGAGTGAGGTAAAGGCAGATCTGCCAAGAAGCAGGAGCTGAACAAACATCTGCTTTCCTGAGCTCTCCTGCTGGGATCACTGCACGTCACACTCACCAGGAGGAAAGGGCCCTTGGCCGCCCAGTCTCGGGAGCTGCCTGAGCCGTACTCTTTGCCAGCCAGAACAATCAGGGGCAGGCCTGCCTGCTGGTACTGCTCGGCGGCATCGAACACGTCAAGCTGAGGAAGAGAAAAACAAGGTTTACAGATGCAGCACAGAGTGTGGACACAGGCAGGGGGACCTGGTGGGAAGCCCAGGGTCTTCAGTGGCCCAAGTCAACACAAAGCCAACAGAAAACTCAACCAATCAGTGGCCTGCTTTACAAATCTCCAACTAACTCCATCTATTCACCCCTACCAATGACTTTTATATTCATTTAACTGAAATGCCTAGTTTTTGTCCTGGTTTCAGAAAAACATTTAAATCCTAAGGCATCAAGGGAAAAAAAAGAAAGTTGATCAGATTCTTCCCCCTCTTCCACTGATTAAACTATTTTAAAGCTTAGAAAACAGAGAATCCCACCTAAACCTGGGTTTTGACTCACTCTCAAAGACTCAGTGATGGTCACTTGTATATACAGGGTAGCCACCACAAAGGTGACATGTTCTGAAATTATATAAAATGCAAGCATACATACATGTATTTGTTTATTTTAGATAGAGTGCGAATGGGGGGAGAGGCAGAGGGAGAGAGAAACCTCAAGCAGACCCCCTGCTGAGCGCAGAGCCGGACACAGGGCTCGATTCCACGACCTTGAGATCATGACCTGAGCCGAAATCAACAGTCAGCTGTTTAACTGACTGGGCCACCCAAGCGCCCCAAAACGCAAATTTGTATTAGTCACCCTTCTACGAGGAAGTCAAGGCAGAGACAGTAGAAACACAGGTGGAAGCACAGATCAATAAAGGACAGAAGAGGATTAACTAATATTTTGGTATATATGAGAAACATCTTCCATAAACATCTTTACTTGTTTCTCACAAGAACTCTGAATATTCTGCTGTGCCAGGACTTCACAAAGACATTGGATATCATTGCTGGTGATAGGAAACAACTGTTCTTCCTGACTACTTAAGCAAAAAAAATTAAAAAAGANGAATATTCTGCTGTGCCAGGACTTCACAAAGACATTGGATATCATTGCTGGTGATAGGAAACTGTTCTTCCTGACTACTTAAGCAAAAAAAATTAAAAAAGAAAAAAAAAAAGAAAAAATCCCTCAAGAGAGGGTTTCTTTCAAAAGAAGCCCTAGAAAGGTGTATAATCAACCTCTCAAGTAAGTTTTCACAAATTACTGTTTCGATGGGCTGATGGAGCCTGTGGTTAGTTCCACATGGCATTACCCAAATCTGGGGAGCTTATAAAGCAACAGCCTGCACATTCCCTCTCTTCTAAAGAAGAGGACATAAAATTTGGTGGTTTCTTCTGTTACTGTGCCTGCGTGTCTCCAGTATTACATTTAAACTGTCAGTTCTCTATTTCTCCATTTTTGTTACCAGTTTCCTGCTTTGATGGGTATTTAGTTCTTTCTCTCTTTTTAAAAAGATTTTATTTATTTAATTATTTGAGACAGCAAGTGTGTGAGCAGGAGGGACAGAGGGAGAGGGAGAGAATCCTAAATCAGATTCCCCGCTGAGCACAGAGCCCGATACAGGGCTCAATTCCAGGACCCTGAGATCATGACCTGAGCTGAAATCAAGAGTCAGATGCTTAAATGACTGGGCCACCCAGACACCCCAGGGATTTAGTTCTCGTAATGACCGTTCCCCTGGGTACCTTCTTCCCAGCCTCCCAATATAATTATGTCATACATTTTGGGTAAGTCAATATTTAGTGTTTGCACTACTTTGACTATGTGAATGTTATTTATAGCTGAGTCAAGTAATGTACTCTGACTTCCTCTTCTTGGTAATTAAAAAAATTACCACTGGAATTAAAATTTTTCTTTTTTATGTGTGCTCACCTGTTTCTATGTCCCAACCCATCAATTAATCCCCAAATACTCTGCCTAAAGTACAAATCTTCTCTAAAGACATTCAAATGTATCAGGAAGTCTGTCATTTAAAAATCTTTTCCATGGGGATGCCTGGCTGGCTCAGTCGGTAAAGCACCTGCCTTTGGCTCGGGTCATGATCAGGTCAGTCTGGCTCCCTGCTCAGCGGGGAGTCTGCTTCTCCCTCTGCCCCTCACCCCACTCATGTTCTCTCTCCCTCTCACATAAATAAATAAAATCTATAAAAAATTAGAAATAAAAAAAGTAAAAAGCTTTTCCATGGAGATCTCTCTCTAGGAGCTTCAGTCCTAATCTGGACTGATTCTTCTCTAGAGGTGGCGCATTCCTGTAAAGGAAGAATCGTCCTTCACCAACGTCTTGGGGATTCCCTGCATTTCTTTTTCCTGGATCTTACATCTTCCCCTTTGTTGGCTTTTCCCCTCATTTTGGTAAAAAGCATTCACCAAGTAGCTTCCTGAGACAAGGATTGAGGAGTATTTTTAAAGTTTCTGAATCTGAATGTGTTATTACTTTAACATGGGACATGGAATTTTGGGGTGCAAGCCAGTCTAAGTTTCCAGTGTTGGTCTGAGCACTTCTGATCCCCAGCAGATTGCACAGAAGCTGTTCTTCCCTCTTTGGGAGTTTCTAGATCTTCTCCTTATTGCTGCTGTTCCTAACTTCGTACCAAAGTGATTTGGAGCTGGTCTTCCATAGTCATGTGGGTATTCAGTGGATGTCATGTGGGGTTGGATCTTGCAGTGGGAAGTTTTCCTGTGTTACTTCCAGGATAATTTCCTCTCTTCTCTTCTTAGAATCTCTGTTTAGTCAGATGCTGAGCCTCCTCATTTCAGTCTTTAATTTTCTTATATTTTCTCTCTAATTTTTCCTTTGTCTTTCTGTTCTATATTCTGAGAGATTTTCTCAACTAATCAACTTTTCCTGTGAATTTTTAAGGGGCTTTTTTTTAACAGCACTTTCTTTTTTAATTACTATTTTTTATCAAGAGCCCCTTCTCATCCTTTGATTACTTTATGCCAACAGAAAATCATTTCATCACTCTGAGAAGATAATCATTTCTTCGTTTTCTTCTACTCTTTGCATTATCTCTGTTTTCTTTCCCTTCCCCGTTTTTTTTGTCTAGGTCTGTCTTTCAAGTTCAAGGCTTGGCTCAAATGGCTGTTCATCTCTGATTCTGTCTCCTTATTTAAGATGAGGCCCTGAACATCTGACTAGAAGTTCTGTGCCATGGCAGGTTTGTAAATGTGTGAGGTTCGCTATAACATTCAGTACACTGGAGCCCCGCATACCCCCCAGTGTCTACATGCGCGTCTTTCCCCTTGTCTCTTGGCTGTTCTACCACCTAACTGTATCTTTTTCATTTAATAGCTTGTTTATCACCCCTGCTTCTCCCTGAACAACTACCTACTGGGCACTAACTTTTGTTGGGTCCTGGTGATCAGTGATTACCTCTATGAAGGGTTTGCTTTACCAAAATCTGTTATAAGTGAGGCAGTATGGGTGGTGGTAAACCACACTGACACTGGAGCCAGACTCCCTGCGTTTTGTTTTGAAGATTTACTGATTGATTGATTTCAGGCAGGGAGGAGCAGAGGAAGAGAGAGAAAACCAAGCGGACTCTGGGCTTAGCATGGGGACTGTTAAGGGGCTCGATCTCACGACTCCGAGATCTCGACCTAAGCCAAAACCAAGAGTTGGATGCTCCACTCACTGAGCCACCCAGGTGCCCCCAGACCTCCTAGGTTTTAATCTCCATTTTTACTATCTTAATGGACAATTATGGTACCTCCCTCAAAGGACTGTTATGAGAATTAAATAAGTCAATATAGGCAAAGAGCTTAGAACAGTACATGGGATGTAGTAAGTTCCACAGAAATACTAGCTGTTACTATTTTTAAGTAAGTCAGGAGGGTGATTTCTCAAGTAACTTAAACAGTTCTCAAGCAGCTTTGCAGCTCCTGCTGGAAAGGGAAGTGATGCTGAGGATGACGACATGCACCAGATACTCTGGTCCATATTTAATACACATCTTTGCATTTAAGCTTAAGCCTCACAGCCTTACAGGGTGGATATCCTACTACGCAGGTCAGAAGAATGAAGCTCAGGGAGGGCAATAACTTGCTGAAGGCTCCACAGCCAGTATGTCGGACTCAAAGCGCAGACTCTCCCGCCTCTCAGATGCTTCCCGCCATGTGGGAACGAACAGTTTCTGCTGTAACAGGCCAACTGCAAAGGGATCCCGTCAGGACCCTGGCAGGCCTCCGCAGGCCTCTATGTTCCTTCTTCTCTGCGTGGGATAGGGACTTAATTAAATGCTGATAAAGTCATACAATAGCACCTGTTGACAAATATCCTCTATCTTAACCTGGAAGTTCCCCCTCAAATATTCTGAACTGACGACATTTCACTGAAAGGCTTCATAAATTCAACTCCCAGGAAACCATGAAACAGCATCTCTAAGCAGGAAGAGAAAGTTGTAAAACTTTAAAGGGCATCTCTATCCATGATGAACTCTCTCGAAACCAGAGGTAGCATGGGGCTATGAAAAAAAAAACGAGACCCAAAGGAAAGCAACCATGTAAATATCCAACCATGCAGAGCCTGACAAAGGCACTATACTCACGATTTCTCCAGAAGGCAGATGTATAGTCTGTGGTGCCTGCTTGTTCAAAAATTTGTTTAATAACCGAATGTTGGCAAACGTCCCCCGTGCCATGATGGCATCATTACCTCGGCGGGAGCCATAGGAGTTGAATTCTCGAGGAGTCAAGCTAGTAATGCAAGCAGGAAGAAGCTAGGTTAGTGAAGGACGCAAAGATAAAACTTAGCTTCCATCAAGAAAAGGGAAAAACCACAGATCTAGATATCTAAGTCTACTAAGCATCGCTCTCCAAGGCAGAAAAGCTGTTCCTGTATCTTCTGCTGACGGTGGAGTCAGAGATCAGAGGTGGGACCGTGAAAGGGGGGAAATCAGCATTCTCACAGGGTCAACTTCTAGTCTTGTAAATCTGGATAGAAAAACCAGGAGGAACTCTAATGAGTATTTTACTGATTTCATAGGGTAGCTAGAAAGCATCGCAAAAGGTAAAATATTAAAAATGGGTAGGAAAAAGGAAACCAAAAGAGTAATCAGGGTAAGCCAGTCAGGTGGAGCCAAGAATGAGGGAAACACAAAATATATTCTGTAAACTAACTGGAAGGAGGTATACTTTTGTCCCCAAGTCATCAAGAACTCAATGTATGGGGCAGACACACGACTGGCAACATGATTTACAATTTTCATAAGATAAAAATCAGAGTAGTGCCAAAGAGGCAGAACAGTTCTTCCTTGTCCTGAAATCAAAGAAAAATCCTGTCTGTGGGCCCCAGTGAAAGGACACTTTGTGATAGCAGAAACATCTTAAAACTAACACAGTGATCGGCTCACTGGCCTGTTTCTTTAAAATGCTAGGATGTGTGTGAGTAGTAATCTGATCTCATAGTGAGAGGTGATCTGGAGATTGAGAGTTTGTGAATGGGATTCAGGAGCAGGTAAACGTGTGTACAAACTCCTGAAATTGTACCCAGAATGTTGGGGATATGTGCACTTTTCTGGGAAGGTAGGGTATTTCTTTTCATTCAGTTCCCTAAAGAGTCCATATCTCAAAAGTGTCAACAATCACCAATCAAAAAAAGTACTGGTCACTACTTGTTTCCTTAGTTTCTTTCTCCAGCCTCAACCTCTGTGTCTGTTTGTTGGTGAATCCTTTTCTCCCATTCATTCATTCATTCATTCATTCAACAACTATTGAGCCCAAACTATGTGCTACGAACTGTTCTTGAGGCTTGAGATGGATCAAGAAACAACACAGATGAGGATTCCTGCCTTTGCAGGACTTATATTCTAAAAGATGGAGACAAAGAAATAATCATAATAAAAAAATGAGCATCTTACATAAATGTTACTACCTTGTGGTTAGTAACTGAGGGGAAAAAAAGCAGATCGAGGTGAGGAGAACAGGAGGATGGTAGGGGTGACCTCATGGAGAAAGACTTGAACTGGCAAGGGAGTTAGCCAGACAGATATTTTGGGGAAGAGTATCCACGAGGAAAAAAACTGCCAGCTCAACCAAAGGCTCTCAGGCAGAAGGGTATTTGAACTTGCCTTGAACATTCAACAACTGAGGCAGTCGCCAGTGTAGCCAGAGCAGTGTGGGGGAGGGGGAAGAGCAGGGATTCACTGACCCCTCTCGAATACCACCTGCCCTTCTCTGCTCAATGATGCACTTAGGTCTCCATTCAAAGTACAATCATGTCCCTTTAGAATCTTATCATATGTGTCTGTGTGTAGGAAGTCCCTGTACATTTAAGATAGTAGTTGCCCCATGTTGAAAATAAACCTTGAGATAAACTCCTATGTATCCCTTACTCTAGAAGTGGGCTGGGTTCTGAAACTTGTGGCACTCCCATCTCTGGGGAATGTGGAATACTTTTGCTCTGAACATGACTGTCCCATAAGATGCACCCGGAGGAGGCAGAGACTGAATGGGGCTCAGCAGGATGGAGAGGCGTGAAGAAAACACCTTAGCCACCAGGAAAGTGAGATGGGGGCAAGGTCTTTTTCCTCTCCCACTGACAAAAAAAAAAGGGAAGAAAGACTGAATAAGTGTTGGATTTTGCTCTTAGATTAGCTCTGGACCCATCCCTGAAGATGTGGATTAGGGAGGTGCGGACGGGAGCCAGGAATGTTTATCTCCCCAGATGATTCTGGTGGAAAGTCAGCTCTGGGCGGACTCCATTCCCTCTTGGCATGTTAGAGGACAGTGGGTAACACTGGTATAGTACCCGTTAAGGTCAGCCTGTGACTGAAGGGTCAGTCAATGGATGCGTCAGTGGCAAATCCACAGTCACTACGTGGCTCAGGCAGGGCGCGGGAGCGCAGGGGACGCCCCGCCAAGTGCGCCACAGGCTGAGAGCAGAGCCTGGACTCCCAATGGGGACACTGGTGCAGAGGGAAGGTCCCCTCTGCTGGGGTTTCCTCACTGACGGAATCTCCCAAGGAAGCTCAGAAGCAGCAAACAGAAAGGGTGACTGGTTTTTGAGCCTCAGGGTTTGGTGAAAAACCAGAGTCTGATTGAAAAGAGAACATGTGAAAAGAAACAATGGCCTCATTCACTCCATTTTTGCTTCCCCCCCCACTTTTTGCCTTTTAGTCTTTCTTCTCACTCGCACTTACCCTCTGTTAGTTAAGTAACGAGCCGCGGGGCTGTTTCTTGCGATATTTCCAGCGGGAGAGATGTGGTCAGTCGTTACGGAATCTCCCAAGTTTAACAGCACATAGGCATCCACTATAGATTTGGGCGGCTGGAGAGCCAAAGTCTAGTGAAGGATACAGCCAGTTAGTGCCAGCTCAGGTTTTCTCCAGCAAGGCACCAGGGTGGACCTGAACCGGATGACAGCCCTACGTCGTTGCCGCACAGAAAATTCTAGGTTTTTTGGTTTTATCAGGAGTGCTTAGAAAAGTAAGGTGAATTTACTCCATTCACAATCCACCCCTGAAGGGAGGCAAAGTATTGGGACTATTCCCTCAAAAGCAACAGGGATGCAGCCACAAATGACCTGTGTCTCCACATCCAGGGAACTCAGATGCTGAGAACAACCAGAATCCTGACTTCTACTCCCCTCCTCCTCCCCCCAGCGGAGTGCGGACACCTTGATCATCAGTTACAAGTAAGATTTCCCTTGTTTTTTTGAGTATAAGGTTCAAATATAGCAGGCCCGGGGATGTTTTGCTGGGACAGTCAGTCCTCAGACTTTCCTGAGTCTCCGTCCAGGTGGTATAGGATGGCCAGGGCGCCTCTGCACAGCCAGCTGAACCCCTGGACAGAGACACTGTAGGGCCCCTAGAGCCCAAATCCCCAGCTTCTCAGAACTCTCTCCAGTATTGTCTGCCCAGGTTTGTAAAGGTTTCAGTGGAATGCGTAGTTAGAGCAAGAGTAGATGGTAATCAAGTAGATTTTATAAGGAAAGAGAGATTTTAAAAAACGTATTTTGTTAAAAAAAAAAAAAAGTCATACCAGGTTTTCAAAGAATGGTGGTGACTTAATGTATGTAGATTTGGGATTCCAGCAATATAGCTTGTCCGATGGGGCGGCCAAGGCATTCCAGCTTTCATTCACGGTCTTATAAACAAAAAAGACAGAAGAAAGAAAAGCAAATCTAATTACATTGCACTCTTAAGGAAACTGACATGCAAGCAGAAACTATATATTCTAAGAGCACAATAAAAACCATTCTTAACATATTACCCTCTAGATATGCCAAGTGAAACAGACAGATACCATGATTTCCCTGAGTGGGGGAATCTAAAAAACAAGTGAACAAACAAAGCAGAAACAGATCCATAAACACAGAGCACTAACTGATGGTTGCCAGAAGGGAGGGGAGGTGCAAGGATGGGCAAAAAGGGGCACGGGGAGGGGAAGGTAGAGGCTTCCAGTTACAGAATGAGGAAGTCACGGGGATGAAGGTACGGTGTAGGGAATTCAGTCAACGGTCTCGTAATAGTGTTGAACGGTGACAGATGGTAGCTGTGCTTGGGTAATGCACAGAGTTGTCTGATCACTATGCTGTACACCTGAAACCAATGTAACACTGTGTGTCAACTGTACTTCGATAAAACCCAAATCAAAACACTTCTTATTCTAGTTACACAAAAGAGCTCCTTTAAGCTAAGACATGTCATGCCAGATGACTTCAAAATACATATACACTGTGACAGGCAGCCTTGACAATGGCCCCAGGACCTACCCACCTTCCTGGCATGCACACCCTTAAGTGATCGCCTCCTGCTGAGTGTGGGCTGACCCTAGTCACTCATTTCCAAGATTAAGTTATAAAGAGACTGCCTGCTCTCTCTCTCATCCTTTCCTGCTTGCTCGGATAGGAGCCAGGACCATGCTGTGAGATGTGAAGAGACCCCCGAGCAAGGCTATGGGGGAGGCCTCTAGTGAACCATCAGAAGGGAACGGAGGCCCTCAGTCCGACAGCCTGTGAGGCATACTGTCCTGCCAACAACCACTCGAATGGCCTTGGAAGTGGATCTTCCCCCAGCTGAGCCTTCAGATGAGCTCCAGCACCAAAGGACACCTTGATTGGAGCCTTGTGAAGGCAGAGGCACCCAGGTAAGCCACACATGGATTTCCAATCCACAGAAACCATGAGATTGAATAAAAGTGGTTTCTAAGTTTTGGGATAATTTATTGCACGGCAAGAGATAGCCAATCCATATACATAATGTAATTTATGAAACAATAATCCAGATTATATCCAAGGGGAAATTATTTGCTCTCTGAAGATTTGGAGAAGTAGATTTCACAGGGACACTGGACAGCAAGTGACAGCTGCTATGCGTTAAAATCAGCTTCAACTGTCTCCACGGGGCCATGACTTCAGCCTTTAGAGAAATGCATTTAACCCAGTGCCCACCAAACTTGCTCATACCACTTCCCAGTGAGCAACTTGTGGGAGGGCATGGTGCATGAATATGATCCCCATTTGACCCTCTTCCTCAGACAGTCTGCTCTCGTATTTCAAACTCAAGACCCAGTCAGTGTTCCTTGGGTCAGCCTAACATAGAAAGCAGAGAAAGGAATAACATCCAAGGGTCTCAGAAAACAATACTGAGCCCCACACATTTTCTCCCTATTTGTCAAATGCACAGAAAGGTTTATTTAATTCAGTAGTTTGGTGCTTTTCCTTCAGTGGCTTTTTAAAATTTTTTTAAGCATCCAAATAATTCTGGGAGGGGTATCCAATGCATGAACTCTACCTCAGTGAGACTCTATAGTGACATCAGGGACCCTCAACCATAGCCGACACAACACCCAGGTGGGGGGTCTGAGGAGAGGGGGTTATGGTGAGCTGGGTAGGAATCACACACAACCTACAGCCTCTCTTCTTGATGCGGTCTCAGCCGCATCTGGGACCTTGTCCAAATCTGGGAAGATCTGGAGAGTGTGGGGTGTGTAAAAATGTAAGTCACAGGAGAAAATGACTGAGAACCACTTCCTTGGTTATCTGAAGAAAGAAATGTGACTTGCTCTAGTTTCCACCACCGTCAGCCTCGGGGTCGGCTGGGCCACCACAGAGGAATGGCTGTCCCCTGGATGCAGGAGGGCAGAGCGGGCAGGGACCTCACCTCTATCTTCTGGTAGACCTCCTTAAACATGCCGGGGATCACATACTGACGCTCCACCGCCTGGATCTCGTCTCTGGTTGGCCAGATGTCTTTCAGGAATACCTGCTGTCCGTTTGCATTGACCCCTAGGGAAAATAAGTTTATTAAGGAGAAAAATACTGCATTTAATACCCCATTTTCATGATCCCATTTAGTCAGATCCCATTCGCCATGGTAGAAACGTTCTGTAAAGTCCATGTAAATACTGGGTGGTAAAGCATGATTCACTGGCGCTGGAGGAATGTGGGTTAGGCTCCTGACAGCCTCTCGTCACACTTTCAGCACCCAATCAATATGTAATCTTGCTTCACGTGTGCTTCTGCTTAAAGACATGTTATCTAGGATATTTTGCTGATGTGTTAACATGGAAGTCCTAGCCAACAGCACTACAACTCATGCTTGAACAAAGTCTACCTCCCACGAAGCACCCCCAGCCTTCTTGGGCTTCTGCACCCTAGACAGCACTTCGGGACTACGCTTGGGCACTACTGTAAAAAGTGAAATCACCAAAACCGCAAAAATGTGGAAAAACATGGCACTACACAGCACGAACAGCATACGTGTTTATAGCATGCGAGCTGAAAGAAGCCAGGGCCCTGCCTCGTTCGGCTGCAGCTGAGAACACGCACGTTGAGTGACGCAAAGGCTTCACCCCTGTGTACGTGTCTGCTGATGACCATGGAGGCAAGACCAGTCTTGATTTGGGAGCTAAACTATATTTTAGTGAAGAGGCAAATTTGCAAATATCGAATCTGCACATAATGAGGATCAACTATAGTAGCTCTAGTGGTGATTTCCTAGTAAATTGAAGGGGCACTGTTGTCATATTATTGAATCTACTGAGAACGGATTGAGGAGGACACATCAAGACCTGCAGAGGAAAGGAAACAAAGCATCATTTCTCTGGATTTGGGGAAGTTGAACTCTCTGGGACATGTTCCTACACTAGATACGTTAAAACAGTGCCCCATACTAGTAAAATCGGAGCTAGAAAGAGAAGAACTGGGGAAGAAGCCAGAATAGTACACTCTCTCTGACTTTTCAGATTTCCTTTTGTTGTCCCTTATCCTTCAGTCAATTCTTGTCTGTTCCAGTTCTGTCTTGGCCGTGTATAGGGGAGAAAAGAAGACTCTTCTCATCTTTGCCAGTTCTATGCCTCGTTACTTATGAATGAAAGTGGTTACTTTCCCTCCAATAATATCTTCAAATTCACCGGAAAACAAACAAGGGCAGCCCCACAAACGACATCTTACCCAGCGGCTCTTTCTCAAAGTTGATCCTGATGGTTCCAGCAATCGCATAGGCTATCACCAAGGGTGGAGAGGCTAAATAATTGGCCCGGGTATTGGGGTGGACTCGACCTTCGAAATTCCTGTTCCCAGAGAGTACTCCAACAGCGACCAGGTCTCCCTGTGTCCGGCAAGAGAAAGATCAGGTGACACAGAGAAGGGGCCCAGGCTTTCTGTCTTAGACCACCTGCAGAATGCTCCCATCACAGGGGGAGTTCTTTAACCTCCCTTTCACCTGGTCCTCTGCCTGTGGGGAGAAAAGCATGCATGTGTGTCCCTGGGGAGACTGGGTCAAAGGACACTGAGACACATGGTTTCCACTCCCGAGGAAATCCCAGGTGTGTCAAAAGGCAGCATCCTGGTGATTTTGCCGCCTGGGACTTGAGAACAGGAGGGAAAGTCCAACAGTTGAAAGCTAAAGGAAGCCACACTGACCTCCACCGGTTCTGTAATTCATGCAAACCAAATCATGCTTCTCAATGCTACAGAATCTATGGGACAAAAATCAAGCCCACGCAATGCAGTTTCGATTGCACTGTTTGCATAGAGACACGTCTGACTCTGGGCCAGGGTGCAGATGACCAGGCACACACAGTCCTGGAGTCGTCTGTAGTCCAAGAGCCCGTGTGTGTGGGCACTGTGCCAAGTCCTTCCCATCCATCATCGTCTCCGTGCTCACAACTCTGTGAAACAGGTCCTACCATCATCCCTAATTTACAGGTGGGAAAACTGAGGCACAAGGTCGACAGCTAGTCAGGTTAGCCTGACTCCAAAGACCCTATGTCTGAACACATCCCTGCTGCCCTGGGGTTTCCTGAGACGACCAGCATTCTGGTCACACATCACATGAAAACAGCCAACCACTCTGAAGCCCCACAGGCTCCTCGGTCGTTACCTGCGTGATGGCTTCGACTACAGGTTCAGGTAAGGGCCCGCTGTTGCCGATACAGGTCATGCAACCATAGCCCACCACATCAAACCTAGGCGCCGGAAGAGAAGCAAGACAGAGAGTGAGTCTCAGCGAGCCGCTCTGCTGGGGACAGTTCTAGAGACAGCTGATTTTTAAAGAGAATGGCAGCACGTGGAATAAGTGTAGTACTGTTTCTATAAAGCTTTCATTCTCAGGAGCGCTGTAAAGATTTTTTTTTTTTTTAAATTTTAAGTACTATCTACCCCCCAAAATGGGGCTTGAACCCACAACCCTAAGATCATGAATCACACGTTCTACCAACTGAGCCAGCCAGGTGGAGCAATTTAATATACTATTCATCCATTCTAGATCATTCAGAGTCTTTTTTGAGTAAATTGTAAAAAGGAGTCTAACTGAATGATCTAGGCTTTTTAAAAGTTGAAATCGCATACACCATTTAATTTCTCTGTTCATTACTTTGACTGTATAATCCTAAGGACTTTGACTTTTATGAAACATATGAATAAAATCTTTCTCATCCAAATTAGGAATAGTGGGGAAACNTTAATTTCTCTGTTCATTACTTTGACTGTATAATCCTAAGGACTTTGACTTTTATGAAACATGAATAAAATCTTTCTCATCCAAATTAGGAATAGTGGGGAAACTGGAGGAATTGTACTTGGTAACAAATGACTCGTTTATGCCAAGGAATTAAAACATTTTTAGCCAGTTATTTTCACACCAAACGGCAGCCTCTTAGCTGCCAAGCCAACGCTGGCCCATCTCATGACCTCTGCCAGCTGAGAAGAGACATCCCCTCCTCCAGAAGGGTGCAGCACCACACCAAAGCACAGGCTTGATTTCAGCCCTGCTTTGCCCTTCAAGGGTACCCTTGTCTGATGAACAACCAGCACAACTGTCCACAGGAGGGCCCGACTCTGTAGGAATGCAAGGGCAGAAGTCTACTCACCGGCTGACGAGACTCATTAGATACCATCAGATAAGGTGATGGGTGTTATAAGGTGATGCAGCAAAATATGTATGGAATAAAATACAACACAAGCGATGGTATAAAAGAAAATGCCTCCTCACCCAAGCTGGGACAGATACGGCATGACCCCGCTCTCCCGCAGGTAGTAGGTGACCACACCGCTTCCAGGAGACAGGCTAGTTTTGATGTAAGGCTTCACATTTAGGCCAGCATTCACAGCTTTCTTTGCTAACAGTCCTGTGAAATGGTAAACACCGACACAGTGTGGGGTGGCTGTCCGCTCTCGGTGCCAGGGCGAGTTCAGGAGAAAAAGCAACCCCTTGGTCTGCATCGCCTGCCGCTGCCCGACAAAGCCCCGTCATGGTGCTTTCTGCTCTTTCTGCTGCCTAGCACAAATCAACAGCTCACTGGTCCAAAGTCATTCGCATGTACGCAGTAAACTCAAAATTATTCAAGGAAACAAAGAAAGAGATAGGCTTTTTTTTTTTTAAAGAGAGAAACCTAAAAACATTAAGGAATATATTATAGAATATGTTTTTAACTTTGGGAGGGAAAGCAATCTTTTTGATTACGTTTTATCTGGATGAAAATTGTAATTGGTAGGGCCCTTTCTTAAAGGATATGAACTGTGTAGTGGTTAGTGAGAAGTACAGTCACGGTAAAAATCTACTAGTAAAATCAGACTAGAGTAAAAATCTAGTGCCCAGGTATTCTTTTAAAGTAGAAAATCAGGAGCTCTCAGCCACTGGAATTTTGGCAAATACAGAGACTTACAGAGACGCTAGGTGCTCTCTTACGACATATCGTAGAATTTGGAAAGAAATGAGTGGGGGTAAAAAGGCACAAGAATCTATAGACAAGCTGCTGATTTGGCTTAAGGAAACTCGTTTGCTTCAGACACGAAAAACTTAGGGATCAACACATGAATTCTTGGACAAAGAAGGTTTTCCTTATGTACTTGTGCACTTTATAAAGAAAGAACTCTTCGATGATCTTTGGTCTATGGACACAATAGGAACTCTTGGGAATGATAAAAAAAATCTGGACACTAAAGAGACTTCAATTAGTAAAACTCCATATGTCAACGTTAACTACTTGACCAGAATCGTGTAAGAGCCAAGTAAGCTCCCCATGCCCTAATTCAGAGGCACTTTAAACACTTCTGGGACAGACTGAAGCCCAGTGTACAAAAAGGCCTATGAGGAGTTTTACAGACACTAATCTGTGATATGCAAATAGTTTTTTTTCTTCTAGAGTCTGACACAAGATTCTAAGCTTTACCAGAAATTCTTTTTTTTTTTTTTTGCTTTCTTCTACTTATTTTCTGCTTTAATTCTAAAGGCTAATATGCATTATGTATTCTCCTTTATATACTTTGCTTTGGACACTCGTTATTGTGTAAACACTTCTGGGCCAACAAATTCCTGCATCTGGAAAAGACAAGGTTCGGGGAACTGCACATAGATTCAGGTAAGCCCCAAGGTTGCATCTTTCTTTTTTTTTTATTTTTTTTAAAGATTTTATTTATTCATTTGACACAGAGAGAGAGAGATTACAAGTAGGCAGAGAGGCAGGCAGAGAGAGAGGAGAGAGGAGGAAGCAGGCTCCCTGCTGAGCAGAGAGCCTGATGTGGGCCTCGATCCCAGGACCCCGGGATCATGACCTGAGCCGAAGGCAGTGGCTTTAACCCACTGAGCCACCCAGGCACCCCCAAGGTCGCATCTTAAAAGATTTCCACCCACACATCCCCATGACCACGGGGAGGGAGGCAGACACTCACCTGCCCCTAACATCACAGATGGGTTACTGGTGTTTGTGCAGCTAGTAATGGCAGCGATGACCACAGAGCCATGAGTAAGGGTGAATTCGCTATTATTGTAGATAAACGTCTTGTGGTCATTATGATGGTCCAGAGCAACCTGGAATCCTTTAAACCCTTGCTATGGGAGGAAAAAAAAAATGGAAGAAGAAAAAAACACAGTGAAATGTTCTAACTTTAGAAGACAAACACCTTGGTAACTATAATTTTAAAAGTCAATTTTTAGCAAAACAAGTATCTCAGCCAGTGAACTCTTAAAGGCTAGAGAAAAATGAAAGTCCTCTTTATTGTTTTTAAATCTTTATAAAAGGCAGTCATGA
Source organism: Ailurus styani (assembly GCA_002007465.1). Taxonomy (NCBI): domain Eukaryota; kingdom Metazoa; phylum Chordata; class Mammalia; order Carnivora; family Ailuridae; genus Ailurus; species Ailurus styani. Next base: position 407,049 of record LNAC01000675.1, on the reverse strand, counting down.
TTTCTGACTCTCATTCTGCTTTGAAGTCCTATTAACAATGACTGGCTTACAACTACAAATTTAGTTCCAAGTTAGTCTAATTAAACCCGATGACATTACTGTGGAGTTTCGGGGTATGAACCATGGCCACTGAGTCTAACATGATGGAAAATTAGAGATTTGGCCAGATTCAACTAATTGTGGTCAATAAGGCAAATCAAGTACATCTGAACATTAGGTGTCACGCTGGTGACCCCAGGATAAAATGTATCACATATCTTAATCGTCATTTGGGGACATGTTCATCGAAAATCTGTATACAAGACGCTAGGTACTTTGTGGAGCACAAAGGTGATTTTGACACAAACCCTCTACTCAAAGATATGGTCCAATAAGGGATAGCCGACCTGCAAATAATATAAAGGACCAGCAATGTAAGTTCAAGAACATGGATGCTATCCAAGGGTTTCAGACCAAGTGCCATGGAGGGTTCAAATGAGGGACTGATGACTTTCTGCTCTGAAGCGGGAGGCCATGCTGTGGAGGCTGAGGGACATGGACATGCAGGGAGGGAGAAGTGGGGCATGAACAAAAGTACGATGGCCAGAAAAGCTGGGGCAAGTCAGGTGCACAGTGTGATGAGAGTCATAGGAAAAGTAGATGTGTGGGCTGAGCTGTGTTCACAGACAGTAATGGGCTCCAGGGAAGCTGTGCAGCTCTAGGCCAATGGGAGAGGCACTGAGGACTTCAGGATGGAGAAGAAACCCCCTCAGCGTCAGGCGCTGGGAAGCTTCATCATTGGGTGGAAGGGAGTGGAAAGCAGCATGGCTCTAAGACACGGGGCGCAGGGCTGGGCTGGGAGGGGGGACTCTCACCTGCCTCTCCCCAGCCCCTACCTTGGCTCCGAGGCAGCTCTCAAAGTCCTTTTTCATGTCAGTCACGGCAACTTTGTCCTGAGGCCTTTTCGGTCCACTGCAGCAAGGCACAACTGTTCCCAAATTTAATTCCACAACCTGTCCAACCCAAAAGAGAAGGAGCTCAAGAGCTGACATCATACCCTCAGAGAAAAAAATGCAAGCTGGGTCTGAGAACCGAAAACACCACAGCCACAAAAACATGGGGTGCCTGGGTGGCTCAGTTGGTTAAGCCTCTGCCTTTGGCTTAGGTCATGATCCCAGGGTCCTGGAATCGAGCCTCGCATCAGGCTCCCTGCAGAGTAGGGAGACTGCTTCTCCCTTCTCCTGTTCCCTCTGCTTGTGCTCTCTCTCTCTCTCTGTCAAATAAATAAAAATCTTTAAGAAAAAACAAACAAACTAAACTAAACCATTGCATTCATAAACAAGGATTCAATGTTCTTAATACTTAAGGAATGAATTTCCAAAGATCAGGATGGGCATGTAAGTGGCGTGGGACATGCAAGAAGCCTTGTCACCCGCCGGAAAGACCAGGGTGCATGCCTAGCTGCTGGCCAGTATCTTCTACACATCCATCTTTGCAAAGCAGCTTTGCAAAGCTTTTTAATGCTTGGCTTAGTTTCAGATGGGTTTTCTACTAAAATGATACATAAACCACTGTACTTTTTTCTAAAGTGATTTGATAGGATGCTGCCATTCAGTTTTCAATGCCAGGCAATGGGCCTGGGTCTGATTGCATATTTCCTTCCCTCAGGTGTACTATGAAACAAAACCAGGCTCCCACATCTAGGTGACCCTCTGGGCTTTCCTGTCCAGAAAAATGTGGAATCAGTTTGTCTCCTAGAGAATGAACGAAGGTTAGTCACTGGATAAACCAGAACTAATTGCTATGCTTGACCCCCATTTCTTTTCCATCTATAGTGATGAGATGAGCTCTTAAACAGCCCTACTCTCTCTGGTGAAGCCCTTCTTCAAAGGTCTTCCACATTAGGGGAGTCAATCAGTAGGTCAGAAAGGGGACGCACATTCAACCTAACAGCCAAGAGAAAAGGAAGAAGTCATTTTAAGTTTATAATTCCTTATCTTCTTAATTGTTTCAGTCTTTTAAAACCTTGTTCTTCTGTGATGACTTACCAGTGACTAATTTTGTACAAGTATGCCCCCTCAGAAAAAAACATACACAACTAAAATTACAGCCTCGAGGAGAAGGAAATGCACTCTCTCATACCTGGGCAAAGTCTGGGTCCTGAGAGGGGTCACTGAAATCCCGAAACATTCCTACAGCTTGAAGATACTTTTTCATTTGCTTTACTTTTTCTTCATCACGTCCTAAATGGGCATTTTAAGAAATAACAAGTAACAGAGGTTAAGATTTCCTGCTGAAGGGATGTCTGGGTGGCTCAGTCGGTTAAGCATCTGCCTTTGGCTCAGGTCGTGATCCCAGGGTCCTGGGACTGAGCCCCGCATCGGGCTCCCTGCTCAACAGAGAGCCTGCTTCTCCCTCTGCCTGCCGCTCCCCCTGCTTGTGCTCTCTCTCTGACAAATAAGTAAGTAAATAAATAAAAGATTTCCTGGTGAAACGAATGCCTCCACCAGTAATTACACAAGCAAGGTGCATTTTGCTTACATGCACACCAAAACCTTTGCTGATATTTCAACTTTCTGTCTAATATTCTGACTCTCTGGCTAATGCTGCTGTTTACTAGGAGTCATTAACTGATCTGGACTATTTTCTGAAGCAGATTCTGATCCTGCCTGTAAATACTCCCCCTCTCTTTGGTCATCGTCCTCCATTCAGAGGACCTCAGGCCTAGTCAATTGTCAGAGCACACCTTCATTACTTGCTTCCCATCAAATAACCAGTAGTAGAAGACCAGTACAAACATTTAGACTTCCAGAATACCAGAGCTCTTTTGACTGGCCACACTGTGTCTATGTTATATCTTCTGATATCCCAACAACCATTTTGATTCCACAGAGAAAAGGAAAAAAAAAAAACAAACAACAACCTGTAAATGTGACCCTCTGCACACCAAGGGGCAGTGGCAGAAGGCAGCGCTCTGATCCTTGGTGTTCCAGGAAGTCTGACCCAGGGCCTTCTGGGCCGTCTGCTCTTGCGGGTCTGCACTTACCCGTCTGCACCAGGTACTTGATGCTAATGTCATCAACCGGGAAGAAGGCAGCAGTGGCTCCATACTCTGGACACATGTTCGCAATGGTAGCTCGGTCAGCAATGGACAATTGGGCTACTCCCGGCCCGAAGAACTCCACAAATTTGCCCACGACCCCCACCTGGCGCAGGTGCTGAGCAGCAGAACAAGAGAAAAGCTTGAGACTCAACAGCCCATCATTAAAATGCAGAACTAGCACTTTGTAATTCTTAACAACTAGCCTGGTGAGTAAACATAAAAAATAAACTGGCCCAACAGATTTTTGATTACTTTAAAAAATAAAATTTAAAAAGTAATGTTAACTAAATATGGGGACTCTTGGATTGGATCCTGGAACAGAAAAGGGTCATTACTGAAAAAACTGGAGAAGCTTCTAGTTTAGTTAATAGTGTTGTACCAACGTTCTTTATTTTGATTAATACCATGGTTATGTGAGATGTTAACGTTTGGGGAAGTTGGGGAAAAGGTTAATAGGAACTCTCCCGTTTTATCTGTATTTACAGCAACTTTCCTGTAAATCTAAAATTATGTCAAAACAATTATTACCAAAAAAAAAAAAAAAAGAGAGAGAGAGAGAGAGAGAGAGAGAGAGAAAAGAAAAAGTAATGCCCCCAACACAAATAACATTAATAAAAGCTTTCCACAATGAGGACTTTTTCTCTCTTATGAGATCACTGGAAGTGTCTAGAAGTGCTAAAAATCAAATAAATTCTTCCACCCTAAATAGCCTTACATTAGTTTAGTAATTAAGTAAGAGGCTTATTTTCAAGGGTATAATGAAAAACTTTCCTGAACACAAGTACAAGTTCACTGTAAGTGAAAGAGCAGCCAGTCTGACTCTCATCTCTTTTCCAGACATGCCATCAGCCAGGGCTGGAGGCCTCCGCGGCTCACTTGGCCTGCATGAAGCCAGTCTCACCAGCAGTGTGGACAGCCACACGGACAGGCTCTTCAGGTTACATGGGCTTCTGCTAAATTCTGTGGGAAAGTCCTACATTATTCCGCATTTGAAGAACAATGCACAAACATCTATGATAACCTATAGTATTCAAATAAATGCAATTCCAAATTCCATAAAGATTAAATCAAAGAGAAATACTTTCTGTCCTTTAACAGGATAGTAGCTATCCGTAACATTCCAAGCCTCCTAACTATACAACCAGACAAAAATTGGTTTGTGATAATAAAAAAAAAATCACTTTTCTAATAATCTTGCAAAATGAAACTGCTCCTCTCCTTTTGCAAAGCAAGCAAATCACACACACACACACACACACAAATTATTTCTTGCAAAGGCTAAAGAAAAAGGAAAAAAAAAAGCACTATTTCCAGCTTGGAGAAACATCTGTTACAATAATGAAACTTCGAATACGGAGAAGGGAATCAAAAGAGCCCGACATTAAATTCACAGAAGCAGTTTGTTATTTACACATAAAGAAGAACCATGTGGGAAAATGTAGTCGAAGTATAAACGCGCTTGGGAATAAGTTTTACAACCTTGCGATAGCGGTTGTTTCTAGGGATGCGGAGGATGGCTGTAGCCATAAATATTTCACTTTACTTCTTAAAAAATATACACATAGGGAGAGCTCTGAAGCAAACGTGGGAAATGTTTCCATCTGTTAAGTCTAGGTGGTGGTGCATATGAATGTCATTTTAACTCCTGTGTATCTGAACTCTTTCACATGTTCAAAATATTGTTTTAAAGAAAAGGATCTATGCAGCCACGGAAGAGAAAAATGAACATCAATTGTCTAAAACTTAACCACAGAATTCTCCCCTTATCTCTTTTTAAAAATCATCAACATCCTGTTTCCTAGAGCACACGGAAACCAAGAGTGACTCCATCGTGCATTCGCTCCCTGTGTGTCCCCGAGACCGTCCTGACCACGACCACGGAAGAGGCAGTATATGGTTACCTTGGTAATGGTGAGCACGATGTCAGTGGATGTCACCAGGGGGTGGGGATTTCCCACCAGCTTGTAGCCAATCACCTGCGGAAGCACCATGCTGATGGGCTGGCCCAGCATGACCGCTTCTGCTTCGATTCCGCCCACTCCTGCAAGGAAGGCATGACAGAAGAACGCTTTCACTGTGCCTCACTGTATTCCTCGAGCATAATCCAAGCCTGTTACAGTGCTTTACTAGTGCAGACCTGGGTTCTATAAAGAACAATGATCTTTTCTCCATTTCCCTCTACAGAATTTTTAACAAGTATTTCTCAGAGTGAGGTCCCCAGGACACCTGTATCAAAATCCCCTTGATTGTACACCAAGTGAAGAATGGGGTTCAGGAATCTCCATTTTTTAACAAACAGCTCAGGCAATTTGCATTTATTCTAAATTTCCCTAACCTTTATTCCAGTTCATTCTTCCAAACATTATTACTGAGTGCTTAACTAGGCATGAGATACTCTTCTAGGCGCTGGAAATCCAGTGGTAAACAAAACAGACAAAAGATCGTGCAAAGTCATGCTCCCGGGATGTCGCGGTAACAGTGGAAATCAAGCTACACACTATAGAAGAGCATATATGAAACAGGAACCTGGAACGATACTCACCCCAGCCGAGGACACCCAAACCATCGATCATGGTAGTGTGCGAATCCGTGCCCACGAGGCTGTCTGGGTAATAATAGCCATCGTGATCGAATACCACTCTCGCCAAATACTCCAGATTCACCTGGTGGATGATTCCTGAGCCAGGGGGGATGATCCGCATGTTGTGAAAAGCCTGAGAACCCCACTAGGATCGAGAACAGAAGGAGCACCATAAATACCTGATGTGTTTCTCTACATCCCGTCTCCCTGGCACTTCTCCTTGTACCCATGTATATAAAGAAACAACCAGTGGAACCGAAGTCTGCCCATACCTTTAAAAATTCAAATCGTTCTTTATTTCTTTCAAATTCCAGGTCTTGATTCTTCTGTAAACTGTCTGTCCTGTCAAAGACAAAAGGTAAATGTGTAACTTTAAGGCTTAAAATGTTGCCAGTCGAACTTACTGGTGATAAACAAACGCACTGGTAAGCACTGGTAATTTCATCTGCTGGCTTGCTGGGTGGTGCTGATGCATTCACTCACATGGGAAATGAGAGGGAATTGGCAAAAGTAAAAGAATAATTATTATTTGGGTCAAGTGGTCCCTACAACACGTGGTGAGTCGCGAACATTAAGTGAATTTAAGTTGAAACAAATCTAATCACAAAGTCTGACTTTTAGGAACAGACTCTAGACATTTATATGATGCCAACAGCAGCTTAGACATTGAAAGGACCCTTGTTTCTGTCCTCCTCTCCTATGGGTGACTTCGTTACAACACCTCTCGGAGCTGAGCCGGGTCCAGGCTGGCATGTTCATCTGTTTCTGTTGGGAGATGGATCAGCAATGCCAGGAGGCACGGGCATTTATAGAATCACAATCTCCTAGCTCTCAGAGGCTTCCGAAGAGGATGGTGCTACCCAAGAACACCTACAAAGTGCAGATTACATGCTGAGGTTTACTCAACGTCCTTCAATCCGTCAGGAATGAAACAGGCAGAGCAGGGCATCAAGAAGCTTCTCCAGAATTTTTATTTTTTAATTTTTATTTTATTTTTTAAAAAGATTTTATTTATTCATTTGACAGAGAGAGATACAGTGAAAGAGGGAACACCACCAGCAGGGGGAGTGGGAGAGAGAGAAGCAGGCCTCCCGCAGAGCAGGGAGCCGGATGGGGGGCTCCACCCCAGGATCCTGGGATCACGACCTGAGCCGAAGGCAGACGCTTAATGACTGAGCCACCCAGGCACCCCTTCTCCAGGATTTTTATAATCAAATCACATGTATTATTTTGAGTCAAGGTAGAATAAACCAGAGTTACGTCTTTGCAGGTCTGGCACACAGAAGGCACTCATAAACCAAACTGTGGATTGCGTGAACACAGGACAGGATAGTAGAATTAATACCTGAGACCCAAGTCACACTCCATTAATTAGTAGTTAACGCTTACTGACTGTATGGGAAAGAGCCACTACTGTTAATATTTAAAATTTATTTTCTCATCTAGTCTCCATGAGAACCCTTTAAGTTAGATCCCATAACAACAGCCACATTTTTCAAAAGAAGCAACTGAGATACAGAGAGGTTAAGAGACTTGCTCAAGACCGCACAGCTAGTAAATGCTGGAAGTGAAATTAGAACGTTGGCAGCCGGAGCCACAGTGCACGATCATGTCACAGGCTTTATGTGTTTTACACACATGAACTCATCAGTCTGCACGACCGTCCTTCACAGAGGTACCACTCTAACCCCCGTGTGCAGAAGAGCAGCTGAGGCACAGAGAGCTGAGCTAACCTGTCCAGGGCCAGACATCTGTTGATGATCAAGTCATCATCTGAGCCCAGGTCTGACAGCCCTGGGGCCTGTCCCCTGACCACCGTTCCCTACGTCTCATCCACGCTCTTCATCCTCTTATTAATGACCCACAGAGCCTACCCTGTGCCTCTGGCTGGGAACACAAGTGCAAGAGCAGCGTGTGCACTGCTCGCTTGGTGCTCAGAGCCTGGCGGGCGATGCATGGAAGCAAGCAGGCAACCGTAAGAGTGTGACCATTGTAGAGCACATACGAGGTGCCAGGGGAATGCTCAGAAAAGGTCGCAGATTCAGACTGGGGGTGGGGATGCCTTCCAGAGGAAAGTGACACTGAGGCAGTCTGAAGGACATGTGGAGTCAGCCAGATGAAGACAGGCAGGGGCTCCTTGAGCAAGAAAGGACTGGAAGTGCTTAGCATTTACTCAACAGAGAGGACATTCAGTTACCGTTGAGCAGGGAACCCGATGCAGGACTCTGTCCCAGGACCACGGGATCACGACCTGAGCTGAAGGCAGATACTCAACCCACTGAGACACCCAGGTGCCCCGTGTCAGTTGCTTTAATGGAATCAATTTCTGAGGGTGCCTTAGAGCAGGGGGCCATAAATTCTAGCTCCACAGGCCAAGCTGGCCCAATACCTGTCCACATTTGGCCCTCAAGCAAGCAATAATTTCTACATTTATAAAGGTTGTAAAAAAAAAAAAAGATATGTGAGCAGAGACAGTATGCAGCCAGCAAAACCTAAAATATTTACAATTGGTCCTTAAAAAAATGTGCTGATCCCTGATGTAGAGTATGAATGCCTGTGAGTGTGTGTGCATGTGTTAGAGAAAAGCAAAAGGTAGAAAGAGAGAAAGGAGAGATGCCAACACAGGGGAACGAGGCAGGACAAGAATCCTGCCCCCGGAACAGCAGAGCCTCTGGACCAGGGCGGCTACTCCTCAAGGTCCTCAACTCCTCACGAGTCCACTGAGGGCTCCATCCACACCCATGTTTCCTGCATCAGGAATACCTCAGACACCACACTGGCAACAGGTCAAACCCTAATGCGTGAGCTTCCTTCCCGAATCTCATCCCCACTCCCATCTGTCTGTATCATCTAATGACCTCCCCTCCTGCCACTTAGTTTCTTTCTTTTCTTTTTTTTAAAGATTTTATTTTTATTTATTTGTCAGAGAGAGAACACAAGCAGGCAGAGGCAGAGAGGGAAGCAGGCTCCCCGCCAAGCAAGGAGCCTGATGCAGGACTTGATCCCAGGACCCTGGGATCATGACCTGAGCCGAAGGCAGCTGCTCAACCAACCGAGCCACCCAGGCATCCCTGCCACTTAGTTTCTACAACTATCAGAGCATTTATTCCAGAAATAGCCTAACTGGCTCCTGTTAGTCTGTTCACCCTACCTTTGTACCGCCGCCAGAATCCATTCTCTAAAGCACAGATCATCAAGACCCACCTGGAACCTGCCAATGGCTTTCCATTTCTATATAAAGTATGAATCCCTGGCCTTAAAAAACAAAGTCCTTCTGTGTGACCTCAAGCTTCCTTTCTAAGTCTTCTATCATCTGGTCCATACTTTCTTCAGCTTCAACCAAACCGAAGCCCTCATATTCTCCCAAACCTCACTTCCCTCATGCTCCATTCTCTTCGTGTACAGTGCCTTTCCCACCGCTTCCCTCCCTGTAAATCTCCTTCAGGACCTGGAGCACGTGATGCTCCCGGGAGAACCCTCTGGACTTCCCAGGGCAGGATGACTTGCTTCCTTCTCCATGGTTATTCCACTTCGCAACTTCACTGAGGTCGTGTGTTCTTTAATTTCTCTCTTCTAAACTAATCTGTTTCTTAAACAAATATTGGCACACAGTAGGTCTGTTAAGCGGATTTAATTTTTTAAAAAAGGAAGGGAGGCATCTTGGGACATTGCTCTTCAACATATGGGGCCCTGCCTCTGGCTCCCCTAGCTCTTCTACTCGGAACACTTGTGGACAGCCAGTCGGGGTCTCTCCCTCTTGCCTCTGCACTGGAAGAACAGCAGAAAAGCAGGGCTGGAAGGGCGGCGTTCACCCCGGAGAATGCTGGCACGTCGGCCTGAAGTAAACAACATATGCACAGGACAAGCAGAAGCCAGTAATACTTAGGCTGTTGTTAAGACAGGTTAATTCCAGGTAAAAACCTATTTACTCATTAAAACAAAACACCTTTTTGGCTCAAATTAACAGTGCTAGCTCCTGGAATGAATAAACAGACCTAGAATTCAGATCTTCCCGCCACTCAGGACTTCCCTAAATTCACCAACCCACGGAGCTCTTAATAAGGTCTCTGAATAGGAATGGCCTCACAGACTAAAGAGGAAATTTCTCCTTAGTTACATAGTTTGAATTCAGATTTGGACATATATCAAAGTTTCTGAGTATTATATTTAATGGTACTCCAGAAATTCAAAAACGGTATTTACAGAGGAGATAGTTTCCATACCCATGAAATCAAGTCAGAAATTGTTATGATATTCTTGCTGAATTTTTTTTAAAGGCTATTTTTGAGATAACTTTGAAAAACTTTACAATAATGAGTTAGTTAGACCTTCTGTTCCTAAAAATGTTGAGGCCAATTATTTTTATTCAAACCAGGCAAAGAACTCAGAAATACTTAAATGGGAATATTTATCATCCGAGCACCCCTTCCACAGTTTTTCTAGTTCATTTCTGGAAATAGCTGGAAATCAGCCCATAGCACACAGTTTCACAAAAGTTGAGACATAGCATATTTAATTCCTTACAAAAATGAAGAAAAAGACTGGGAGGTCAAATTGCAAAACCAAATTCGAGCAATAAAAACAAAATACCACCAATGAAAACACTTCTAACAGAAATGTTGTCTTTAATTAAAAAGAAAAAAAAGTGTTTACTAGATCTGGGTATCAGTTTGGATCAAAGTCCTCTCCCCAGCCCCCCACCGGACTTTGCTGTTTTCGTAATAATGTTTACAGTAGTACATTTTTATAGTACATTTTTTAGTAGTACATTTTTATACTATAATGTATAAATGAAAAGGGTCCATAAAAAAATTGAAACCGGAGTTGATAGATTTCAAGGTTTATTAAAGAGGAAAAATAAATTACAGTGAACTCTGTGATGCCCCAGATTCATACCTCTTAATCAACAGTCAGGAGCTTTTTGAATTTTGAGTCAAAAGACTTCAGACATTAAAACAATTACAATTCTGTCCCCACCGATCCTTTCACCTTCCAGGCAGTGAAATAAAGGTAAATCATCACCATCAGCGAGAATCTCCAAGAAAGATAAAGTTGCCCACGATTTTGTGAGGCTACTTTTATAACTTCTACAGTGGGGTGTTAGGAAATATCCTTTTTCTCAAATTGAATAACATTTTGTGTATGTATTTTTAATTCTTCCCTTTGACACCAAACCATTAAATTGAGCTCGTGTGATTTAAGGAGGGGGCAGGGGGAGACAAGTTGCCTAAGGATGAGGTTAGAGTCCAAAGGAAAGGAAACAGCTGCTGAGGATCCGTTTGTTCCAAGAACTGTCAATTCAGAGGACAAAGCAGATTTTTCTTTATTCTGAATTTATCTGGTTTGGACATTGGTAACATTAATCTGAGAATGGCTAGTTACCCCAGTTCTCTTGAGGCTGTATGGAGCCCATTTAAATCTCCAAGGAAGCAAGTTTTGTTTTTTTTTTTCTCTTTGAATGGTTTGTTTCATACTCTTAAATGACTTTTTATTATAAAAACCATAGCTTCTTATATTCCCAGAGATAAATCATTTAGAATTTTGTCACCTCTTTTTCTGATATTTTAATCTCTGTATAACTTTTCGTCTAGCTGAGATCATGCTATACACACAATTTATATCTGGCTCATTGAGCTAGGAAACAAGCATGTTCCAAGTGTTATTAAATACTTTATAATTATAACAGTAAATGTTACCTAACAATTCACTTTAAGGACATACCATAATTTAATAAACCATTCTCTGTTGTACATTAAGAAAGCTTCTAGGTTTCCATTATTATAAATAATGCTTTAATGAACACTATTTATAGTCATTAAGCTACTCCTGAATTTCCAGATTATCTATGAAGGGGTAATGCTCAGAAGTGGAAATTCCAGGACAAAGGATATGACAATTTCTAATAATCTTCATACATACTGCTTTCAACATTCTTAATTTATAGTATTATTAGCAGTGCATAAAAGTGTCTGCCTCGTGACACCTTTATAATTAATGTTTATTTTCTAATCTTAACTATATTGATAAGAGAAAATGGTATCTCAAGAATTTAATCTACTTTTTTTATTACTTCTGAAGTTGAAAAGGATTTATATAGTATTTACTGTTGCTTTTCCTTTTATTGTGAAAAGTCCACTTTCCTTTGCCTATTTATTTGCTGGGTTTTACTATTTCTTAATGGATTATACACACTGTTTATATATTAAGGATATTAACCCTCTGTCATATTTGTGGCAGTACCTTGTTGCCCTTCCTATATAATCCTGCAGTTACTCCTACAACAGATGGAGTGTATTCCCCACCCCTAATTTAGGGTTGGGCTTGCTTTGATTAATGTCACTGTGAAGAGAATTGATTCTATACCTGCCCTAATCTAAGCCTCAAGAGATATTATGGGTTCCCACTTGCCCTCTTGAGCCACTGTGGTCACCAGACAGCTGTTTTCTCCTTCAGCCTGGGCCCCAGAAGTAGTAAAATGAAAAAGAACCATACATTAAAAAAATAACAAATAAATAAATAATAATAAAAACTACCCTTCCAAAAAATCTTCACTGGAAAATCTATAGTAAGTTTGAGTTTTTGTGAATACATCTTTTAAAGATTATCTTCTTTTGTTTATCTACATACACCAAGAAGCAAGACTTGAACTGCAAGATTTTGCACAAAACAGAAAACCCAAGTATCCATCCTAATCTCTCACCTTCTGTTGAAATCCACCTGGATGGAATGATCAATTACAAGATCGGCAGGACAGACGGGGTTTATTTTCTCGGGATCTCCTCCTAACTTCTTCACGGCATCACGCATGGCAGCAAAGTCAACCACAGCTGGCACACCCCTAAGAAAAGAGAGTGTTAAGCAGAAGACAAAACTGTTGAACAAGTGTCCTTGGATTTGTCAGCTTTGGCCGCCACTGACAACACTGGCCATGAGACAGTTTCATCAGTGGGGCAAACAATGGATGACTTAGAAAAGTGGAAGTTGCTAAACACCTTTCCTCAAGCAGACATTGGTAGTAAGTGCCATGACTGAGTGGTATCTCTACATGAAGTTTTGTCATGGCATTAAAGTTAACAACAGATAGGGTCTAACTAGACTGTGGAAAAGCAGGGACTTAAAAACTCTGGGACCGTTACTGCCATGGCTGATTCCCATTCACTTGGTGGGGCGACAAAGGCCTAGACAAGATACGTGGATCAGACTTCCAACTTCAGACCAAATTTAAAGAAATGGATGTAATTCAGAGAAGTATGCTATCAATCAAATTTAGACTAGGTGAATCATTCCATTTTATTATTTTAGAGTATAAAACTTGTCCTCTAGACTGTCTTCTAGAAAAATGAAATTTGGTCTCTAAAAGGAATAAAATGACATCATTTAAAATGGAAAGGTAGTGTTTAAAACAACAGACCACGATGAAGTAAAGACTCCTGGGAATAGCAGGATGTGAACTGAGGCTTAATGGCAACAGCTCAGGCCTTGTGACCTGCAAGTCTCCCCTAAGGGGACAGCACATCACTTTTCTAAAGACGCTGTTTGAAACTGGCTATGTGGGCGACAGGATGTGAGGGACAGAAGATTCCAAGATAGCCCTACTCCAGGCTGTTTCTTCTACCTTCTTCTAGTATACGTAAGACTAAGATCTCCCAGACCAAAGATGATGACCTTTGCCATTGGAAAAGGTGGAGTGACTACACATCCCAATGTGTCCGAGACAATCTCTTGCTGTCCAGCATAACAGACCCCTTACATTTTCAAAAGTGTCTGGATATTGGTGATACAGGTACTCTGTGTGTGTGTGTGTGTGTGTGTGTGTGTGTGTGTGTGTGTGTGTTTGTGAAGCTTGCTCGAAAGGCTGACAAGGGAGGCAGTGAAGAGGGGAGTGAAGTGACATTAGACTCACGTGAAGTCCTGCAGGATGACACGGGCAGGCTTAAATGGCACTTCTATGTTCTTATGCTGCATGACATTCCAATTTAGGATATTTTCGATGTCATTTTTCTTCACCAAAAATTGATCACAGTTTCGAATGGCTGCCTCCAGGAGAACTCTGATAGAAAATGGTAAGCGTTCTAGAGAAAAAGGAGAAAGCATAAAAAAACAAACAAAAGCCATGAGACACCTTCTCATAAGAGCTAGTTAAAGCCAATCTCTATATAAACTTGATAAAAGGCATCAGACTATTCTTGCAACAGGGAAAGGGGGTAAGTTTAAATTGGGATTTCCACAGTTTAAAATATAAGCATATCAAATGGATTTAATTGGTACTTGAAAATACCAGACGAGGGGCGCCTGGGTGGCTCAGTGGGTTAAGCCTCTGCCTTTGGCTCAGGTCATGATCTCAGGGTCCTGGGATCGAGGCCCACATCAGGCTGTCTGCTCAGCAGGGAGCCTGCTTCCCCCTCTCCCTCTGCCTGCCTCTCTGCCTATTTGTGATCTCTCTCTCTCTCTGTCAAATAAATAAATAAAATCTTTAAAAAACTGAAAAAAAAAAACCCAAAAAACCCATGGGTGCCTGGGTGGCTCAGTGGGTTAAAGCCTCTGCCTTCAGCTCAGGTCATGATCTCAGGGTGCTGGGATCAAGGCCCGCATCAGGCTCGCTGCTCATTGGGGAGCCTGCTTCCTCCTCTCCCTCTGCCTGCCTCTCTGCCTCCTTGTGATCTCTCTCTCTCTCTGTCAAATAAATAAATAAAATCTTAAAACAAAAAAAAGTAAAGAAAATACCAGACGAGGCAAAAGTAAATATTATAGTTAATTCTTTCATGATAAATTGTTGCCTTACCTTGGATTCCAAAAACAGATTTTCCCTTAAGTCATCATGAAAGCAATGTAGATATTTACTCTATTATATATTGGCAAGTAATATACACAAAGTAATATTTCTTTTGAAAACTAGTATTTAAGAAATGAGAAAATAACTCCTTTACAACTATTGTAATTAAGACCAAAGACAATCATGTGCACCTTTCAAAGGAAATACAAGCCTAAACACAGTGTAGGATGGCCCCTGGTAATGGGTCTAAGGATAAGACAATGGTAATTCATCAGAAAAACTATTTTGTTTATTTATAATGAAATGTTCTATCCTGATCTATGAAAATTACTCACCAACACTATTTGGAAAAGATTGGAGTGCCAAGGTAGAAAAACATAGGGTTTGGAATAAATAAGACCTGTTTCTGTCCAATTCTACTATCCACATATTCTTTGTTCTTTGATCATGTCACTGACCCTCTCTGGGCCTCAGCTTCCTCAGGAATTCCTACATTTTATAAACATGACCTCATAGGGTTGTCATAAAGATTAAATAATATAATATATACGCACACTCTATAGACTATAAATGTTACATAAATGTCACATGTACATAATCATTATTACTTACTTGAAAATAGGCAATGTAAGAAAGATGTGTGTGTGAGTTTGTGTGCTTAATCCAAGACCATTCGGCCATTTCTGCTACTCCCTCTTTCAACTCTCCTAAAGGCTAATTAGTTACATAGCTTAATTATTGTGTAAACGAGATTCTAACTGCTCTGATGACAATTACATCAGAGAGATAGGACCTACCGTATCTCGAATCCTTCAATTTACTCAAATTGAAGAATTTCTTTCCTGGTTGTGCAGGATCCAAAGGCTCAACAAGATGTGCAAATGGGTTGCTCATGATTCTTGATGGCCACGTGTCCCTGAAAAAAAAAAAAGAGCTAACATTTAATTTCTACTCTCAAAGCTGGATTTCATTGATTCTGAGGCGTATTTGCCCTCTTTAGTGATTACGGTAGGTATTCACTTCAAGATATCACTTATCTTTTCAAAGTAGGAGGAGGAAGGGACATATATGACTACAATAACAGTATCTTAGCAAATAAAATGGGCTTCTGTGAAGCTATTGTGAAAGCTAGCATTCACCTCTACAGAGTGCATAAAATCCCAGACTTCTTTTGTCTGATGCCTACAACTTTCCAACCTTCTTCCATTGATAAGATATGCTGTGTCTTATGGTAAATCCTGAATATATGAACAGACTTCTGAGCTGGACTCCTGTCTTTCTTGACAGGAGGTAAAAGGTCCATAGCAGATGACATGCAATTGTATAAAACTTGAACTTTGAAAGTAGGGGCTTGGAAGCAGCTATTTTCTACTGTAACAGTCTCTGCAGCATTTGAAATAAATGTGTTAGTTTGAAATCTTCCTGATTCACTTTTGCATTTGGTGGCAACAGAATGTTCAATCAGGGAATCTCTGTTACTGCAGAGGGGCACAAAGGCCCAAATTTCCCAGATATGCGTGGAGACCTTCTACCCCAGCTTTAGGCAGGACTTACATATCTTTGTATAAATTATAAGCAGTGAACAAAGGAGGACACCGTTCCTGGCCTCCACCACACAGAAAAACAGCAATTTCAAATAACCTAACTGTACAACTCAGAGCCAAACACACTGGAGTAGGAGTTGGAAGACTTGCTTTCCAGTCCTACCCCTTGGGCAAAAATCCTCCAACCCATCCATTCCCCAACAGTCTTAATTTTGAGATAAGACTAGTAATGTTTCTGGGGTGCCTGGCTGGCTCCGGTGATGGAGTGTGCGGCTCTTGATCTCGGAGTTGTGGGTTCAAGCCCCACGTTGGATGTAGAGATTACTTAAAAAGAAAATCTTTAAAAAAAAATAGTAACATTTCCCCAATTAACCAGGGGTCTTATGAATACTTAAATATTCACCGTATTTTGGGGAAGACTGATGTGAAATGATCAACACATTACTGTAAAATGGAAAAACACGTGCGGGCATACCTCGCTCGGGAGATACCGCGGGTTCCTTTCCAGACCACCACAATACGGCAAATACTGCAATAAAATGAGTCCACTGAAGTTGCTGGTTTCCCAGTGCATACAAAAGTTGACACTATACTGTAATCTAGCAAGTATGCAATAGTATTATGTCTAAAAAAAATAACGTATGGATTTTAATTAAGAAAAACGTTATTGCTAAAAAACGCTCACCATCATCTGAGCTTTCAGTGAGTCATCATCTCTGACCATAGGTCACCACACCAAATGCAACAATGAAGAAGTTGGATGTATTGTGAACATTGTCACAATGTGATGTGAACAAATGCTGTTGGGAAAATGGTGGCAAGAGACTTGCCCAATGCAGAGTTGCCACAAACCTTCAATCTGTCCAAACTGTAGTGTTTGCACAGCACAATAAAATGAGGTCTCTCTGTACAGGACATGACTGGGGGGATGAAAAGTAACAAGTGGTTCGTGTCTCCACAGACAGGCCCCTTTCTTCATTAAAACACAAAAGAAACTGGCTGCTGCGACCAGGGCCAGGAAGTCAAGACTGGGAGTAAGACTCACTTTCCACTGTACATCCTTTCATATCATTTTTACCCATGTGCACATGTCACTTTTTGAAAACAAGTCAGAAGTTTTAGAGAAATAGCTATTTGTGCATTTACTATGTCCAGTGGCAGGTGATTCTGGAGAGAGGCGCTGGCTGAGAAGCAGTCCCTGCCTCCGTGGAGCCCGTGGTGCTGGAGGCCAGAGGGCAAGCCAGACGCCTGTCGGGGGCACCAGAGAATGCTGGGGACAGTGCCCTTCTGCCAGTGACTGTGCTGGGAACCGCTTCTGTCTCCTAGTTCCACGTGGAGAAAGATCATCCAATTTTTCAAGCAAGTCTGGCAGTCTGGATTTCTACATGACCTCCCTTGATTTAGAAATGTTGGTAATTAAAGATTTCTAAACAACTGTGTGGATTTGCTACGTGATGGCCAAACTGAACATGCCTGTGGGCGCTGCGTGACCCGTGGACTGGAAGATGGCAGGGTCACCAGAGAGAGAAAACTCAGGTAGGGAATTATGGGAAGGGAGGAATCGAGAATGCACTCAATGCCACACAGATGCGAGAGATTGTTACCCCTCCCCACTAAATGAGGAGCCAGGCAAGAGGACAAAATCCTATAAATATGCTGTTTAGTAAGAAATGCGTTCGCCGGTGTGCAGTTTACAAATCTGTGGGCTCAGAAAACAAGACTAAAAATTCCACTGGCTGGAATTGTGAAGGTGTAAACTGAAAAAGGCAATCATCCTATTCTCCCTTTGATTTGCTACCAATGCCACTGCCCCCCAGACGGCCCAAACAGCAGCAAATGCAAGAGTAAAACTGCTCTTTTGCCTGCCACGGAGACGCATCAAGAGAAGAGTGTTTCCGCAGAGGCCGTGGGACCCGTGAGAATCTCTGCAGCCACAGAAGAGGTGGGGGACCCTCACAGAACCAGGTAGGGTGGGCCATTCACATCTTTAAAAAGCCTCAAGGCTCTGCATCAATCCTCTCTCTGTGTCAAACCCTAAAGAGGCCAGGTGCCTCCAGTTTGCCAACATTCTACGGTGAAACCAAGTGCTAAGCTGTACCCATGTTGGCCATGAAGCAGTGAGGCTGAAAGGAGTCCATCCACTTCCCCCGAGCTTACAAATGCCTGGGGCAGGACTTCGGAAGCCTCAGTCCATTCGGGCTCCTCCCGCTACACTACAGAGCCTGCCAGCGTTCCAGGACAGACAGAGTGACGGCGACGGCTTTTATGGAAAACGGCTTGTGTGAAGTGCTCTACCGTCTGCTTCCCTTTTTCCTTCGAAACTAGATAACTGTCTCATTTCACTATATTAATGAACCAAATTCTCCTTGCATTAGCTAAAAGAGAAAGGAATCCGTCCCTAATTACTCAGTAGCAACATGTAAGTACCTGGGTTCCAATGCATAAATACCCAGGGCTTTACACCATCTTCTCTAATTTTGGCAACACCTCTGTAAGTGAAAGCATGTCATCATTTCCATTTTACAGCTGAGGAAACTGCAGCTCAGAGAGATGGAAGAACTTGCCCAAGGACATACATCTAGTAAGAGGCAGAGCTAGGTTTTTGTGGTTTTTTTTTAAGATTTTATTTATTTATTTGACGGAGAGAGAGAGAGATCACAAATAGGCAGAGAGGCAGGCAGAGAGAGAGGAGGAAGCAGGCTCCCACTGAGCAGAGAGCCCGATGTGGGGCACGATCCCAGAACCTTGAGATCATGACCTGAGCCAAAGGCAGAGGCTTAAACCACTGAGCCACCCAGGCACCCCTAGAGCTAGGTTTTAAATCCTGGCTCTTTCCACCTCCCTCTGTGAAACAACTCCTGTTCTAAAGGGGGTGCTGGATAGAGGTCACCAACCAGCCCCACAGGTTAAAAAGAAAATGCCAGAAGAGGACCACGGGCCTGAGAAATCCTCTTCCTGGAACTCAGTTTGGAATCTTGGAGTTGTCTTCCTTCTTCCCAGGGTCAACCAGCATGTCAGTCTGAGCTTGGTATCGTCACACGTCCCTTGCACTCTTTACTGAGCCACAGGTCAGTGGAAAGCAACAGCAGCCGTGTTTTGGCGACCAAAAACTGGTTTTGCTTCCAAGTTGGGAAATAGTCCTTTTACACCACTGGGAGAGCTCTGGAAATCCCTCCCAGGTTCACTCAACCTATCACTCCTATCTTAAATTGCTTTAAAGGAGCTCCCCGTGCTTCAGCAATCCCAAGAGAAAGCCTCAAACAACCATGTTCCAAGGAGGGTCGGAGGGAGAGATCTTTGGCTTGGGAACAGTCCAAACCCAAAGGAGAATCTGGGCACCATGAATGCTTCCTAGGTCTGACTTCCTGTGGCCAGAATCATACCCTATCCTCAAACCTGAAGAAGTACTGAAAATCCTGCAGACTCCAAAACCACCAGTGGTCTGGGTTTCATCTAGAAACCCGCCAACTGGCCAAGGAGCCCTCCCTACCTCCCACATCCGCATAAAGCCCACACCTCACTGTTTCAACTCCTTTCTTATCTCCCACCTTGCCTCCCCTCTGCTTTGTTCCTGCCTTTTTTCTGTTCTACCTAATCCCCATTCGATACTCATAAAAGGGAGGCGTGAACAAACAGAGTCATTGTGGAGTTTTTGGGAGAGGGTGGAGTGTCATCCTAGTTTTTTTTCTTTTGGGGGGGAAGGGTTCGTGTACATGGAAATCTGCTTGAGTGCTACCTTTTCTGTTCCACAGATTAAGATAGGATTGCATGGAGGCAAAGGAAAAAAGAAGAGGAAAAGAAAAGAGGGAAAGAGAAAAGAAATTTTTTAAAAAAGAAGAAAATTAAGAAGGGGAAGTGGTATCTTTGAAGCAATGACACTGGAGCTCATTTGGAGCTTGTGCCTCATGAACAGAACCTTTGGATGGCTCAACATTACCCGTCCTTGGCATGTGAATCAGGTAGGACACATGACCAGTGCTTATACAAAAAGGAATTTAAAAAGAGACACTTGCACTGTATCTGAAACCCTTCACTACACCTAACTCACACTCTTTAAAATCAGGAGAATTATTTGGTTGAGAAACAGTGTCTTTCGAAGCTAACCCATCTTGAAATACCAGCTGGGTGACTTGTCCAATGTCATGATGCCCTCAGGTACATCTTGTGCATGGATGCGAGGAAGAGCAGGAATGGGGAGAGAGTGTTGAACGGCAGATTTTTAAAGTAAATATCTAAAAACACTAAACATTAGGCACAGGCGGACAGATCTGAGACATTTAATAAATGAACCATGCTGTCGGTAAAAAAGTACAGGGAGTTCAGAGCCGTGGCTCCTCCTCTATCACAATCTTGCTGCCACCAACCTTTGGTCTCAATTCTGGACACCTGCACATGACTCAGAGAGCACTATCATTTGTGCTTATGTGGCATGGCATTAACCCACCCCCCTGCCCCATGCCCTCGGGACACCTTGTCCTAGGTGCTACGGAGGTGATGAGACAGGATCAGAGAATGTTGAGCCTTCTGGAAAGAACCTTAGACATGCCATAGCATTTTCCTGACGAGAAAACAGAGGCCCCCAGGGATAAAGTGGGGTCACTGGATTTATGAGTGGTAGACCTAGGAAGAACATACGGCTGATTTTCTATCCCATGAAATGCAAATTTCTGTCAGGGGGGAAAAGAATGTTTAAAATCCTTCAAAAGTAAAGTTGAAAAAGTACTACTTAAGGCACTTTCACACATCACAATCTTCTGGCACTTTTGTGAGCTAGTTCTGTAAGTACTGACTGAGCCTTCCATGGGGTTCAAAACTACAGAGAACTGTCAGCTACGCTTTGGGAAAGCAACTTAGGGCTAAGTTTTTAACAATCTGCCCTGGGTGAATGAGTTTATTCCGAGAGGCAGAGGAGTAAGGGCAATTTTTACTGATAAAATTTTACTGATATAAATATTGAACATACAATTCCTTACTCAGGTTCAAGATAAGAAATGAGCAAAGACTTACATTAGCTAATATAAGTGGAATAGAAAAAGTTGCAGAATAATATATATACTAGAATCTAACTTAAGTTAAAAACTTCAAGACTATTAGTATATTCATCCATATACACACATACCATCGCATATGTAAACGAATTAAAAAAGAAAGATCTAGAATAAAGTTAACATTGATTATCACTAGACAGAAGAAAGAATACATGATGTAATGGGCAGAGCGGGGTGGGGTAGGGAGGACTTTTAACCTCAGAGCAGAGGTTAAGTTCTGTTTTCTGCAGGCATGCTTTTGTTTGTCACCTACTTTAAAAAAGCTGGGGCAGTCGTTTCCAATTTTCACGTAAATACCTACAGAGGATATTTCATACAGGAATAAACAGTGTCTCTATAAAATTAACACTTGACATCTTGGGCTGTATCTTTCCAAAGGAAGATAGAACAGTTCCTAACGTTCCTGGAACTGCAGTACACAGTTCTTTCTTTAATAATGTCTGATGAGGATTTATTTAAAAGTAAATATGTGACTACTACTCTTTAGAGAAATCCATTCTGTTCCCCAAACTCTGACCTTTGTCACCACTGATGCAGTGCAACGGTTCTGAAGAGAATCTGTGAATGGTTCATATTTAACTTTAGATGGACCAGTTGCATACGTCATACGGGTCAAACGTTATCAGTCCAGGTGGGACCCCTTCCTACTCACCACCCTCCCCAGCCCCCCTCCACCCCCACTTACCCCAACATTCCCAGCAGGAGACCAAACCTGCTGCCGTTAACAAAAATATTACACTAAGAAATAGATGATCATTGCAGAAACATTAGAAAATGCAGATAAACAAAAAGAAGAAAATAAAAGTCACCACTGGAGTTCGGAGTTTCACCTAACATGATTTTTAAATGGATCTGGATTTCTTTAAAAAAGGGATGAGACCTCACGTTGTTTTGTAAATTGCTTTTTTTTTCACTCAGCGATACATCTTTATCAGGCCATCATGTGATATTTTATATCACTTTTAATTGCATTATAAAAATCTACCATTCATATATACAATTTACTTAAATCTCTTATTATTAAAATACTTAGTTTGTTTCCAAGTATTAACATTCAAACAATGTTGCAACCTTTGTAGGCTCTTCTTTGAGTAGGTCCTCAATCCATTTCCTCAATATAAATTCCTAGCTTTTGGTTCCTAGAAGTAGGACAGCTGGGAGAAAGGATTTGCATGTCTGCATTCCGTTAACCACCACCACGTGGCCGGGGAAAGGCTGTACCCACTTCAGGACCCTTCTCTGAGGCAGCGAATGCAAGTGCCTCAACCAGGCCATGTAATTCCTCCTTATTTTTTGAATTTTTTTGCCAAATTGAGGGATTAAAAAGCTAATCTTGGGCATTTCTTTAGTTGCTAGTGAGTGAAGGTGGATAGTTTTTCATCTGTCTCTTCGCCATGTGAATTTCTTCTTTTGTGAACTGTCTGCTGCGCAGGCCAAACCGAGATGGCCTCTGGTGACCAAATGTTCTCATCTCTGAGGGGGACTTGACTGAGCTATTTATATGGCTAAGACTCGGCTCTGTAACCCTGTAGAGGCAAGAAGGGCCGAAACTCTGATGGTGCCCTAAAATCTTTAGACAGTTTGACTCCACGCCAGGGTGAATCATGAACCTAGCTGGTTATAGCAAGGCAGGCGGCCCCTTTAGCTTAAATCATGGGCAAAATCCCCATTTGGTTCAGCGAGCTTTGCTGTCTGTTACTCAGACTGGACTTCTAAGCCCAGAGAGCAATCTTGCAGATGAGTTTTGATGTGGGAAACGAAGGAGAAAAATTATTAAATTTCCTTACTATCTCCAGCCCATTGACAAGTCTTTGAAGCAGGCAGAGCGACATTCTTCTACGGACTCCGTTCCCTTGATGTTGACTCCTTTGCTAAGGGCAGAAGGCAATCTTAGCCCAACCCCAGGACCCCGTAGGTCTACTTTAACATATAAAAATTCCTTTGGGAACTTCATCTCTACCCCCCTCCCCGCAGATACATGCTGGAAATCATCCTCCAAGCATATGACCCACCGATATACATCTAAAAGGTCCCATGACTGCGTTTTTACTAAACAATATTAAGTGACCTTTCCCAACAATAGATAAGCCCCCTCAGGATCCTGGGAATCTTGTTTCCAAAATGCCTGGGAGGCTTACCCTATCCCTACCCCTCTCCCAACCTGAGGTACATAATGGGTCACTCCTCATGGCCCCAGTGCAGCTTTTTCTGCCCATGGGCCCTGTCCCCGTCAGCTTCGAACCCTAACATCTGTCCCACATCAGGTTTTGTGTGGGAAACTGAGTTCGGAGTCTGGGCAGCACACCGCTAAACCGTCACTCTTGCGAGCACCACTTCTAGCTGGCAGGGAATGCCACACCACGCTGCTATCCGCCACAGCCAGGTTTGTGGAAATGCACAGAAAAGTCCACTTTGGCTAAATGCTGGTGATCAGATACAGTAAGATTCAGCTCTTTGAATCACTTTCCAGCCTTTGGAGTATATAAATCCAAGATTTAGCTGCTTCTCTTATCAGAGTTGAATCCTCTTCCGTATCTTATGATAGAGAAAGAGGAACAGATATGAATGGGCCCCGCAACCAACCACAGGATTTCCATGGACCGAGGGAGGAGCCGAAGAGAGCAATCTCCTGCCAGTGGTGGGGTGTGGAGGACAGAGGTTCTGCTTATTTTGAGGAGGTGTGGGGAGTGTGCATATTGGTTTCCAGGAGAGTTTGTATAGTTTGAAAGAGTGTGCAGGTGATTAGTCGAGAATGGTCTAGAGTGCAGACAATACATCCTCCAAATTGTTTATTTATTTAGGATATCTAGAGACATGCAAGAGTAAATTTTTAAAATCTATGCCAACAACAGAAAGAAGTTTCTGTTTCGTGTGGTTACCCATCTCTCTTTTTCTCACATTTTCCTAAATATACCCATCCTGAATTTTCATGGCTTCCAACTCTAAAGTTAACATCACCGCATCTCTACAGTTCCCTTCAGGTCACTATAAGGATTAGCTATGCTTCATTTCTTTTCTATTTAAAGAGAAATTAATTGGTCCCACTTCCCAGACTGACTGTTGTGTATCTAAACATCATGCTGCTTATAAACAACTTTTTGTCAAAAGTGAGATTCCAAGGATGTCTATGTAAGCATAAATAAGACTGAGGTCAGAACCATGCAGTCTAGCAAACCACCATGGCTGGTCAACTGGATTTTTTCCACAAAGTGTAAAACTAGAAAGATTAGTTCTTTGCTGTATTTGATGTAGCTGCATCTGGAAAACTGGAGTAACTAAATATCTCTGGATTTTCCCAGGGACCAGGTCAACTCTTTGATCCTACTAGCTATTCGTAGAAGAAATTAAACACACACACAGAGAGAGAGAGAGAGAGAGAGAGAGAGAGAGAGAGAGAGAGAAAGCTCTTAAATGGGACACTTGTAACTGAAAGAATTTTGAATGAGAAGCCCTAAGAACAATCATCTATTTGGGGAGAGAATAAAAAAAGAAAAAGAAGGAGGGTCTTGCAGAAAGGAATGCCTTTATAACAATATAACCAAATCCATGAACACATCTCTCTTGAGCACTAATTATATGCAAGGTGCATTCTACGCTGTGAACATGAATAAGACTCTGTCTTCTGTATCAGAAAATTTTGCCGTTACACAATGACTTGTCTTATTTCTGCTAAATTTTTAAGTTATCAGTCTGTTTTCACTTATTTCTCCTGTCTCATCCTGGACAACTGACCAGAAGGCTCCACATACATTCCTAGATTTTTAAAAAGAGCTATTAACAGTTGTGAAATGATTGAGTTCCATTTTCAATGAGCCATACAACCCTTCTGTGCCTCAGTTTCCCAATCTGTAACATAAGTTTAGTCAATGATCCTAAAAAGTCCCTTCTAAGTGAAAAAATTCCATGACTGATTCATTCATGTATTCAACACCATCTAATATGTGCCAGGAACTGTTTTAGGCACTGGGGATACACCCAGGAGCAAAAGTGACAAAGTCCCTACCCTTGTGGTGCTTCCAGGAGGAGGGAGGGAAGTAGGGGAGGGAGAAAGACCACACAACTAAATAAACACGCAAACAGAATGTCAGAGGGTAACCAGCTCTGTGGATAAGCAGGATGAGGGTAGTAAGGAGTGCTGGGCCGTGAAGGATACTGGGAGATCAAAGGAGGATCTCTCTGATACGGAGCCACCTGAGCCAAGCGTTGAAGGAAGTAAGAAGACAAGCTACCGACAATCTGGAGGAGGGGTGAGGTCATGTGCAAAGGCCCTGAGGTGGGTCTGAGGAAGACAAGGAGGCCTGAGTAGGGTGAGTGAAGGCAGAAAAGGAGGAGACAAGGTGGGGAGGCTGCAGAATTGGCCACTGTAGGAACTGTGACTAAAGACAAAGCACTGTCCTAGCTTTACACTTGGTTTAAATTGTAGATTCCATCAGAATTTGTTAAAGTTTGATACAAAATTAAGTCGTAACATGAAAATACTAGATGGCATTTAAAAAGTAGCTACTTCCTGAAATCTAACCCTTCTGTTTCCTTAAACTTCATTATTAAGTAACACTGGAAATTTTTAATGATGTGCCATAAAAATGATCATGACTCACTCGGCAGATGTATACAGCCACTGCCAAAGGCAACAGTGAGGATCTGGGGGACACAGGCCATGGCCATTGCACTGTCTGATCCAATAGCCCCTGTCTCATTAAGACTCCCAGTTCTAGGCTTGCTGATTCCCAAAGGAGAAAGACTTCCCTGACACACCCTGTAAGCTCATTGTAAATTAACTGCAGTAGCACAAACTCGAAAGAACAGAAATAGTTCTAATTTTTGAAATCACTGTGGGCTAATACAAGCAGTTTCACAAAAAGTCTTTTGAACTTCAGGATTTGTAATTCCAGAGATGCATCGAGAAGAGAAAGTCATCTTGGGGTCATAAAATACTTGGCCAGACAGGAAAGGAAGAAGCAGGGCAGAGCCTCCCAACAGTCGTCCTAACCCAGGCCTCTTGCTCCTGACCTCATCCTCTCCTCATTAAGGTCAGTCCTCAGCTCCTTCTTGGAATGTGAGTCCCCTACCCTGTAGCAACCCACAGTGATCAGTGGGGCTTCAAAAATGACACCTGCAGACACCCCAAAAATGACATTTGCAGAATCACATCCTATTGCACCTAACTGCTGAGAGGAGTGGGGGAGGGGCGGACAACTGTGCTTTTAAAAGCCTTATGAAGCAGGCCTGGTTGATATCCATTCTTTAAGAAAGCTGCCTGATTTCCTTGAGCTTCTGAACTAACTTTGTAGATGCTTGGTAATAAACTTTTCTAACCCCAATTTTAGGAAATAAGAAGCAGTGTCACTGAAAAAGGCAGGGTGTCAGGCTGCCAGGATCTCACAGGGTGGCATTTATCTCCATGAATTCACCCAGTTTCTGAGGTCATCTACCCCCATGCACCTCAGAATTGTTTGGACTCAAGAAGGATGACTCACGCTAGTAGAGTTCCCAGAAGCTTGAGGTATAAACCCATTATTTGGTGATTTTCCAGAAGAAAGGCAACTGCCGGGAGGACCCGATGCCTCTGTTTTTGGACCATCACATTCTTCCCCTATTAGCAGTACAGCGATGTGGTCAGGAGCTGGAAATCTGAAGCTAGACGGCAGGCTTACTGAAAGGCAGAACTGGAACTCAAAATCCAGTGCACTAGACCCTAGAGTCCACCTGTTGGGCAGCTTTGCCCTAGTTCCATCAGTGGCCCACACAGCGACATGGCATCTGTATGCAATTACCACTCTGCTGCTTGTTTGTGACAAGCAAAAAAATAGCATTAGACACACCTGGCATCTGAGCCTCTCTGGGTTGTCTTAAGAGAAGGGATATAAGTTCATTCATACAGGCGACTTTCACAGACCACTGGGATAAAGGGATACCAGTCCCCATTGCTCTTCAGTCACACACAGACTGGTGAGGAGTTAATGAGGCAGCAGCAGGGGTGAATGGTGATAAAAGAAGCTTCTAGGTAGAGCAGCTAACCCAGCCTGGGAACGGGGGGTGGGGTGTGGGTGGCACAGGAAGGCCTCCAGGGACAAGCAACACCAGCCACCAGCCTCAGAACTACACGGAGGAAGGGAGTCACTGAAAGAATATTCTGGGCAGAGAAAACAGGACTTGTGAAGGCACGGAAGTGTGACCCTGTGGGAGTCAGAAAGTCCCACATGGATGAGGTATAGGGTGCATGCGGGTGGAGCAAAGAGAGGAGCGGAAGGTGAAGAGCGGGGTCTACATCACAAAAAAGCTCAGATTTATCCTGAAGACAGGAGGCACCATGAAACGATTCGAGGCTGGACTCCTGAAGACCTGATTTGATTTCCCGAGATCACTCGGGAGTCACAGGGACTGCCTCAGGGGAAGGATGCTGACTGGTGTTGGGGAGGCAGGTTACAGCGCTGTTACCATCGCCAAGTCAGAAAATGAGGTCGGGGTGAGCGATCCCAGCGAGAGTAAAGCAAGCAGAATGGACTGGGGAAGAGAGATGAAGAGGTCCAGGACAGCTCCCATGTGCCTCATTTGGGCAAACTGGCCGAGCCAATGACCAACACCGGAGCCAAGATACTGGTTTTAGCGATGGCGACTTTGGGATGAAGACATCCAGCAGGCAGCTGCCTCCATGAGTCTGGAGCTCAGGAGCGCTGGCTGGGACAGAAGTTTGGGAGAACGGCGGCAGCGTGTAGGCAATGTGCCACAAGTGCTCCATCGTCCATGAGCACTGCAGCTGGGGACACGTGCTGGGCGCCTGGGGGGGTGACACGTTGTCTCACGTGGTCTGTTAGCAACCCTGTGAGAACGGCATCACCATCCCATTTTTACAAGCAGGAAGACTGAGGATTAGAGGGGTTAAGTAACCTGCCAAGGCCTTGTGGCTGGTAAGTGGCCAACCTGGGGGTCAAACCAGGCCCTGTGATGGCTCTCCCGGGCTGACTCTCACACCATGTTGCCTCAAGTTGGCGGCACAAGTGATAGAACTTATGGTCACTCCTCATCCAGAAATCCAAGTTAATCAAATGGATTTGAAAAATGAAATCCCATATTAAAACAATCTTCACACTTCAAGGTACATATGTCGAGATTAGAAAGTCAACCTCTATTTCCCCTAAAATATATGTGATTTTGCCAAAAGCGGCATGATGGGTAACTTTGAAAGGATGAGTTGATGTCAGTAATACAGATAACACCAGCATTTAAAGTGCAACTGATGGGGCGCCTGGGTGGCTCAGTCAATTGAGCGTCCGACTCTTGATCTCAACTCAGATCTCGATCACAGGGTCATGGGTTCAAGCCCCGCACTGGGTTCCATGCTGCGTGTGGAACTTTAAAATCCAACTGATTCCTTTACTGAGCAAATAACGTTTTTATGAAACATACCACACTTAAAACCAATCCTGACACTCATCTTTCTGCCACCGCTATTACAGAACTGTACTTTCTGTATGCCTCTCCTAGCATAGCACTTGCATATAACAGACCATTAGCAATTATTTATTCACCTCTTCTCTTCTCAACCCCAAATTCAAACCTGGTGATCATGTAGGAGGATACTCTTAGGCTGACACAACTTCTTCATGAACTACACGACAGTGTATACGCTTTGCTTTGTAATTTTACAATAATGGTTATAAAAGGATGATGAGGCTAAGGAGTAACTAAGTCTTTCATACACATCTGTGTGAGCAAGAGTCCAGGCAAGTCACACTATCCCAAGATGGGCCTGCTCAGAGTTCTCCTTAAGCCAAGAAAAGACAATGAGACAGAACCACACTAACACTTAGCCACGACAGCCTTGCTAATTCATCACAATTAGCATCAGAAGGTGCATTAATTCTTATAACAAAAGACTATGGTAGAACATGAGGGATCTAAGAAATGACTGGTTCAGAAAGTATGAGATTGGGCACCTGGGTGGCTCAGTGGGTTAAAGCCACTGCCTTCGGCTCAGGTCATGATCCCAGGGTCCTGGGATCGAGGCCCACATCGGGCTCTCTGCTCAGCGGGGAGCCTGCTTCCTCCTCTCTCCTCTCTCTCTGCCTGCCTGTAATCTCTCTCTGTGTCAAATGAATAAATAAAATCTTTAAAAAAAAAAAGTATGAGATCATTTCAGTGGTTCTACGGCATTAAGGGATACACAACTTACCTCAACAACCTGGTCTGTCTCCCAAAGATATACAATATCGAAAAAGACAATTTCCTATCTTTGCACATTTGCAACACCTAATCCCAAAACCCCTTGGTTTCCAATCCAAGCTTAAAACCACACTCCCCCACTTTTTGTCTTAGGCAAGATTCACTCCCAAGTTTGCGTCCTTGCAGATTTAAGGTAACCATACCTGCCCTGGGCTGCTCTGATAGTTATACATGGCAACAGTGACAGCAAGGTGTGCAAGGGGAACTCTATACCTGTGAGCTACCAGCATTCGTAAGAGTGGTATCAACTTACTTCATGCGGCCTGTGGGTCTGATGTGTAGCCTATCTCTTTTACTGAAGATTTAAATCTACATTTTAAAACACAATGGATATGGGGCACCTGGGTTGCTCAGTCGTTAAGCATCTGCCTCGGCTCGGGTCATGATCCTAGGGTCCTGGGATCAAGCCCTACATTGGGCTCCCTGCTCTGTGGGAAAGCCTGCTTCTCCCTCTCCCACTCCCCCTGCTTGTGTTCCCTCTCTCGCTGTGTCTCTCTCTGCCAAATAAATAAAATCTTTAAAAAAATAAAATAAAATAAAACACGATGGATATTCTAAAAAATAGAGTCACTCTTAACCTAACTGGGGTAAAAAAGCATTCTAAAAAAGCAGAGAACAGCTACAGGCTACAGATATATATGTGAAAAAGTGACAAGTGACCATAAAGAAAAATTATTTTCCTCAAAAAAAGTTGTCTTTCTATATTGGCCCAAATTGAAAACTCTTTTCATCACAATACTTTAAAGTCTTTTAAAAATCCTTGTAGGTGAGGAGTGCCTGGGTGGCTCAGTTGGTTAGGCCTCCGACTCTTGAGTTTGGTTCAGGTCATGGTCTTGGGTCTTGGGGTAGACCCCCATGTTGGGCTCCATGCTCAGTGCGGAGTGTGCTTACCCTCTCCCTCTACTCTCCCCCTCTCTCTAATAAATGAGTCTTTAGGGAAAAAAAAAAATCCTTGCAGGTGAGATAAAATGTTCTTGGTCCTAGGCTGTATCTGAACATTTTCCTTTTAATGTGATGCATTTCTTTTATAATAAAAAATTTTCTTCAGTGAACGTAATCAAGTCAAATTAATTTAGCACGTATTTCTGAGCATCTTCTCTGCATTAAGCACTGCGAAGTACCACTGGAGAGAGGGAGGTCAGGAAAATACTACTTGTTACATAAGAACAGTAGTACAATCTAACAAGGAGACTAAGATAAGCGCACAAATAACTATAATATGCTAAGGGTCATAAGAAAGGTCCAGGAAAGAGACAGCTATAGCCCGGGGAACTGTGAAAGGCTTTACAGAGCACCGGGAGAAGGAATGAGAGCAACTGATTTAGACTCACAGGCACAGAGAAGAATGAATGCAAACACAGGGAAGCAGGAAACACAGCAAGGGCTCAAGGGCTGGGCAGTTGTTCATTTGGGCTTACATTAGGGTAGAATATGAAGAATTTTTCTACAGCATCAGTGCATGCTTTTTACTAAAAAGACACAATAAAGAATAAGTTTTTGTTCATTTATACAGTTGAAAATAAGATGCTAACTCCTGGAAGAGGGAAGAAAAGAAGTGAATTTGGGGAAAGGTAAAGATGAACCAAGACTGGCCAAATGTTCACAACTGTTGAAGCTGAGTTTATACTCTCTACTTCTTTGTATATCTGAAAATTTCCATTAAAAATAGCTTAAAAAGAGGGGTGCTTGGGTGTCTAGTTGGTTAAGTGTCTGACTTTTGATGGTTTCATCTCGAGGTCCTGAGTTTGAGCCCCACATTGGACTCCACGCTGGGCATGGAGCCTACTTGAAAAAAGAAACGAAATGAAACAAAGACCATTTATTCTAGGAAGATGGTCAGCTGATAGCTTCTCAGGTAATGGAGCTAATCCTATGAACTTTCTAACCTCTGGGTCACTGGGAGGGTGAGGGAGGGGCTGAGGTTGGAGCCAACTCCACAGGGAAGTGGACAAGTACAACCTGACTGAGGTCTGTCAGTGGGCCCATTTTGGATTCCCCATGCTTCTTGCTCCATACTTGTTTCTGTACTTCCCATTGGGAGAAAGGGAGTAAGCAGGCGAATGCTATGAGACAAGCCAGGAGTAAATGAGTCTAAGACAAATGAAGGCAACTGGGCTGTCCCTGATATACAAGTATCTGGGTGGTTATTTTTGGTCCTATCAAATTTTTTTTAAAGATTTTATTTATTTATTTGACAGAGGGAAACATAGCGAGAGAAGGAACACAAGCAAGGGGAGTGGGAGAGGGAGAAGCAGGCTCCCCGCTAAGCAGAGAGCCCAATGTGGGGCTCAATCCCAGGACCCTGGGATCATGACCTGAGCCAAAGGCAGATGCTTAACGACTGAGCCACCCAGGTGCTCCAAGGTCCTATAAAATTTAATAGCTGTTCAAATTTAATGCTTCTATCAATTTAATACTTGTTTAATTCATGCTAGAAAAAACTGATTAGCAAAGTGAAGAAAATTAAAGAAGTAACTCTACCCCACCAGCAAGAGAAAACCACTCTGCCTTGGCACAGTGTTTGCCTTTGTGTGTGTGTGTGTGTGTGCGTGCGCCCATATACGCACGTGCTTTCTCTCCTCATAAAAACAGGACCATAGGCAACTACTCTTGGGTAACATGGTTTTAAATCTAAAAACTATACTTCATGACGGCTTCATGAAACAACATTTTATAACACTAGTTTAAGGGATGCATAATAGTCCATCAAAGAACATTCATCTGGTATTTGTAATCTTGGACGGGAGGGTTAAGTCGTCTACTAAAATGTTTTGATCTGAGAGGCCTCTCTTCCAATATTATTTTGAATTAACATATATATATGGTGGTATATATACTAGTTCAAAATTGTGATGTGACAGTTAAAATAAATTGCTTTATTAGGGGAGAAGGACTGGTGATAATATTCTTACCAGAGAAATAATCCTGTTTTCCTTTAAAAAGTATTTGTTGTTGGGATTTTAGTTTTTTGTTTTACTGTTAGGTTATAAAAATACATGAATGTCGCATAAAGAGTAGTAAATAAAAGTTCCCGTCCTTCTTCTACCCCATTTCACTGCCCAGAACTGGCTACTGGTAACAACTTGGTATATCTGTTTTCCAAACATTCCTAAGACTATTTTGAATACATGGAACAATAATTGCACAGGCACATATCTCAGGTACATATACAGACAAATATACACATATAGGTATGTATACACACACAATGTAATATGCAGTGTATAAAATATAACACATACAATGATGATTTTCCTTCCTTTCTTTAACACTTTTGTTCCTCTCCTTGGAATCAGAATAGCTATTAGAGGCACTACTGATTTTTGCATAAGAACACCCAAAATTCACATGCTGGCTTAGACCGCAGGTCTGTCAGTCCCAGCATAATATCTGTGTTGGCTTCTGAGAGAGAGGCAGTTAGGAATAAAGACACCTTCCCTCCTCGCCATCCATGGCTGTGTCCTCAAAACATGAATATACTTGGCCTTGATTTAAACAACCTACTATGGATTCTTTTTCAATTGACTCCAAATCCTTTGCAGTTGCCTCTTCCAGCTGTATGTCATCAAGCACCAAATCTGTGGTATTCATGGACAAAGTCCTAAAGAATGTCCTTTTCCATGAAATCAGCTCCTCAAAGCATGGCTCCTATTCTGACATTCTAAGATGGGTCTGCAAACCATAGCCCAGCCCCTGTTTTTGTAAATAAAGTTTTACTGGAACCCAGCTGTGCCCATTCATTTGCATATTGTCTATGGTTGTTTTCACACAACAACAGAGCTGAAAAGCTGCAACGACTGTAAGAGACTGGAGAGCCCACGAAGCCTAAAGAAAAGTCTGCTGATTCATGTTCTAGGATATGGTAAAAAAACCAGACTGTTTTTTCCCTATCAAAAGTTTTGGAGGAATTGAATCACATACCCCATATTTGGTGTCTTTGTCCAGGCTAATTATTATTATAATTATTTTTAAAGATTTTGTTTGTTTATTTAAGAGCGAGAGAGGACAAGCAGGAGGTGGGGGGGGCAGGCAGAGGGAGAAGGAGAAGCAGGCTCCCTGTGGACACAGGGCTCCATCCTTGGGCCCCAAGACCAAGACCTGAGCCAAAGTCAGATGCTTAACCAACTGGGCCACCCCGGTGTCCCTAAAGAGTTTCTTTTTTTAAAAAATACAGGTGACCCTTGAACAATAAGGGTTTGAACTGCATGGGTCCGCTGATCCACAAATTGTTTTCAATAAATAAAGTAAATGTATTTTCCTTATGATTTTCTTCACAACATTTTATTTTCTCTAGCTTTATTATAAGAATGCAGCATATCGGGCTGCCTGGGTGCCTCAGTGGGTTAAAGCCTCTGCCTTCGACTCAGGTCATGATCTCAGGGTCCTGGGATTGAGCCCTGCATCGGGCTCCTGGCTCGGCAGGGAGCCTGCTTCCTCCTCTCTTTCTGCCTGCCTCTCTGCCTACTTACAATCTCTCTCTGTCAAATAAATAAATAAAATATTAAAAAAAAAGAATGCCGCATATCATACATATACATACAAACTGTGCCTTAATTGTTTATATCATTGGCAAGGCTTCCGATCAGCAGTAGGCTATTAGTAGTGAAGTTTTTGGGGAATCAAAAGTTGTACCTGCATCTTCTACCGCACAGGGGATCAGTACCCCTGACCTCCATGCCGTTCAAGGGTCAACTGTACAAACACACGAAAAGCACCCTGGCTGTCACAGCAGCAATGGTGTGCTGGTAACCCTCTAACCACTTGCTCTCTGTGGTGCAGGAGCCCTTGATTACACCATTTGCTGATTTCCATGGTGTGGATAGTCCCGTATTGGCTAACTTCAAGCTAAAAAAATGTGATGGCCTTGAACATGGAGTTGGGAAGAGATGCACACAATTGCCAGTGCAAACCACTGGCTCCTCGGATCTCAGTGGCCCAACCACCCACTTTAAAAATGTAGACACTGAGGCCCAGAGAGAATGTCTTGCCCAAGGCTACCCCAGTGACTGGAACCTGACTAGAGCTCATTTCCCAGTACAGGGTCTGGCTGCCCCCCAGGGAGTCACTTCCTCCGTAAAAGGAAGAACAGAGGAAAGAAGGCAAAGAAAGTTCTTTGCCAGGCACATGGCAATAAATGTTTTATCATTATCTTCACGGGTTGGTACGCTGGCTTTCTCAGCATGTGCTTCAAAGCACATGTTCTTTACATAGGACCAGGTTTCATGCGAACACTCGACAGTGGACTGGCTCCATTAACCAGCAGTTACCTAAGCTACCAGACTGTAAACTCCAGAAAGACAGGGATTGCATCTGTTTGTACTCACTACTTCCCCCAGTGTCCAGTACGGGACTAGGCAGTCGGTAAAGTAGGTAGTCAATAAATAAGTACCGAAGGGATAAAGGCATAAGACCCCCACCAGCAAAGTGGAGCTTTACTCCAAGAACACAGCAGGTGCGCAGAGACCCCCATTCCCTTCTCCCATCTAGGGCCAGGGCAACAACAGACGGAATCCGCTCATGTGCCTTAACAGTTCCCAATGATCAGCTTCACCATTTCTCAACACTTCTCAATGTCTAAGCTGCTTATCAGAGCAGGAGAGGCTCTGTGGATGGTGGATGACAGAGTCAGAGAATCATTTTCCTTTGGTGTACACACGTATATAATTTCTATATGCAACTTGTTTTCACAGAGCATGAAGCCAAGGAAAGAAACCAGCGAGGGATCCCACCTACCACACACCCGAGTGTCGAACACGGCTTTCTGGTAGGACCTGAGGCACGGCGCCTCCAGGTGGTACACCTCTAAAAGTGGAAAGTGAAACAGCAGCAAGATTGGGGAATCCTCATATTATTTCAATAAGCTCAAGGCTACACAAGTACAAACAGCAATGAACAGTGGAGGAAAGGAAGGCAACGTTCTTTTGGAAATGACTTTTTGACTACTTGGTAACTCTCACACCAACCCCTACACACTTGGCATAGGCTTCCCATGGCCACCTCTCTGAACCCACAGGTCCTGTTTGCCACGTCACTGCTGTGATCTGGGCACACAGGCCGACCAGCTCTGTGGGCACAGAAACAACCAAAGCCATCTCTGAGCCTTGCTGAGTTTAAAGGAGGCTACGGGGGCTCATCATCTCCTGTATGCGGACCTACTACTAAGTTTCCAAAGAGACATCAAGGTTGGTCCCAAATTCCAGAGTTTAACATTGTCCATGCATGGGGTGGTGTGTGTTTCCATTTAGAGCAAGCAACCCAAACAAGAGGCAGGACCCATGACTTAAGCCTCCAAAGCATTTCCTACACCAGTGGTTCTCAAAGTGTGCCATAGGTATCCACAAGATTAAAACAACTTTCATTATAATACCAACATGCAATTTGTCTTTTTCACTGTCAGGTGTTCAGGAGTATACAGTGGAGTTTTCCAGAAACAACATGATGTGATATTGCAAGACTGAATGAAGCAGCAGATATAAGAATCCAGCTGCCTTCTACCAAACTTAACATTAAAGATATTTGCAAAAATATAAAACAATGCCATTCTTCTCGGTACCATTCTGTTTTGGAAAATATAGATATTTTCATAAAATGCTATGTTAATACATAATAGATCCACTATTTTAAAAAATGGATTATTAAATATGGTAAATTTTGTTCTATATATACGGTAGATATAAAAAACATAACCCACCTAAACAAAAGCTCCTTGGTATAGGAATTTTTATTAGTGCAAAGGGGTTTTTGAGCCCCCCAAAAGTTTGAGAACTGCTGTCCTAGAGGCTGTCTTTCCCTGCCCCCAACCCTGTGAGGAGGGGTATGTGTGTTGCAGGAAAGGTGTGCCATTCTGATGTCTGGCTGAATTAGGAAAGGCAGCCCATGCTCCTTCCTGGATCTCTGAATCTCTGAAGGCACCTCACCCCATATGCCCCTTACTGCTTGGTGCGGATTCCCGGATCTGCCGGCTCAGTGAGGGTTCCCTATTCCACAAGCCCCGGCGCGGCGTGAACTCCCTAGGGAGGCCCGCGCACTCTCCTGGGGTTAGGACACCCCACCGAGGCCCGCACGCCCTCCTCCGGGTTAGGATTCGTCAGTTCGGCCGGCGTGTAGAGCCCGGGTGAGGGCTCCCGGTGAGGCCCGCACCACCTCGGCGAGGACTCTCCGGCGGCACGCACAGTCAAGGCAAAGCGGAATGAGGAAAGCCATTGCCAGTCCCTGAACCCTGTCCCCAGCGCGGCACAGGCTGGAGACGAGCGGAGAGGGCAGACCCCGGAGCTAGTCCCTCCCCGATACTCCTCTGGGCCTTCTTCGGCTTCTCCCCAGCCCCGGGCCGCTCTGCGCACCTCAGTCCCTATCGGGGAAGAAGCCTCGGGCGCCGCGGAAGAGGCTCGCGCCGACCGCCCCGGGACAAGGCGGCCGGCGCTCCCGCCCCGGGACACCCGTCGGGCCGGGCCGGTACTCACCGCCGAAGGCACAGCCGGGACCTGACGGGCGGGCGGGCGCCGAGTGCGGGGCGCGCTCC
>LNAC01000675.1:281262-369858 GCA_002007465.1 Ailurus styani | reverse complement strand
GCCACGTGCTCGGCCGGGTCCGCCCCTGCGGGCCCACAGCCCGGGACACGGGTGACTTTCGCTCACTCTGAGGTACAGTGTGCTACTGCCCGGCCCCCGCTGGGAAGGGAGCCGAAGGGGTGGGGAAGAAATGGAGTCACTTTTCTTTTTGCTTTAAAAAATGACTTGGCCATATAGGTAGAGGCTTCACTCTTTGGCTGCTCCGGTACCTGTGGTCACGTTACCCCTTTCCCCACAGCCTCGCCCCCTTTTACCCTCTCGTGTCCACCCCCTACCCCTACTCACTCCTTAATTCTTTGCAAAAGATACCAAATGGGCATCGGAATCACGCTAACAGAATGGGACGTCGACGTTTCCATGGTTATGAATGCAGAGTTTCTAGTGTAAAAAAATTTTTTTAAACGTGTGACAACACTTCATAATAGAGGCTGTTCACCGGTCGGATATCAGAGAAATGGCTGAGAGTTGACACTGAGTGCGCCTTCTTCACAAGATCAGCGTTTGATCGATAGGTTGATTGGAGTTGTCCGCTTCTCAAGCAAATGTGAGTAGGAAGAAGTGATTAGATCTTTAGATCAAAAGTGGTGAGGTTTTCCTGCCAACTTATATGGACGGTTATTGTAGTTTTATATCTTGAGCATCTGAATAAACAGGTTATAGGACAATAGCTAATAACTAATACTAACACTGCTGCCAGTTAGTTACTGCTCTGCTTCTCTGTACAGGGTCCTATGGTTGGATCTTTATATCTTATTTAATTCAACTCCATCTGTCCTGTGAAGTGAAGAATATTATCCCATTTTGCAGATAGGAAATGCTCCATAGCTGGGATTCAATCCTCATGCCTGCCTGTCTTCCAAGCCCGTACTTTTCTCATCATGCTATACTAGGGTACAGCTATCCCCTAATTGCATCTAATTTTTAAATATAAAGGGTTGTATTTGACTTTGAAAGATGAGATATTTACTGTATTTGCAATATGGAAGAAGACTTTCTTCCCACACACTTCCTAAATTCACATTCACCCATTCTTCTTATGCACATTCATTGAACAAGCTTTCCTTGAGTGTCTACCGTATGCCAGAGGTTCACCACAAATTTTGAAGAGTAATAATAGAGTTCCTTGGAAGTCAGGGTGATAATGTTCAATGATAACAGACATCTAGTATGATAACTGATAATTCTCGACAGAAAATGATAAAATCAAAAGTCTAAAGGGAATTGGAATTTATTAGTATTTACTAATAGTACTATTGCTATTACTAAGAGTAATAGTAAACACTGGTCCAAACCATGAAGAAAATCCAGATATCCCTTACTTTTAAGAGTCAGTATTCCACCATTTCAATTTTATGAAAGACCTCCATTCCTACCTGTTTTCACTAACTGAAAGAAATCTGAAAAGGATTTTTGCTTTTACAAAAAAAAAACCCGAAAAGTGAAAATAGCATTCAGTGTTTGTTTTGCAGCAAGCTGTTATGTGGGGAGAGTGGCCCCTCCAAGCTCCTTCTCCCAGAACTACACTCAGTCAGCAACCCAGCATCAAGCCACCATAGCTCACATGTCTGTGAGCATCTGTGCTTTATCTTGATTGATTTTGTGCATCCCTTAGGGAGATGTGTCCTAAGGTATCAGAAAAGCCTAAAAGAAGTTATTTTGTGGGTCTGGGAAAGCTAAAAAAAATTTCCACAGAAATTAATGGTGATTGCTTCTTTGCTTTCTGCCATTTCGGTTTCCTAGGAACGGTCCACTTTCGGAGAGCGGGAGAAACCTGTAGTACCCACATCACAGGGCTCTTCCCAGGAAAGTCACCAATGACATGCACATTGCAAATCCACTGGCCTGTCTTCTGTTCTTGTCCTCACTGGCTGCTCTGTGTTATTTGACACTGGTGACTAGTCTTTCCTTGAAATTTTAACTTCCTTTTGGCTTCAGAGCCCTCAGCTCTCGTGATCACTACATCTGTCTTCAATCCCTCTTTTGTGGGCTCCTTCACGACACTTTTTCTCCTCTCCCTTTACATATGACTCCATATGCTGGCGAGTTTTTCTTCATTTATTTTCTCTCTGGGCAAACTCCATGCCATGTGTAGCTAAAGCCTGCCAGGTCGCTGTCACTGTTCTTACCCATCTTCAGATCTCCACGTGCTTTATTTCCAGCCATTTGTGTGGTATCATCAGCCAGATATTCCAAAGGCCCCTGCCATTCTTCACATCTAAAATGGGAATTTACTGTCTTCTCTAACCCTCAATCTGTCCTCTCCTTCCCATCGAGTTTCTTCCTCATTCCGAACTTCCCTTCTTGAATTTGGATCTCATGGTGCATTAAGAAAGCTAAACATTTAAGGGGTTTAGAACCATATTACTAGGCTGATACAGGGTCTGCCTGATAAATATTTCTTTCATGGCACAAAAGACCCTGCAAGTGGCCTAGAGGAGTATATAGATTTTATGGACCTTCTGAGAAGAAGTCATCCAGGTGTGGAGCTGCTCAGGGACCTGCAGAGGACTTCAGGGGATAGTGGCAGAATGGCCTTCAGTTGAGGCCACTGCATTGTTCTAGCAGTCTCACCTGCCAGAAGCTTCTGCTGCCATAAGAAGAACCACGAGGACATGGTCAGAGACCCGTTAGGCTCTGAGGAGTGCCCTATCGTACCACACACTGACTTTAGTTACTTGTGTAAACTGGACTTCCTCAGTTTATAGAAAGGTC
The DNA here is from genome assembly GCA_002007465.1 of Ailurus styani. Lineage (NCBI taxonomy): Eukaryota > Metazoa > Chordata > Mammalia > Carnivora > Ailuridae > Ailurus > Ailurus styani. Next base: position 367,146 of record LNAC01000675.1, on the reverse strand, counting down.
CTAAAAACTGTACCCAGCTCACTTAGTATCACACTTTTCAACTTATAATGCACTTGCACACATATCACGTAATAAAAAGGAAATGGTGTCAGAGAAAGGCAGTCTGAGAGCACATTTCTCACATCTCCTGGTGCATTGAAAACATACATGTACATGCTGTTCTCTTGGAGAGACTGAATTTGAGAGTCTGAGCACCTTTTGAGAAACACCAGTGGTGGTTCCCAAACTGTTTCTTGGAATCACCAGAGGGCACTTATTGAGAATACTGCCTCCTTGGGACACCGGGGTGGCTCAGCCGGTTAAGCATCTGACTGATGAAATTAATCTCAGGGTGATGAGGGTGATCAGAGTGATCAGCTCAGGCTGATGAAATTGATCTCAAGGTGGTGAAACTGAGCCCGCATGAGACTCCATGCTGGGTTTGGAGCCTACTTAAGAGTCTCTGTCTCCTTCTGCCCCTCCCCACCCCAAGAAAGAAAAGAACACCGCCTCTGATGTCTCCCCCACCTAGCATGTTGATTCATCAGGTCAAGGGTGGGATCTGTGCTCATTGTTTGAGGAATCTAAACACTGCAGGTGATTCTACTTTAGCATGTCCACCGATTGGCAGCGGGGAGCGGCTGCCTGGAATATATGCTCCATGAGGGCAAGACCATGTCAGTTTCTTCCTGCCCTGTTTATTACACTTTGTTCCATGGTCTCTAGCATGGCACAGAGGGCAAACATTGTTTGGCAATGCATAAAGTATAAGGTGGTCCTTCCTGAAATTCTTGTTTGGAGGAACTCTAGAATACCTGTGTTCATCACTGAATATATGTCTTCCTCATACTAGAGGAAGTTTGAAATAAATGTTTTCCATTCCTTTATAAAATGCTCTATTCATAATAAAGAAAGGGAGTGATTAGCCTCATCCTGGCTCCCCACAAATACCCAACTGCCACCCCCTTCCACACCTGTCATATAGTTAATTTTTGTGCTCCCTTTCTTACTGCCTCAGTGCCTGAATCCTTGAGCTGCTTTCCAAGGAACTAGAAACCACTGATCATCTGCTTTAAACACCACTCCCTCAACATAACTAGTGATAAAAGCCATATGTGATCAAATGTCGCATTGAATCTTCACAACAACCCTTTGAGGCTTGGTGACATTGTTGCCATTTCACCAATAAGAAACTGATTCAGAGTGATTTCATAACTTACTTCAGGTCCCATAACTGGCAAATTGTGATCCTGGGGTTTGAACAAAGGCTGATTTAACTCCAGAGCCTGTGCTTTTAACCTCTATGCAATGAAGTATAATTTTATTTAAGTGAAATCATTGGATGCTCTGAGGTTATAAATTATTGTTTGCAGGAAAGAAGAGGAACTTGAGTGTTCTAGGAAGAAACTTTGGTCTAACGCCGTTTAGTCCAGAATTCCTTATTCATTTTTTTTCAGGTTTTCTTCTCCCTGATTATAGTCAAAGACCCCTGCTGCAGCCCTACAATTTAGGTGCACACAGGTGGATGTGCTTCTCGTCCTGGGGGTTGGAGATGTTGGAAGTCAGGAGCAGTAATGTCATTACTGACTTACTTCATTTTTTTTCCCCAGGAAAATTATTTGCTAACATCAACAAATGAAAAAAAAAAAACAAATGAGAGTTATAAAAATAGCAAATTTGTCACTAATGGGACTCATTTCATCTCCAGTTTACAAGGAGACTGTTTTCATATGTTAGATTAACCACTTTTCAAGAATCTTACCACAGCCCCTATGCTCTTATGTTCTCTTCATTCTCTTCCACCCTCTATTCTCTTTGTCCTTCATTCTGGGTATTTCTTTCTGACCTTTCTTGCACTTACTATAAAAGCACTGGTTTCCCCAAACTCATTTTTCCTAAGCTTCAAACCAGACTCCCTGTATACATGGCATCCTCCTGGGCCCTCTACACCTTGTCCCCACAGGGAACTGTAGTGACATTGTTTTCATGCTACTTGCTGTGTATGAATAATAACGTACTTTATCTCTGACCCAAGAATCTCGTGTGTTCTGCCAACAGCCATGAAATGCAACAGGCTAAATTATTAGCGTGTGTAGGGTAAAATCTTAGTTTCTGACAGTTTTGGTGACAAAATGGGATGGTGGCAGAGACATGCCTTCTGGAAGACCCTGTGGGCCATGCTAGTACATTTAGAGGATAAGTGATAAAAAGCAGGATTGAAATAATTTACCCGAACGATGTTTTGATTGTGCTCACTCTTCTCAAGAGTAGGAAGAGAAAGGGCTGTTATACGACAGTAGAGCAGTCAAAAGTGGCTGTAGCTGGTGAGTCGGAGGTCCCCAGAGTTTAGATAAATGATGTCAGTAGCATGGAGATGGGAACCTAAGTGGATCTGAAAGGGGCGTCGGTTTGGATGAGCCCAGGTTGCTGGCAGCTCCTTGAACCTGAGAGTTGATACAAAGCCTTGCTTAGGAGGTGGGGGGGCGGGGGGATTGCTCTGTTCTGCTGCACCTGATTCCGCCCTTCCCCCACACCCCAACTTTAGCTGCTTTAAGGAGAAAGCTAAGTGTGCTTGAGGAACTTCAAGGACAGAGAAACTCAAATATTTTTAGCTTTGTTGTATACAAGTGCCCAGGCTACAATCCTACCCACTTAGTGGAGGGGGCTGGGGTGCTGGATGCCAGGGTAGCTGAAGGCACCGAGGACTGTGGAGAAACCTGCAAGAATATGTGCAAGGAAGTTGGTGTGGAGCCTGGCTTAAAGAAACAAGGGATTAAAAGAAAAAAGAAAAAAAAAAGCAGCTATCTTCCAAAGCTTATCTTCCTCCCCCGCTGTCTGCATTCTCCCACCTTCTAGACTTCCAACAGCTGTAGCCCTTTATATGACTATTAGAATTCTTGGTCCATGTTCCATGGGACAGTGGTTCTCAGCCAGGCGATTTAGTGGCCCCTTCCAACCCTATGGCATTTGACGATGTCTGGAGATACCTTGGGTTGTCACAACTGGAAGAGGGAGGGTGTGTTCTACTGACACATAGTGGGTAGAAGCAAGGATATGCTGCTAAACATCTTACAGTGCACAGGAGAGGTCCCCAGACAAATAATGATCCAGCCCCAAATGTTAGTAATGCCAAGGATGGGATTCTTGCTGGGGCGGGGGTGTAGGGGGGGAGCATCCAAAAATCAACTGATGGGGTTTGGGCAACATTTTCTGTGAAAAAAGAAAATTAAAGTGACCTGATAGGGAGGGCTTTTTGGGCTGATTCCGTGTATTACTGTCCGTTACTGCCGACTATATAATTGATATTTATGTTATACGTGCTTGTTATACGTGAATGCTCGTGAAGTCCAGAAAGGATTCTTTCCTTCAAGGATGGTGGCATGTAGAGAGGTAATCTCCGTCCTCTTAGTGGTGGTCTAGCAAAAAGAATATAAACTGAAAAGAAATGGAAATCACAGGTTTAGTTAACTGCTTCAAAAGTCAGAGAGGCAATTCCCTAGTACAACATCGCCACCTGCTGATCCAGGCACCAAGTACACCTCTTTTAAAAGACTGGAGTTGCAGGAGGGGAGGTGGGGGGTCGGGGTGTGTGTGGCTTATTGACCTGTTACTGAGCTCTCGTTGAAAAACAAAGCCTGAGCCATAAAGACCTGTGACTTTGCAAATTGTCCCCATTTGGGTGTGGGTTAGATTGAGCTTGACAACAAATAAGGAAAAGGCTCAATATACCTCACTTGTCAAACTGGAAATTTTTTTCCCACACTTGGGAATCGGATATTCAATAGGGTAGCCTGGCTCCAGCAGCATCTCGGTTTATATGGAAAAGTGGCAGCTGCTGCTGTGGGGAGACTAGATTCACATTATAGCCCCTGAAGTAGTCACCGGAGCAATGGGGCCCTCTGTTCACAGAGGCTCCCCTTAATGCTGAGGCCTGGTTCACTGATGGGTTTGGCTAAGTTCAAACCTGTTTGTGTCCCCTGGGGGCCTGTGGCTGTTTAACAACTGCTCCATATATGCCGTACTAAAAATTGGCCTTGTTCACTCAGTGCACAGGATTCAAGGCCATGGTCACAACTCTGATCAATATTCCCTATGAGGAAAACTATTTTCTACTGACTATTGGGATAGTACCAATGACTTAGCTGTCTGGTCTGTTATCTGGTCCATCCCTTGGAAGACCATAGACCTCGGGATTAAACAGCCCTGGCAGCTGTGGTAGGAACACCTTAGACTCCAGAGGTACAAGGGTAGAGGCAATAAATATTCTCTTTGTCGCCTGGATCCAACACCATCACTCAAGGCAAACAGCAAATGCAGCGGACAATCCGTGAATGTGGCTGATGTAAATTACACTGCGGTGCCTGAGCCACCATCAATAGCAGCTCTCAACATGGAGCCCCTTTAAACAGGCACAAATCCAGGGACTGGCACCACCTCACCCCATTCAATTACAAATTCACACACTTCTCTGATGCTTGAGAGGGATGTGCCATAGATAGGAAAGGAAGTTACAACTTTTCCGGGACACTTGCCCATGTGACCTAATCAAACCAACGTGAGGCTGATCCAAATCAGGTTTAATGACAAATCCTGATAGGAGTCACCTGTGCGTACTTGGGTTATATGCTTGTAGATGGCTGGAAACGGGCCGTGAAATATCTGTTAGGCATAGAGGTGGGTTTTTAGCCCATCTCTTGCCTCCTGTAATTACTGGCAATGACACCAAAGATAAGCAGGTTAGTGAAATGGATAATGAATGGGCCTTAGACTAGACTATAACCCTATTATCTGAAATAAAGTCCTCTGGTCTCCCCTGGGACAGTTGCCTGGGGTCCAGGACCCTGGAAGGCATATTTGAGGTCAATACTGCAGGTTAACTCCATCTCATTGTTTGGAGTCCTGATGATAGTAGCCTTAATTAGGTGCCATGTGAGACCAATCAAACAGATTTAGTTCTAGCCTCTGTTGGTTAAATTAATCAGAGTGGCGGACAGAGTGAAATACTTCTGTGACAGTTTGCCAGAAGCCAAGATGGTTAGGGACAAAGGTGGATTGGTGGGGAAAAACAATCTTCTGCAAAAAAAAAAACAAACAAAAAAAAACCAATCTTCTGCAGGCCCTGAACATCCCTGCACCTGTTTGTTGGGTATGCCAAGAATATAAGTTCCTTCCTGACTGTTGTTTCCTAATGCCATTTTCCAGGGTTGTGTTTATAGTGAACAGCCTTGAGGGTTGAAGTTACATGTAGGTCAGATATTGCTGCAAAATGATTGGGTCGGGGGAGGAATTAAGTGAGAATATAATTGAACCGTATCATCTAAAAGTTTGTAATTGTTGAATCTGGGTCACAGGCCCACGTAGGTTCAAAGTACAGGCTTTCTTACCACTTACTCTAGAAACAGTGGGTTCCCAAGCTGTGTTCCTCATCACCAAGTCAAACCCATTGCATGTAGTACGTCCTTCTGGGTCCCTCCACGTTACCCCCGGGGGATCGGGGGCAATGCTCATGCTGTTCACTGTGCCATGAGTAATAAAGTCCTTTTCTGCTAGTTAGGAGTCTTTTATCTTCTTTCAGTATTTCTAAAATAGTAACAGGATCTTATGAGCTTGTAAATAGAATAAATCCCCAGACCCCGAGAGTATCTATATGGTTTTGTAGGGAGTGGGGGATGCTATAATGTCCGGTTGACGTCACCAGGCACAAATTTAGTTGTATAATTTTGTTTTCACATTGAGAAAAAAAAAAATCAGCTTGTTAAACTTGTCTTGCGACTGCCCCAAATTTTGCCAGGCTGGAAATTTGGAATATTTTTATTTAGTCACTTTTTAAGCTTTATTTTAAATTTAAAAATTATGAATAATGTCACCCCGTTACAAAATTACTGAGACTGGTATAATGAGCTCCCATTATAGACATTATTTAACTTCAACAATTATCAACTTGTGGCTGACCTTGTTACTTCTACATCTGCCTTCCATCCCCAGCGACTTTGCAGCACATTTATAAAATTATATGATTTCATTTATAATATATACCAATTGAAAATCACTAACTGAAATTTGCTTTGTTTATAGTGTATTTGTTTTATTTGCAAAGAACTATTTTATGAATAGTGTATTATTCCATTAATAATAATTTTTTTAAAAACATCACAATTCTCTCTCTCCCTTACCCTGAAATATTTTGAATGTAACCAAAGCTCTATAGAGTGGCAAATATATAACCTTAAGGTCTATAGTTATTAAAATAAAAAAAGAGGGACGCTTGGGTGACTCAGTCAATGAAGCATCTGCCTTCAGCTCAGGTCATGATCCCAGGGTCCTGGGATTGAGTCCTACATCGGGCTCCTTGCTTAGTGGGGAGGCTGCTTCTTTCTCCCTTTGCCTGCTGCTCCCCTTGCTTGTGCACTCTCTCTCTCCCTGACAAATAAATAAATAAAATCTTTAAAACAACAACAACAACAAAGAGAAATTAGTGAAGTTAGAAAAAAAAACTAAAAATATGAGTAACCAAATACTAATGAATTATATAATATATAGAATTGAATACATGGAAAAACTGCATCTTTGAAAAAATAAATAAAATATACAAATCTCTGACAAATTAAAAATGAGATAAACATGCATTTATTGAAATACATAACTACAAATATAGATGTTAATGTAATACTGTAAAATATTCTATGCAAATAATTTTGAAACTCATAAAGAAAATTTCTGACCAATATATATAAAATCTGTAACAGCTGTAGCTTCCACCCCTCAGAGATCTGGTTGACTTTGGTTCAAATGCCACTTCTATTTGCTTGTGACAATCCAAAAACCTGCTCATGCTTTGGGATTTGGCTACTGCTCCGTAGTTTGCTAAGCATCCATACTCCTGCATCCATGTAGACTGTATCTCTTTTCCCAGCATCATCTAACATGAGTCAGTCTGTCCCCTTTCAATTAACCACATGGAAACCACTTAGATCACAGAAAGGGTTGGTGAGTTTTTCTGTAACGGGTTAGAGAGCAAATATTTTAGTCTTCCTGAGCGCACGCATTACTCCTCCTTGTCCTTCTTCCTCTTCTTAGTTTACAACCTTTGAAAAAACTGCAAAACTTTTCTTAGCTCTCAAGATGTATAGGGGGGCTGCGCTTATGGTCTCCCTGGGGGACGAGATGCTGGATGGTCACCTGTACCCAGCGTGCGGTCACTACTCGGACCCATAAGTTACCCACTCGGTGCCTAGGGCTAGGGTGCGGTGGGCGGGGCGGCAGGCGGCAGGGGGCGGGGCTTATAGCTCCACTTCCTCCTCCGGCTCCTCCTGGGCAGTGCAGTCTGGCTTTTCCCAGCCTAGGGGCAGCGGACAGTCGCCCACTGCTTCGACAGCTACCAGCCGGCGTGGCGGATGGCCCTCCTGTTGCAGGTGAGCCCCGGCATCACCCAGCAGCTCCTAGGGTGAACCCCGCGACCCTGGCTTACCAGCTAGCCTGGCACGGAGGGTGTGGTGGGCGCTCTGCATCCCTGTGGCACCCACTCTACCCTGGAAAAAAAAGAAAAAAAAAAAGGAGGTACAAAACCAGGCTAGTGGGCGCCTGGGTGGCTCAGTGGGTTAAAGCCTCTGCTTTCGGCTCAGGTCATGATCTCAGGGTCCTGGGATCGAGGCCCGCATCGGGCTCCCTGCTCGGCGGGGAGCCTGCTTTCTCCCCTCCTTGTCTCTCTGCCTACTTGTAATCTCTCTCTGTGTGTCAAATAAATAAATAAAATCTTTAAAAAAAAAAAAACAAACCAGGCTAGTGGCTGTGTTTGGCCCATAGGCGGTAGTTTTGTCCACCCTGCCCCTAAAGTATAATGGCTAAAGAATGCAGGCCCGGTAGCCATATTGCCGTCACTTCTGGGTGTAATCCCGACTCCACCTTTTACTGGTTGTGTCAACGTGGGGAGAGTATTGAATCTCTCTGTGCCTCATTTTCCCCATTTTGAAAACAATGGTAGTAACAGTTCTTCACAGCGTTGTAATGAAAATTGAACGAGCTAATATGTGTACCATGGTTAGAAAAGTGGCACATTTTGCACGCTCACTGGTTATTATCAAAACTTTAATTTCATATAGACTGTTTCTGGTCACTGGATTCAATCACATATTGGGTAGCCATTTGCTTTCTCCTTTTCACCCCTACTCTGTTTCTTCTCTCTTCCCCTCACTTTCTTTCAGATGTAACCAAGAAATTCCTCACCTTTTCTTCCTTCCTTCCATCCATCCATCCATCCATCCATCAGGCATAACTGTTCTTCCCAAGGTCAGCTTTGCCTATAGTCTTATACTCTTCAGAGTGGACTTATTTATTTTATTCTCTAAGAAAAATTCTAATGAATAAATTTTTTGTTTACAGCATTAAATATAAATTACCAAAAATGGACTCTAGAAGAAATGGAAAACTTGGCTAGTGGAATGATCATGCAAGTAATAGGAAATTATCAAAGAATTAGATCCAAAAATGTTTTTAACTCAGGCTCCACTTCCGCTCACCCTCCCAAGCCCCCCAGCAGGGAGACTGGCATGGGGCTGATCATGACCTGAGCTGAAGGTAGACTTTTAACTGACTGAGCCACCAGGTGTCCCTGATTTTGAATTTAAATGGACTTTTTATTATGCAAAATACCATATGAAAAAGTAAAAAGAATTATATAATGAACCCCATGTACCTATGACCCAGACTCTTCCAATTATAAAGTCTTGGACAGTATTGTTTTACTATATCCTCACCTAATTCTTCCCACACCTGATAATTTGGAAGCAAATATCTGACTTTATACAATTTTGTGTATCATATATTTTGTTTTAAAAATATAACCACAATATCATTATATTAGCAAGGTTAACAATACACAATAATACACAATACACAATAATGCCAAAATATCATGAAATATGCTGCCTATATTCAAATTTCCCCAATTGTCTTATAAAATTTTTAAATAATTTGTTTAAATTTGGCCTATTACCCTTTCTCTATTAATTTACAGATCTATGCATTCTCTTTTTTCTTGTGATTGATTTGTTGAAGAAATAATTGTCCTGTAGTGTTCTACCACCTGGATTTTGCTAATTGCATCTCCGTGGTGTCATTTAATATGTTCTTCTATCCTCTGCAAATCAGTACATGTATCTTGAAGCTTGATTAGATTATGCTTATGTATTTTACACAAGAATACTTCATAGATGATGTATGCTTTTATTAGGAGGTACAACTTTCTTTTTTTTTTTTTTATGTTAGCAGTTATTGATGATTTTTTCCTAGACTCAGATCATTAGGGGATGGAAATGAAGATGTTTTAATAGAATATCTTCAAGTTGGCTCCTGAGTCTTTTTTTTTTTTTGATATAACCTAGCCGTCTTTGATACCTTCCTTACTTTCTAAGTGTATACCAGAATATGTAATTTGTTATAATAAGAGATTCCTCATTCACTCTGTATATTTTCTGTCCCAGACCTAGAACCTGGTTCCTGTTATTGTGAAATGGTATTTAGAGAAATAATCTGTGCCCTAGGGATGCTCATGGCTGTGGAGTTGGTCTTTGTAGAAACAGTGTCTTTTCAGTGGATGGAGTTTTTGTTTATAAAGTACATCAATTTAAAAATTTTCAGTTTTATGAATATGATTTACAATTGCGTAAATTATTTTTAGCTTCAAAGTTGTAATATTGTGATTTGAGACGAAGAATATGTATTTGGTCTTTGTTGGGTTTTTGGCACAGAGCTCCTAAGACCCTTGGGATTTACCGAGTGATAAGAGCAATAAAGTGTCTTTTGTTATGTTAATGAGGCAACTTTTGGAAAGCACCTAAGGATGGGGTCTGGTTGCCACAGGAGCCAACCTTGTGATTAAGGTTGCAACTTGTAGGCCTGGGACTAGGAGAGGGACTGGAATCAGTTTCCACCAGTGGTTTAATCATTCATGCCTATGCAGTGCAGCCTCTATAAAACCCCAAAGGACAGGATTCTGAGAGCTTCAGACTTGGTGAAATGTGGAGATTTGGGAAGAGTGTTATGTCTGGAGAGGGCATGGAAGCTCTGCACCCTTTCCCTATAACTTGTTCTATGCTTTATTCCATCTGGCTCTTCCTGAGTTAATATCCTTTTATAATAAACTGTTGATCTAGTAAGTGATCTAAAATATTTCTTTGAATTGTATCTGCTCTAGCAAATTAATTGAACCCAAGAAGGGGGTTGTTAGAACCTCCAATCTATATAGCTAGTCAGTCAGAAGCACAGGTGACAACCTGCACTTGTGACCGGCATCTGAAATGGGGGTGAAGGAGAGTCTTGTTGGACTCAGCCCTTAACCTGTGAGATTTGATGCTATCTCCAGGTAGTTAGTGTCAGAATTGAGTTAAACTGTGGGATTCCCAGCTCTTGTCTGAAAACTGTTTGCTGGTGTGGGAACCCCCCTCCCTAACTACCACACACACCACCCCATGTTGGAATTGGTAATGGAACCTTTCAAAGTCAAATCTATAAAAGAAAGTATATTCAGAGAAGTCTAGCTTCTATCCCAATCTTCATCCTGTTTTTTTCCTACCTCTTATGTATTTTTTTAAAAAAGATTTTATTTATTTGAGAGAGTGAACAGGAGAGAGCACAAGCTAGGCGGAGGGGCAGAGGGTGAGGGAGGAGCAGACTCCCCACTAAGCAAGGAGCCTGATGTGGGACTCCATCCCAGGACCCTGGGATCATTACCTGAGCTGAAGGCAGCCACCCAGGCGCCCTGTATTTTTTTGTTTATCTGTCAGTTTAATTTAACAAAAGCAAATATGTGAAAATGCTCTTATTTTTTTGTAGACAAATAGGGTGTCTTATGCATATTTTCTCCCCCATTTTTTTTTTTTGCCTAACCAGTTATCATGGAGATCACTCCATAGCAGTATATAGAGAATTTTCCCATTTCTTTTTATAATTATATAATACTCTGTTGTGTGCATGTACAATTGGTAGACATTTATGCTTCCAATCTTTGCTGTTACAGATAGCACTTGGAAGGAAATCCTAGACCATGTATCTTTTTGCATGGAGTACTGAAAGAGGTACTGATGGGTCAAAGGGTAAGTCTATGTCATTTTGGTAGATATTGCCAAATTCTTTTCTGTGTTAGTTAGGGTCTGTGGTGGACTGAATGTTTCCTCCCAGATTCATATGTTGAAATCTTGGTGACTAATGTGATGGCATTTGGAGGTGGGGCCCTTTGGGAGGTCATCCGGTCATGAGGGTGGAGCTGGAGAGGTAGCTGGAGCTCTCTGCCACATGAGGCTGCAGTGACAGCAATCTGTGACCGCGAAGAGGGTCCTCCCCAGAACCCGACTGACTTCATCTCGGCCTTCCAGGCTCCAGAACTGTGAGAAATAAATGTTTGTTGTTTAAGCCACTTAACCTATGGTAACTTGTTGTAGAGCTCAAACTGACTAAGAAATGGTCATATTTGGAAACAAACCACGCCAGCTATTTGAACCAATGGAATTTAACGTAAACTACTCAGTAGGTATAGGGTTAATTAAATTGCTGAAAGGGTAAAAAGAGAACCTTAGGGAATCAAAAGGCAGCAAGTGTTGGAAGCCTGCACTAGCCCTCAGCTGAGGGGACTAGGAGGAGGGACGCCATGGAATGGCCACTCAGACCTCTATGGAGATGGAGATGGTGCTGCTGACTGGTGCTATGGTTCTGAGTTTGAAATGGGGAGCTCTGTGGGCCTGGGCTCAGATCTTGAAGGGGGTGGCCAGCTGTTATAGATTCTGTTTCTGTGGGAGATGGGAATCTGCAAGTATGGGGAACACTGAGAACTGAATCTGGCTGCTGTTGTGGGGAAAGTACTGCTGCGGTCCAGGTGAAAAGCATCGTGGGAACTGCAGGCAGACAGGACCAGACAGGTTGGAGCCTGTCCCTCCTGTCTTACTCCACCTCTCAGACTCACTCTGCTGTCCCCATTGATACATCCTGATGTTAGAGCCAATGGACAGAGCAGGAGTGTGGCTTGAGAATCCTGGCCCCAGCGTCAAAGAGCAGGGAGTAAGAAAGGATGGATTTGGAGCTGAGGGGCAACCGGATTATAATCTCTGTGGGGTCACCGGCCGCAGGTGTGGAAGCCCTGTGACACATTTCTCCTAGCGACACTGTGTTTGGCTAGTGGCTCAGCAACAGATTCGGTATTTTGTCTGACTTGTAGATTTTTGCCATCAGATTCTTCTTCTCAACAACAGGTAATGATCATGCTTTATAAACTCTTCTAAAGCGTAGAAAAAGATGGAAGGTATAATGGTTCCTACTGCTTTTATGCTTATCATGTATGATGGCTCTAACACTGCTTGTAAAACACTTCACAATACTCCAGAAACACTGCTGACACAGAATAACTCTATGACCAGGGATAAAATGACTGTGCAAGCCAGCCTCGACCGTCTCTTGGCAAAAATGAGCAGTGGGGTCCTCGCTGCATTCCTGAGAATTAAAATAGAGAATTTTCTATATTTTTATCCTTTCAAATTTTGTAGTTAACCTCGCTCAGACTTAAGCCGAGTTTAGCTTTTGTTATAAAATAAGGCTCTTTGTTAAAAGGTCCCTATTCCTTGATTCTTTGAAAATTACCTTCACAAAGGGAATATCTAGAAAATACCCCCTTGGTTTTCATTTGTTTGTTTTCATTTCATGTGGATTTTTGACATGCGTACATATTTTTATGAAAGCCAATTAGTCATTTATGATTTTTTTTATACCTTTACTGGTAAAATAGTGTTTCTCGACTTTTCTCTAGCTAGGCATCCCAATTATTTAAAGATCTTAAGGATCAAAATATGCTCCCCACTGGGGGAAATCACTCAGAGATACATCCTCTTACATTCTAGACACATTCTCCACTGAGTTTTAAAATCTTTGATATAAATTTGTAAAGGTTAAGTCATCATATAAATAGCAGTGCTATTAACAATCACAAAATTAATGAGAATAATAATGAGCTCAAGCATGTAAAATGCCAGAGTTAGCATAAACACTGTAATGCCTCCGTGTATGACATTTTTGTATTGCCATAGGGAAAAGTTCTGGGAGCTGGTTCCCTAAGTAGTGCCAATACATTCTTACGGCAAATAAACTGCTCATTATCTAAGTTGTTTTTGCAACTTCTAGAGAAAGCAAAATGAGGCATTCCTGAAGGAGACATTTATCTCTGTGCAGTAAAAGAAAAAAGTGGTTTTAAACAGAGGAGAAATTAAGAACACTTCTGTACATCACTTTCATCCTCATTATAAAAGTAAAACATGTTCACCGCAAAACACTTTGAAAATATGCCCAGGTGTGTGTTTACGCACAGACACACCCACAGACCCACACACACACATCTCACATACACACCCCCCCACACCCATACGCACTCCATTAAAAACTGCCCATAATCCTATCCCCCACGGATGACTTATTACTGTTAGTATGTTTATTTTTATCAATGTCTGTCTTATCTCAGTAAGTGGCTAGCTCATAGTATCTAGTTTTATATGTTGCATTTTTTCCCCAAACATAACATTAGAAATTTTTCTCGTTGAAAGTTAATTGAAAACATGATTTTTGTATTGTTGCATAATATTATATCACACAAATAGGTTGTATTTTATTGGGGCGCCTGGGTGGCTCAGTGGGTTAAGCCTCTGCCTTTGGCTCAGGTCATGATCTCAGGGTCCTGGGATCGAGCCCTTCATCGGGCTCTCTGTTCAGCAGGGAGCCTGCTTCCCCCTCTCCCTCTGCCTGCCTCTCTGCCTACTTGTGATCTCTCTCTCTCTGTCAAATAAATAAATAAAGTATTTTAAAAAATTAGATTGTATTTAACCCTTGACCATCTCCCATTTTTAGCTATTTAAAAATTTTCTTTTCCATTATGAACAGATGAACATTTTTATGCATAAAACTTTGACTAAATATCTAATGATTTCCTTAACACAAATTCCTATAAGAAGAATGACTGGTCAAAGGGTTTGCACATTTTTAAGACTTCTCAAAATATCTTTCCAAATTGTCCTTCAGGAAACTTGTATTAGTTCAAATTTTCACTGGATGGGACAAAATAACTGTCTTTCGGGATCGTTCATATGCTGGGTATTATCAATAAATTTTTTGTTAATTTAGTGGGATAAATTGATGCTCATTAAAAATTTATATTTATTGAGTATTAATTTGTAAATACAGTTATAAGACCAAGATAGTCCTGATTTAGTCTTCATCAGCATGGTAGTTGAAACCAGAGGGCACACATTTCACTAGCAGGGATTGTGAGGAAAAAAAAATTATTGACATGGATGGTCTGAAAGTAAAAACCACTGAGATAGTTATTATATGCTGTTACCGATATGAGGGCAAAAGCTGAAAATTTGACAATTTTTTATTTTTTATTTTTTAAAAAATATTTTATTTATTTATTTGACACAGCAAGAGAGAGATCACAAGTAGGCAGAGAGGCAGGCAGAGAGACAGGAGGAAGCAGGCTCCAGGGAGCCTGATGCTGGTCTTGATCCCAGGACCCTGAGATCATGACCTGAGCCGAAAGCAGAGGCTTTAACCCACTGAGCCACCCAGGCACCCCAAAATTTGACAACTTTAAAGTGTAAATATTAGCCAGTATTATACTGTTTTGGTTTCTCTAGATTTGTAATGTAGTTTGAAATGAGGAAGTTTAATACGTCCAACTTTGTGGTTCTTTTTCAAGATTGCTTTAGCTATTTGGAGTTTTTTTGTGGTTCCATATGAATTTTAGGATGACTTTTTCTATTTCTGTGAAAAATGCCATTGGAATTTTGGTAGTGTTTGCATTGAATCTGTAGATCACTTTCAGTGGTATGGACATTTTCACAATATTCATTCTTCCAATCCATAAATCCATTTGTTTGTGTCTTTAGTTTCTTTCATCAGTGTTTTACAGTTGCATTTACTAAGAGAGTGGATCTTACCTGTTCTCACCACACACACACACACCCGCACGCGCAAAGGTAACAATGTGAGGTGATGGTTGGATTTGTTCATTAGCCCCAAGTATAGCTATTTTAAAAACAGTTTGGATGTTTTTCAAACTATTGGATATAAAGTTACTATATGACCAAGCAATTCTAGTTCTAGGCTTACACTCAAGATAGATGAAAGCATTTATCTATATAAAAATTTGTACATGAATATTCATAGAAGCATTATTTATAATGGCCAACAGTAGAAACAATCCAAATGTCCATCGACTGATGAGTATATAAACAAAAAGTGATATATCCATACAATGCAATATTCTTCAGCAACAAGAAAGAATGAAGTACGGATACATGCTACACCATGGATAAATCTTGAAAACATTATGCTAAATAAAAGAAGCAAGTCACAAAAGACCACATATTGTATGATTCCACTTGAATGAAATCTATAGAATGGGAAAATCCTCGACAAAGTAATAGCCGGTCTAATCAACGTTGCAACATGTAAAGAGAGTGGTATGTCATGAAAAAGAGACTTAACTCAAGAAAGCAATATAACATTTAAAAATCAACCAGTGTAATTCATGTATCAATAGACTAAGAAAAACTATAATCAACCTTAATAGATGGAGAAAAAGTGCCTGACAAAATTCAACTTCTATTCATAATAAAAACATTAGCAAACTAGGGGCAGGAGAGAAACTTCCTCAACCTTAGATAAAGGGCATCCGTGTTAAACCTACAGCTAACATTATACTTAATGATGAAAGACTGAATGCTTTCCCTGTAAGCTCAGAAACAAGGCAAGACTGTCCACCGTCATCACTCCAATTCAATTTTGTTCTGGGTCCAAACCAGTGAAATAAGCCAGGAGAAAAGATAAAAGGTGTACAAACTTGAAAGTTAAATAAGACTATAATCTTCTTGTAGCTGATATGAGCAACTATGTAGAAAATCTCAAAGAATTTATGAAAAGATTACTGGAACTAATAAGTTTAGCAGGATTTTAGGATACAAAGTCAATATTATAAAATTCAATTGTATTTTTATATATTAGCAATGAACAATTGGAAGTTGAAATTAAAGATGAGTACTACTTACAATAACACAAAGATTATATACAACTTAGGTGTAAATCTCAAAAAATACGGGATCTATATGCTGAAAACTATAAAGTTGATGAACAAAATCAAAGAAAGAGTTAAGTAAATGGACAACTAGACAGTATTCATGGATTTAAAGTCTAATGTTGGGGCGCCTGGGTGGCTCAGTGGGTTAAAGCCTCTGCTTTCGGCTCAGGTCATGATCTCAGGGTCCTGGGCTCGAGCCCCGCATCGGGCTTCCTGCTCGGTGGGGAGTCTGCTTCCTCCTCTCTCTGCCTACTTGTAATCTCTCTGTCAAATAAATAAATAAAATCTTTAAAAAAATAAAGTCTAATGTTGTTAAGATGTCAGTTCTGTTCAAATTGAACTATAGATTCAATGCAATACCTATTAAATCCAGCAGGATTTTTTTTTTTTGTAGAAATCAATAAACTGATTCTAAAATTTATATGGAAAGGCAAATGAAAAATCCTCTGTACTCTCTTATTCATGCTTCCCTCTCCTCTAATCCCTGGAAACCACTGATACTCTCATTGTCTCCGTAGTTTTGCCTTTCCTTGAATGTTAGATAGTTGAAATCATACAACCTTTTGAGATCAGCTTCTTTCACTAAGTAATATGCTTTAAGGTTTCTCCATGTATTTTCATGGCTTGATAGCTCATTTCTTTTTAGTGCTAAGTAATATTCCATTGTCTGGATGTGCCACAGTTTAATTAATTGTTCACCTGTTAAAGGACATGTTTGTTGCTTCTAAGTCTTGGCAGTTATGAATAAAGCTGCCTTTGGTATCTGTGTGCAGGTTTTCATGTGCACCTAAGTTTTCAGTTCATTTATAAGGTAAATACCAAGGAGTGTAATTGCTGGATTTTGTGATAATATGTGTTAGTTTTATAAGAAATTGCAAACAGTCTTCCAAAGTGACTATACTGTTTTGCATTCCTACCAGTAATGAATGAGAGTTTTTCTTGCTCCATATCCTCTCTAAACACTAAATGCTGTCACTGCTTTAGATTTTAGTCATTTTTATAGGTATGTATTGGGATCTCATTATTGTATACATTTACAATTCCCCATGATGACCTATGATGTTGAATATCTTTTCATGTGCTTACTTGTCATTTGTTTATCTTTTTCGGCAAAGTGTTCAGGTCTTTTGCTCATTTTTAATCATATTGTTTATTTTATTATTGAATTTAAGTGTTCTTTGTATATTTTGAGTAACAGCTTTTTATCAGATGTGTCTTTTGCAAATATTTTCTCCTACTTTGTGACTTATATTCTCATTCTCTTGAGATTCTTTTACAGAGAATTTTTTTAAAAGATTTTATTTATTTATTTAACAGAGAGAGAGAGAGAAAGGGAGCACAAGGAGGGGGAGCAGTAGAGGGAGAGAGAGAGAGAAGCAGGCTTCCCGTGGAGCAGGGAGCCTGATGCGGGACTCGATCCCAGAACCCATGACCTGAGCCAAAGGCAGTCGTTTAACCAACTGAGCCACCCAGGTGCCCCAAGAAGTTTTTGATTTTAATTAAGTCCAGCTTATCAGTTCTTTTTTTCATTCATCAGGCCTTTGGTTTGTTATCTAAAAGCTCATTGCCACGGTTAAAGTCATCTAGGTTTTCTCCTATGTTATCTTCTAGGAGTTTTATAGTTTTGATTTTACATTTAGGTCTGTGATCCATTTTGAGTTAATTTTTGTGAAGGGGTGTAAGGTTTGTGTCTTTCTTTCTTTCTTTCTTTCTCTCTCTCTCTCTCTCTCTCTTTCTTTCTTTTTTTTTTTTTCCATATAGACATTTAGTTGTTCCAGCACCAGCTGTTGAAAGGACTGTCTTTGCTCCATTATATTGCCTTTACTTTTTGGTCAAAGATCAGTTGACTGTATGTATGTCGATCTGTTTTGGGGCTCTTTATAGTGTTTCATCAACTATTTGTCTATTCTTTCACTAATACCACACCATCTTGATGACTGCAGCTTGATAGAAAGCTTTAAGTCAGGTAGTCAGTCCTCTGACTTTGTTCTTTTCCTTTAATATTGAATTGGCTATCCCGGGTCTTTTGCCTCTCTACATAAATTTTACACTTAGCTTATTGATATCTACAAAATAACTCGCTGGATTTTGATTGGAATTGTGTTGAATCTATAGATGAAGTTGGGAAGAACTGATGCCTTGACTCTGTTGAGTCCTCCTATCCATAAGCATGGAATATCTTTCCATTTATTTATTTTTCTTTGATTTCTTTCATTAGAACTTTATAGTTTTCTCCATATGGATCTTGTACATATTTTGTTAGATTTATACCTACACATTTCATTTTGGGGGGTGCTACTATAAATGGAAATGTGTTTTTAATTTCTTTCTTTTTTTTTTTTTTAAGATTTTATTTATTTGTCAGAGAGAGAGAGTGCAAGCAGGCAGAGTGGCAGGCGGAGGCAGAGGGAGAAGCAGGCTCCTTGCTGAGCAAGGAGCCCAATGTGGGACTCAATCCCAGGACCCTGGGATCATGACCTGAGCCCAAGGCAGAGGCTTAACCCACTGAGTCACCCAGGCATTCTAATGTGTTTTTAATTTCAAATTCCATTTTTTCATTGCTGGTATATAGGAGAGTGATTGACTTTCATATATTAACTTTGTATTCTGCAACCTTGTTATGATGGCTTATTAGTTCCAGGGATTTTTTTCATCTTTTAGATTTTCTACATTGACAATCATGCCATCTGCAAACAAAGACAGTTTTATTTCTTCTTTTCCAATTTGTATACCTTTTATTTCCTTTTCTTGTCTTACTGAATTAGATAGAAGTTTCAACAAGATGTTAAAGGCAGTGGCAAAAGGGAACATCCTTGCCATGTCCCTAAACTTAGAGGGAAAGCTTGGAGTTTTTCATTGTTTTTTGTTTGTTTGTTTGTTTTTGTTTTGTTTTTTTAAGATTTTATTTATTTGACAGAGAGATAGCACAAGTAGGCAGAGCAGCAGGCAGAGGGAGAGGGAGAAGCAGGCTCTCCACTGAGCAGGGAGCCCAACGTGGGGCTTGATCCCAGGACCCTGGGATCATGACCTGAGCCAAAGGCAGCCGCTCAACCGACTGAGCCACCCAGGCCCCTGGAGTTTTTCATTGTTAAGTACGATGTGAGGTATAGATTTTTCTGTAGATGTTCTTTATGAACATCTTTATGAAGCATCCCTTTATTCCTAGTTTGCTTAGAGTTTTTATTATAAATGCGTGTTAATTTTGTCAAATGCTTTGTCTGCATCTATTGATATGATCATGTGATATATTACATTAATTGATTTTCAAATGTTGAAAGAGCCAAGCATATGTGCGATTATCCCACATGGTCATACTGTATAATTCTTTTTATACATTATTAGATTTGATTTGCTTACATTTTGTTGGGGACTTTTGCATCTATGTTCATGAGAGATGTTGGTCTATAGTTTTCTTGTGATGTCTTTGTCTGATTTGGTGTTAGAATAATCATGGCCTCATAGAGTTAGGAAGTACTTCTTCTGCTTCTGTCTTATGTAAGGGATTATAGACAGTTGCTAAAATCTTTTTCTTAAATGTTCATTAGAATTTACAAGTGAACCCGTCTGGGCCTAGTGCTTTCAGTTTTGGAAGATTATTAATTGACTTAATTTTTGTAATAGCTATAGGGCTATTTGGATTATCTGTTTCTTTTTGTGTGACCTTTAGCAGATTGTGTCATTCAAGGAATTGGTTGATTTCATCTAGGTTATCAAATTTATGGGCACAGAGGTGTTCATAGTATTCCTTTATTATCTTTTCAATGTCCATGAGATCTGTAGTGGTGTCCCCTCTTCCATTTCTATATTAGTAATTTGTGTCTCTTTTTTGCTTCATTACCCTGGCTAGAGGCTTATCAATGCTTTTTATTTTTTTCAAAGAGCCAACTTTGTGTTTTATTGATTTTTGTCTATTGATTTCCTGTTTTCAGTTTTATTGATTTCTATTCTAGTTCATATTTTTGATTCTGCTTCCATTTGCTTCTTCTTTCCTTCATAATTTTCATAAAGGCCCCTATTTCTTGCTGTTTGTGAACCTGCCTGCCTATATGTCCTCTTAAAATTGTTTCTTCAGGCCAGAGATTCAGTTTGAGAAGGACTGAATGGTGAAGGGACTTATGGAAAAAGAGTGACCAAGACTTTTCTTCCAACAGCAACTATAGCTCCTACTAAAATCTACCATTTATTGTATGTTTACTAAGTGCCAGGTATTTTTTAATCAATTAACTTATTTACTCTTTACAGTAGCTCTATAAGGTCATTAGTATTATTTCCATGTTTACGTGAGGAAAGAAGTTTATGGAGGTAAAAGTAACTTGCTCAAGGCCACACGTACTTTGTGTAAGTGGAAAAGTTGGGTTTTAAGTTCTGATCCGTAGGTTAATAATACAAGAGATGTACATAGAAATTAATTCACTGCAGGTATACAGAGTCATATAGAGATTGCAACATCACAGAGATTTTTAAAAAAGATTTTATTTATTTATTTATTTATTTGAGAGAGGGAGAGAGCACGAGCAAGGGAGGGAGAAGCAGACTCCCTACTGGGCAGGGAACCTGACGAGGGGCTCTGTATCATGACCTGAGCTGAAGGCAGATGCTTAACCGACTGAGTCACCCACACATCCTGCAACATCACAGAGATTTTAGGAATATTTTATGCTTAGGAAAATTTCAAAATTTTGTTTATGAGAAAGTGGGATTGCCTTGTCAGGTGAAGGAATGACTTACTCAAAGGTAGAGATGTGTTGGTAGGTGGGGAATGGTGAGACTGGTTCTGTCTCCATTCAGTGTTAGTCTATGATATACATACTTTTAAAACTGGCCCTTTTGGGTGCCCATATGTTTTGTTACTTATAAGCTGTTTCAAGAGGATTAAAATGTTGGCATGTCCAGTATTTCACTCAGTCCTTAAACATGACTTTAAAATGATCATCACATCCTAAATTGGTTTAGATTAAGTCTATATATAATGCTTCTTCATTCCTTTATATTTTATTTTGGAAAATTTGGCTTGACTTCCTTTAGGAGGTGAAGATTATGATCCAGGAAGCCTCTCAGCCCAGTATTAATGCCTTGAATTTAATTTCTATAGGTTTTGTAACTCCGGCAGGCAAAGAGCTTAATGCAGGGGAGATGTATTTAATTATTGACAGTGGAGGGGCACCTGGATGGCTCAGTGGGTTAAAGCCTCTGCCTTCGGCTCAGGTCATGATCTTAGGGTCCTGGGATCGAGCCCTGCATCAGGCTCCCTGCTACACAGGGAGCCTGCTTCCTCCTCTCTCTCTGCCTGCCTCTCTGCCTACTTGTGCTCTCTCTCTCTGTATCAAATAAATAAATAAAATCTTTAAAAAAATAATTATTGACAGTGGAAGCTTTTTGAGCGGCTTAATAAAGGAAACAAAATCTGCATAAAGTAGTAAGGGAACTTTTAATTTCAAGATATTATTTGCAATATTAAGTTGTGCCAATAGATGGAGAAGTTGTTCCATATAAATCAGAAGGCTTGGTTCCTCTCTGATGACTAAAGAAATTCAGGTTTCTGGCAAGTTGAAAATGGATTTTCTCAATAAAAATGTGAAGCAGGAAAACTGGGTTACTCATAAATTTTAATAAGAAATAATTTTAACAGGGGACAAGAATTTCACTAATTTCAATTATATGTACATGAAACTCTGAGTACCTGCACTATTTTTGTAATTTGACCGTAGTACTCTTAGATCTGTACATACAAATGTATGTATGTGTTTATACCTGATCTTCTACAGGGTTTTTAGAAAGCACATAATTGTATAGGATAAAAATGAGAAGCATAACTATATTTTTAAAATGGAGCAAGAAAGAATGGAATGAAGTTAGAGTAACAGCGTGCCTTGAGTTGGGCCACAGGTCTGGCCTAGAGCTTCCTAGCAGCCCTTGCAAGTAGGCAAACAGGGTCGGTTGAATGACCCGGTATCTATAATGTAAAAATATGTTGTGTGCTAGGAGAGCTATGATACTTCTTAATCCTAAGGTCAGGAGTATGTCTCTTAGGGACTCATAAATAGGAGGGTGTGAAGTGCAATAGATAATACCCTTGAGTGAAGCCAATGACACTTTTTACATGACTGCTTCTTACAGGGTCAGCTCTAAGATGGGTCTTACCATAGTGTTATTTAATTAAAGGAGCTCGAGGGGGGAAGGGGCAGCGTGACACCATGTACCCCAAAGAGTCCTTATAAGGAATACATTACAGCTTTGGGATTGTCTAGTTGGACAGAAGGATACAATTCAGAATCCATCCATTGTCCATAAATGTTATTTCGCTACTGGAAGGGTGAAGGGTTTGGTGAGGCTGGAGGGCAGGCGTGCAGACTTCACAGCATGATGCACACAGAGCACTGAGCCTGGAAGCTGGTGAGGCCTCGCTGAAAGCCATTCATGGTCAGTCTGGACTGTGCATTGCCCTCCGCCAAAGGACACAAATGACTTGCTGTGGCTGACTTGTATGGCTATCTGTGTGGCCTCTTCAGTGAAGTGATGTCTTTTTCAAAAGTCCTTTGACCTAGGTTAGCTTCTGGAAGGGTTCTCTTCAGCCTCATGTTTGCCGGAACCTCCGTGCACAAGGTTTCTCTGTCCTGTTGATGTTACAGACTCTCTATTCACATCATCTTTAGCTTCATCCTTCTCTTGCTCTCTTGGTACCTTCACTGTTGGTGATTTTCCAGAGGACCCTGTTGCTCTGTACCCTGAAAGCCAAGCCAGACTCCCACTGCGCCAGCCTTTCTAGAATACTGCTGCCCAGATCAGGTTTCCCTTTTTTCCAGGGGGGAAGGAAGAGACCACACAGCCATTAGGTGTCATGGCTTCCTTCTCCACCCAATCTGTTAGTCTGTGACACATTTATAAATTTATAAATTTTTCAGAGTAGCTTCTGGGGCTGGAAGCTGATTTGAGAAAGTTTCTCCAGCTCCATATCCAGTCACCACTTGGTTTATTCACATTCATATGCTCTGCCTTCAAACCAGCCTCACTGCAGCCTCTCTGGAGGTGACTGGGGTCATTCAGTCCACCTGCCCAATCACACACACAAACGTCCCCTGCATCTGGCCTCCCTCTCCTCTCCGTTGTTGCAAACTCTACTAAACAGAATGTTGCAATCATTTTGCTTTCTGTAGCCGAAGGGTGTGTTAAAGGTGTATTTTTGCTTATACTTCTGCCCACTGATTGGAAGAATGTGCCCTGAATTCTGTTTTGTTTCCATTAACCTTTTTCTGAGAAATTACTGACCCTGAATATTGGAGCCGCAAATGGATCTTTTTTAACAAGTGTCCTGCCAGGATGCAACCTCTGTGTGTTCTGCGGCTTTTAGTCTGCAAATGCTTCCTCTTAATGCATCAATTCCCTTAAGAAGTATTTATTTGAGTGACTTTCCCTGTATTAGGATTTCAGGAATACTTGTATTTCTGTTGTTTTAGGGAACCTACAGTCAGAAGAATTTACAGTTCACTTATTTTTATAGCTGGCAAGAGTTATTTAAATCCTTGCCTCTCACTCCTACCTGCTTGAGAGCATCCCAAATCAATGATTCTTCTGATTTCTCTGTAGACTTTGTCTTAATCCTTTGCACTCAGTCTTAAGTGAGATATTTGTATCCTGACATATTCTGTATGTTTCTGTCATCCTTGAGAAGATCATGCAGATTCTTTCCTAGCTCAACCCAGAGTAGAGCTGGGCCACTGGCCTTTCGCCACCAGTTGGAGACTGTGTTGAGGGGAAGCAGCAACCCGATTTTGATCTTATGTTATTCAGATGGGAGCCTCTTTACTGTTCACTGCAACACTATGTCTATGAAATAGCTCCCCAAAGTTGCCATTCGAGGATGGGTCGGGATTGGATATACTTCTAGAGAGCAAACCCAGTGAGCAGCACACAGTCTCCCTTCTTGGATCCTTCATTATTTTTAGGTGATGCTGCCAACAGCTCAACTCTGGAACAGCAGGTCTGTAGGACCAGCCCCCTGGGAGCTGTCCAGGCCTCTTAGATTTTCAGTGGTCAGGTCTTAGCAGATATGTAGGGATTGGTCCTCATTATAAGCTCTACTTGTCTTTAATTCTCTTCTCCATTTTCTATTATGGTAAAAATTAAAAACAACTAGAGAGACCTGTTATAATCACCTCTTGGTTTCTATCAGTGTGTACATTTTGAAGGTCCTTGGCATCTTGGGGGTAGATTTTTCACATGTGTGAGTACGTGCGTCTGCGAACTGGGGGGCGGGTAGGGCATAGAGTGGAGACTGGGAGGAGCTGGAGACCCTGGAGTGGCCAGGGAATATAACTGAAGTGTAAAACAAGTGCTCCCTCATGCCTTGCTGGAGAGTCAGCCCAGAAAGCAAAATGAATTGCATGTAGATGCCCGCCCCTTCCCCCCAAACGGCGTGCAAGGCCCTGACTCCTCAGTCTGAGTTCTGGGTGACAAGTGAAGTCAGGCAGCCTGGTTTCTAGGTAGCAGGTTGAGCTGCAGTGAAATGTCTCAGGAATACCTCGGCCTTTGTCAGAAAGCGAAGCAGAACTGACTCCAGATGGTACCCGTAGGGTGCATTGTAATCTTTCTGCACACATTACTTATATTTGCATTTGTGAGGTATAACCTGTTGTGAGGCAAAATGCTGACTGAGAGGCTCTAGGAAAGACCCTTTAGCATAACAATATCACATTGGTTTTGGTTGTTTCCGGACAAAACAGGAGCTGGAAATCACTGAGGAAGAATGCAGATGAATTCAAAGTAAGGGAAACAGCTTCCCCTTGGTCAGGGGAGTGTGTGCATGGCCGCAGCTAGCAGCTTCTTCCCCATGGGGTCACTTCCCATCGTCTCTTTATTATCTGGAGCAGGGATCTGTCCATCTGGGCGTCCTTGGCTTCTGGGGATGCCGGAAGCAGTCTTGAATGAGCATGCTAGACCAAGGGAGAAAGGAAGGGGACCTTTCATACCAGAGTGAGAGCTACAGAAAATGAAGCTGAGAAACCATTAGCTGCTGGAGGGGACTGGAGTGAGTGAACAAAGACGTGCAGTGAACAAAGGGAACAGAAGGAGAAAGGAGAACAAATGTTGTCTTAAAATAGAGTGAAAGAGAAGAGAAATGGAAAAAATAAATCAAAAGAAGAGATAAAATCACTCAAAACAAGAACTAAAGAGCCAGAAAGAACACTGCACAGAGAATGCTGCTGGGTGTCTCCCGCAGGAGGGTCAAGCTGAGGTGGGGCCAGCCTGGGGGGAAGCAGGGCAGAGAAGCCTCGGGAGGCCGTCCCTGGAAGTCTGAGGTCTGAGTTGCCCGCGTACCTGGTCTGCTCTGGCAGAGATGATCCTGGAACCTCTGCCCCGTGACCTGTTTCCACAGGGCCTTGTCTGGCTGGTTCTGTAGAGCTCTCAGAAGGCCCTGGAGGCTGTCTTCTGTCTCTTGGTGTGAGGATGGTATGCGGGGAAGAGAAGGAAAGGAGGAGCAGACGTGAGACACAGCCTGTCTTATGTCTGCATCTCTGTATCCTCATTAAAAAAATGGCAAAACGTAATAGTACCCAACTCAGAGAGTCCTTGAGAAGATTAAGAATGTTAAGTGAATTAAACAAGGAGACCATTAGACTGAGGTGGTTCTAATGCCTTGATAGCCTCCCTAAGCAAACTGAAATCGAAGCCTGTACATGTCTCGGTTATGAAATCAGAGCGGTAAGGCTAGCCACTCACGGATGGCCAGCTAGGCCTCAGGTTATAGCCAGCCAACAATTCCCTTGCTGTTCTGCATTTTCTACACATATGTAAGCCTTGCCCTTGGCTCCTGTTGGTGGAACACTCTGAACCACTTTTAGTTTGGTGCTGTGCAATTTGAATCAATTCTTTGCCCAAATAAAATTTTTAATATGCCTCAATTTGTCTTTTAACAAGAGATACTACAATGTTCCTGGCTCAATAAATGTTAGCTCTTTTTAGTACCCATATGTGTGGCCTTTAAAAAATGTACAAAAGTATTAACATGGTAATTTTTATTAAGTAAAAACACCAGTTACTAAGGGTACTCACAACCAAAAATACACATACATATACACACACACGCACATGTACATGCATGCATGGAAGGAAGGAATGAAAATCTTTTTTTTTTTCTAAAGATTTTTATTTATTTATTTGACACAGAGAGAGAGAGATCACAAGTAGGCAGAGAGGCAGGCAGAGAGAGAAGAGGAAGCAGGCTCCCTGCTGAGCAGAGAGCCCGATGCGGGGCTCGATCCCGGGACCCTGAGATCATGACCTGAGCCGAAGGCAGAGGCTTTAACCCACTGAGCCACCCAGGTGCCCCGGAATGAAAATCTTAATAGTAATTAGTTTTAGAAAGTGGATTATTGCTAATTTATTTTTCTTCCCATGTTTGTCTGTATTTCTGCAGTGAATATTAATTCCTTTTGTAGTAAAAAACATAATTATTTTTAAAAAAATATTTATATATTTGGGAGAGAGAGAGGGAGCATGTGAGAGCCCAAGCAGGGGGAGGGGCAGAGGGAGAGAAACTGAAGCAGACTCTCTGGAGCCTGATGCAGGGCTTGATCCCATGACCCTGAGATCATGACCTGATCAAGAGTGGGAGCCGAAATCAAGAGTTAACTATCTGTGCTGTCCAGGTGCGCTAAAACCACATCCTTCTTTAAAGAGCTGTAAGAATCAATCCCAACAAGGTTCATTATCAGTCCTTTTTCTTATGTGTCCTCAAATATAGATTCAAGAAATGTTACATCAGGGGCACTTGGGTGGCTCAGTTGGTTAAGTGACTGTCTTCAGCTCAGGTCATGATCCTGGAGTTCCGGGATCGAGTCCCACATCAGGCTCCCTGCTCAGTGGGGAATCTTTCTCCCTTTGACCTCTCCCCTCTCAGGCTTTCTCTCTCTTTATCTCTCTCTCTCAAATGAATAAATAAAATCTTAAAAAAAAAAGTTACATCAGTCCTTGCTCTCACTCTTCCTCAGATGTGCATTAATTTAATTTAATTTTTATTTTTTTATTATTATTTGCCCCAGGGGTACAGGTCTGTGAATCATCAGGCTTACACCTTTCACAAGATGTGCATTCATTTTAGTTGGAAGCTTGATGGCCAGCCCCCTGGTGCCTTCCAGCTCAGAGAGAGAAGCAAGTTTGTATTCTGGTAAGAGCTGGAAGTTACTCAGTCCTACTTTTCTCACCTGTGCTTTTAGCAAGGCCACCTGAAGTCCCTAACAAAAGACCTTATTTGCTTACAATGGTGCTGGTTAAGGAGCCAGAATTGTGGGCAGGCTTGGATCAGGTATGGCTTCTCACAATCTGCAGTAGGAAGGCTAATTTTTTGGAGGGCCGTCTCTTTGCACATGCTTTATTAATCGGTGGACATTGCCACAAAAAATTGGCTTGTAGCTGAGGCAACCTTCTGAGGGTGGCTCAGTGGAACAGCTGCTCTAGACTGGAAAGTGCCACTCTCCAACTGGGTGTGCATCTGAACCACCTGGGGGGAGCTTGGAGTGCCTGAATGCAAGCATTTGTCAGCAGAACAATGCTTTCCCTGGGCTCTGTTGGGAAATGGAAGATGTCATGTTGTGTTTCCATTACCTCCCTGCTAGAATCCAATGAATAGCATTGTGTAATGTCGTGGAATTTGGGTGATTTTTGGTGGTGATGATGGGTTTGAGGAGCAGGGAGGAGGAGGGTGCTGATGTGGGAGCCACAGCCCAATCAGAAACGAAGGAGAGAAGCAAAAAAAGAGTTAAGAGTTAGATGTCAGTGCCTGTGAATTGCATTCTACATCAACTTAAGCACTCCTTCATATTTTGAACTGCTTTGGCACGTTTTGATTTTGGGCAGGGATTCAGCCTTGTCCATGTTGCCAGAGGCTGTGTGTGTAAGAGAGGCATCACATACCGTGACAGGCTTGTAGAAAAAGCACTGTGCCCTGATACAGATCAAATGGGCACATTTCCACTGAAAAGTGCAGCACAGGTGGTTTTTTGCATCCCAGTGGTATATTTGGCGGCTCGGGGTCACGTTCAGCGGCTGTCCAGGTGTGTATGACACTCAGCGATGCTGATGGATGTGGGAGCCTGCCTCCCCTGGCAGCCTAGTTCTTAGTGGGAGAGGTCGCCTTTATGGGGAAGCTCCCTGAACAGAGGGTCCATGACTAGGGTTACAGAGCCCTGAATACTGGCCCCAGGTTGTTCAGACTCTGGGCAGAACTCTGATCCTTTGAGAAGACAACTAAGAGCGGAAGCACAGGGATTATTCAGTCTTTATACCTCATTCTTCTGGCTGTTGCCGGTCTATCTCAAGCCTCCCAAAAGGTGGGAGGTGGAAGAGGGCGGAGAGGCAAATCAGGGCATGGTTGTTCCACCTAATTTATTAGTGGTTCTATTAAAAGGCATTGTGGTGGTGGGGAAACTCATGGTAGCTAGGGATAATAAAATGTTGGATAATTTTAGGTTTCAAATTGTTTAGGACTTATTGTGAGCACAAACGGATCCCTTTCCACACAGGAGGGACAAGGCCTGTAGCCTCGAATCCTATATTTGGTGTTAAAAATGTACAGGAATCCATTTTTATGTCCAATTAGATTGATGAGCAGTTTGGCTACTTAATGTTATTCCCACTTGGATTTTTGCTGACATTCTTTAAATGTGCTCTGTGTTGACTGATTGAAAAATCTGTCTAAAAAATTCACCACATGCCTACTGTGTGTGCCCCATCCCCTGAGCAGAGATACAGGGTGCAGATTGACTTTCAGGAAATTTAATCTAATTATAGGGACAGAGAATTAAGCAAATAATTAAGAGATAGTGTAGTGTCTCATAAGGAAAATCCTACGTGCCTTGGAGTGTGTAGCAGGAATCTTGGGAGAATGGCAGAAGATAAGAGGAGCTGACTTGTAAGTTGAGACCTAATGATCAGTAGAGTTAACTGGGGAGGGACCAGTGTTCTGAGCAGAGGGACCAGTCCGAGTAGCCATCATAACTCCTTTCTCCTGTGCGTGTATGTTTTGAAAGTCATAAGAGAGAAGAAACTTCTCTCATTAAAATCAAGTTGGAAGGTAGTTATTAACAGATCTCTTATCAAAGAGAACTTCATTTATCTCCCACTTATGACCCCTGCCCGTTCAGTTTTGTATGTGTTTTTTAAAGATTTATTTATTTATTTGAGAGAGAGAAAGTGAGCGAGAGAAGGAGCAGGGGGAGGGGCAGAGGGAGAAACAGACTCCCTGCTGAGAAGGGAGCCCAATGTGGGGCTCGATCCCAGGACCCTGAGATCATGATCTGAGCTGAAGGCAGATGCTTAACTGACTGAGCCACCCAGGAGCCCCATGGTTTTATATTATGGCTACCCACCTGCATCTCCCAAGGATTTCTGCAGGCCCTAGAAGACCTTAGTTGTCTCTGTATCTCTCAGGTGGGGATTTTGCACATTGGCTTGCTGAATTGTGAATCAAAGAATAAATGGATTTAGGGGACATTGGAAATCAAGGCTACTTCCCAATGCCAATAGGGATGGCAAATAATCTTAAAATGTGATGTTGATTCTTGAACTCTATCTGGACTGGCCAGTGGCCAGGTATATCTGACCTCCCTGAAGGTTCTGATTCTTGGCCATTTGGCTCAGAACTGCTATTCTTCTTTTTGTCAGACTGACTGGGCTTATCCTGGGATGGGCACACTGACCTACTATTCCCTCAGATATCTCACTCTACATTCAAGTTATTATGGTTGCAGGCTCGTGCATACATCGCTTATTTCGCAAATAACTTTAGTTCCATTTATTTCAACACAATCAAGAGCTTCCTATGCTCAGGCACTGTGGTATGTGCTGACAGTGCAAGCATGAATAAGACAGGGCTTAGGGCCTAGAGTTACTAACAAGGATTACATATCAAGGGTGCAACTGAGCTGGAGATGGTGTGGGTGGGATGGGGTAGTTGTTTGGGAAGTCCCAACATCAAGGTTTCGGGCAGAAGTTCTTCACGATACCAAAAAGGAATATGACCTTGATTGAGGAGCTTCTAAGATAATTTTGACAGGAAATAAGATCTGGCCGCTTGGGAGATGATAAACTTTTGTCCAACTCGCTTTCTTGCTAGTGGGTACAAAACCATATTCTTTCATGCTGAGCTCTCATTGGGTCCTGGACAGGGTGGGGCTGAGGTCATTGGGAGACTCACACCTACCAGATTCTAGACTGATTATGTGGCTTAAAGGAACTGATGTGCCTCTGTGATACTGTGAAATAATAAGAATAATTAGGTCTTTGTCCCCAGTTCCTGGCACAAAGCTCCTAAATATTGTAACTTCTTGAGTGATAGAGATGATAAGAATGTCTTATATTATATTTGGTCTTAGTCCCTCCTTCCTGACACAAAAGCTTCTTTTTTTTTTAATTTTTATTTAAATTCTAGTAAGTTAGCCTACAGTGCAATATTGGTTTCAGAAGTAGAATTCAGTGATTCATCACTTACATGAAACACCCAGTGCTCATTACAAGTGCCCTCTTTAATACCCATCACTCACCTAGCCCATCCCCCACCCACTTCCCTTTGTCACCTGTCAGTTTGTTCTCTATTGTTAAGAGTCTCTCATGGTTTGTTTTCCTCTCTTTCCCTTCCACACACATGTTCATCTGTTTTGTTTCTTAAATTCCACATATGAGTGAAACCATACTGTATTTGTCTTTCCCTGATTGACTTATTTAATTTATGCTCTAGCTCCATCCACATCATTGCAAATGGTAAGATTTCATTCTTTTTTGATGATTGAGTAGTATTCCTGTGTGTGTGTGTGTGTGTGTGTGTGTGTGTGCGTGTGTTTACATATATATACCACATACCACATTTATTTTTATCAATTCATCAGTCGATGGACATTTGGGCTCTCTTTATAGTTTGGCTTTTGTTAATAATGCTATAAATATTAGGGTGCATGTACCCCTTTGAGTCTGTATTTTTGTATCCTTTGGGTAAATACCTAGTAGTGCAATTGTTGGGTCATAGGGTGGTTCTATTTTTAACTTTTTGTGGAACCTCCGTACTCTTCTCCAGAGTGGCTGCACCAGCTTGCATTCCCACCAGCAGTGCAAGAGGGTTCCCCTATCTCCATATCCTCACCAATACCTACTGTTTATTGTGTTGTTAATTTTAGGCATTCTGACAGATGTGAGGTGGTATGTCATTGTGGTTTTGATTTGTATTTCCCTGATGGTGAATGATGTTGAACATCTTTTCATGTATATGTTAGCCAGCTGGATGTCTTCTCTGGAAAATGTCTGTTCATCTCTTCTGCCCAGTTCTTAACTAGATTATTTGCTTTTTAGGTAGTTGAGTTTGATGAGTTCTTTATAGATTTTGGATACTAACCCTTTATCTGATATGTCATTTGCAAATATCTTCTCCCATTCCATAGGCTGCCTTTTTGGTGATTGTTCCCTTTGCTGTGCAGAAGCTTTTTATCTTGATGAAGTTCCAGTAGTTCATTTTGGCTTTTGTTTCCCTTGCCCCCAGAGATGTGTCTAGTAAGAAGTTGCTATGGCCCAGGTCAAGAGGTTGCTGCCTAGGTTCTCCTCCAGGATTTTAATAGTTTCCTGTGTCACATTTAGGTCTTTCATCTATTTTGAATTTATTTTTGTGTATGGTAGAAGAAAGTAGTCCAGTTTCGTTCTTCCACATGTCGCTGTCCAATTTTCCCAGCACCATTTGTTGAAGAGACTGTCTTTTTCCATGGATATTCTTTCCTGCTTTGTTGAAGATTAGTTGACCATATGGTTGTGAATCCATTTCTGGATTTTCTTTTCTGTTGCACTGATCTTTGTCTCTGTTTTTGTGCCAGTACCATACTCTCTTGATGACTACATCTTTGTAATAGAGCTTAAATTCTGGAATTGTGATGCCTCCAGTTTTGTTTTTCTTTTTTGGAAGTGCTTTGACTATTTGGGGTGTTTTGTGGTTCCATACACATTTCAGGTTAGTTTGTTCTAGCTCTGTGAAAAATGCTGGTGGTATTTTTTTTTTTTTTTTAAAGATTTTATTTTATTTCACAGAGGGAGAGAGATCACAAGGAGGCAGAGAGGCAGGCAGAGAGAGAGAGGGGGAAGCAGGCTCCCCACTGAGCAGGGAGCCCGATGCGGGCCTCGATCCCAGGACCCTGAGATCATGACCTGAGCCGAAAGCAGAGGCTTTAACCCACTGAGCCACCCAGGCGCCCGCTGGTGGTATTTTGATAGGGATTACATTAAATGTGTAGGTTGCTTTAGGTAGTGTACACATTTTAACAATGTTTGTTGTAACCCATGAGCATGGAATGCTTTTCCATTTCTTTGTGTCCTCTTCAATTTCTTTCTTAAGTATTCTGTAGTTTTCAGAGACAGGTCTTTTCCCCCTTTGGTTAGATTTATTCCTAGGTATCTTCCTGTTTTTGGTGCAGTTGCAAATGGGATCAATTCCTTGATTTCTTTTTTTTTACTGCTTTGTTATTGGTGTGTAGAAATGCAACAAATCTCTACACGTTGATTTTATATCCTATAACTTTGCTGAGTTCATGTATTCTAGCAATTCTGTGGTGGAGTCTTTCAGGTTTTCTATGTAGAGTATCATGTCATCCACAAATAGTGAAAGTTTGAATTCTTCCTTGATGATTTTGATGCCTTTTATTTCTTTTTGTTGTTCGATTGCTGAAACTAAGACTTCTAGTACTATGTTAAGTAGTAATGGTTAGAGTGAACTTCCTTGTCTTGTTCCTGACTATAGGAGAAAGGCTCTCAGTTTTTCCCCATTGAGGATGATATTAGCTGTGGGTATGGCCTTTATGATATTGAGGTATGTTGCATCTATTCCTACTTTGTTGAGGGTTTTTATCAAGAAAAGATGCTGTATTTCTTCAAATGCTTTTTCTGCATCTGTTGACAGGATCATATAGTTCTTATCCTTTCTTTTATTAATGTAGTGTATCACAATTGATTTGCAAATATTGAACCACCCCTGTGGCCTGGGAATGTATCCCACTTGATTGTGGTGAATAATTCTTTTAATGTACTGTTGAATTTGATTTGCTGGTATTTTATTGAGAATTTTTGTATCTATGTTCATCAAGGATATTGAACTGTAATTATCCTTTTTAGTGGGGTCTTTGGTTTTGCAAGGTGATGCTGGCTTCATAGAATGAGTTTGGAAGTTTTCCTTCCATTTCAATTTTTTGGAATAGTTTGAGAAGAATAGGTATTAACTCTTCTTTAACTGTCTGGTAGAATTCCCCTGGGAAGCCACCCATCCCAGGACTTTTGTTTTTTGGAAGATTTTTTTTTTTTACATAAATATTTTTATTTATTTATTTGACAGAGAGATCACAAGTAGGCAGATAGGCAGGCAGAGAGAGAAGGGGAAGCAGACCCTCCACTGAGTGGAGAGCCCGATGTGGGGCTCTATCCCAGGACCCTGAGACCATGAGCTAAAGACAGAGGCTTACCCCACTGAGCCATCCAGGTGCCCTGTTGGAAGATTTTTGATTACTGATTCAGTTTCTTTGCTGGTTATGGGTCTGTTCAAATTTTCTATTTCTTCCTGTTTCAGTTTTGGTAGTTTGTTAGTTTCTAGGAATTTGTCCATTTCTTCCAGGTTGCCTGGTTTATTGGCATGTAGGTTTTCATAATAGTTTCTTATAATTGTTTGTATTTCTGTGTTGTTGGCTGTGATCTCTACTCTTTCATTTGTGATTTTATTTATTTGGGTCCTTTCTCTTTTCTTTTTGATAAGTCTGGCTAGGGATTTATCAATTTTATTAATTCTTTTGAAGAATCAGCTCTTAGTTTCATTAGTCCATTCTACTGGGTTTTGTTGTTGTTGTTTCTCTATCATTTATGCTCTAATCTTTATTATTTCTCTTTTTCTGCTGGCATTAGGCTTTATTTGCTGTTCCTTTTCTAGCTCCTTTAGGTATAATGTTAGGTTATGTATTTAAGATTTTTCTTGCTCATTGAGGTAGGCCAGGGTTGCAATATACTTCCTTCGTAGGACTGCCTTTGCTGTATCCCAAAGATTTTGGATCTGGTTTTCATTTTCATTTGCTCCCATGTACTTTCTTATTCCTTCCTTATTTTCCTGGTTAACCCATTCATTCTTTAGTAGGATATTCTTTAACCTTCATGTATTTGAGGTCTTTCCAATTTTTTTCTTGTGGTTGACTTCAAGTTTCATAGTGTTGTGGTCTGAAAATATGTCTGGTATGATCTAGATATTTTTGTACTTGTTGAAGGCTGATTTGTGACCCAGTATGTGATCTATTCTGGAGAAAACCCAATGTACATTTGAAAAGAATTTGTATTCTGCTGCTTTAGGATGAAATTTTCTGAATATATCTGTTAAGTCCATCTGGTCCAGTGTATCATTCAAAGCCATTGTTTCCTTGTTGATTTTCTGCGTACTCTGTCCATTGCTGTAAGTGGGGTGTTAAAGTTCCCTCCTATTATTGTATTATTATCAATGAGTTTCTTATGTTTATTATTAATTAATTTATAGATTTGGGTGCTCCCAAATGGGGGGGCATAAACATTTACAATTGTTAGATCTTTTTACTGTATAGACCCCTTAATTATGATATAATGTCCTTCTTTTCTTGTTACAGACTGTTTTAAAATCTAGTTTGTGTGATATTAGTATGGCTACTACTCTGGCTTTCTTTTGACATCCTTCAGCATGATAGATGGTTCTCCATCCCTTCACTTTCAATCTGCAGTTATCTTTAGGTCTAAAATGAACCTTTCGTAGGCAGCATACGTATAGATGGATCTTTTCTTTTTTAAATCCATTCTGATATCCTGTGTCTTTTGATTGGAGTATTTAGTCCATTTACATTCAGAGTAATTGTCGGAAGTTAAAAATTTAATGTCATTGTGTTACCTTTAGAGTTGGTGTTAGTGGTGATATTCTCTGGTCCTTTCTAGTCTCTGTTGCTTTTGACCTTTTTTTTTCTCCACTCAAAGAGTCCCTCTTAAAATTTATTGCAGGGCTGGCCTAGTGGTCACGAACTCCTTTAGTTTTTGTTTGTGTGGGAAACTCTTTATCTCTCCTTCTGTTCTGAATGAGAACATTGCTTGGCTCTATATTTTCCCCATACAGTATGTTGAATATATCCTGTCACTCTCTTCTAGCTTGCCAAGATCCACTGTGAACCTGAGATGTCTTCCCTTGTAGGTTAAGGACTTTTTTCCCTTGCTGCTTTCAGGATTCTTTCCTTGTGTGTGTATTTTGTGAATTTGACTATGGTATGCCTTGGTAGTAGTCGCCTTTTGTTGAATTTAATGGGAGTTTTCTGTGCTTCTTGTATTTCGATGTCTGTGTCCTTCTCCAGATTAGGGAAGTTTTAAGCTATAGTTTGTTTGAATAAACCTTCTGCCCCTTTTTCTCTCTTTATCTTCTGGGACTCCTAGGATATGAATGTTACTATGTCTTAATAATCTGCTGAGTTATACCTAAATCTACCTTCATGATCCATTACCTTCCTTTCCCTCTTCTTTTCAGGTTTATTATTTTCTATAATCTTATCTTCTATATCACTGATTCTTACCTCTACTTCATCTGTCCTCTTTTTTTGGCCTCTATTTGTGTTTGCGTCTTGGTTATAGCATTTTTAATTTCAGCCTGACTAGATTTTAGTTCTTTTATTTCTGCAGTAAGGGATTTTCTAGTGTCTTCTATGCTTTTATCAAGCCTAGCTAGTATCCTTATAATCGTCGTTTTAAATTCTAGTTCAGACATCTTACTTATATCTGTATTGATTAAATCCCTGGCTGTGAGTTCTACTTCCAGTTCTTTCTTTTGGGGTGAAATTCTTCATCTTGTCATTTGTCCAGAAAAGAAAAGAAGAAAGAAAGAAAGAAACAAAAAACAAAAAACAAAACAAAACAAAAAACAAAAAACCGCAAAGATAAAAACCAAAGAAACAAACAAACAAAAAAAACCCCAACAAAAAAAACCCCAAAAAACACCAACAAACAAAACTGAATCTTTTCATATGCTTGTTAAAAGAATCTAGATCCCAAAATACAATATATATAAATATATATAAAACAAATAAAAATATATAAAAATAAAAATTAAAAATATTGATAATAAAAAATTTAAAGCAAGAAGTAAAAAAATAAGAAAATAAATGAAAAAATAATAGAAAATGAAGACTAAAAGTAGGAAGGAAGCTAGGTTCTATTTCCTATAGAGCTGAAGCTTTGCAGCAGCACTCTGTGATCAATATACTTTGTGGGACTGAATTGTTTGTACTGGTCTTCTGGGGGTGGGGCCTGGCTGTGCTGATTCTCAGGCCGACTTGTTTCAATGGAAATGTGCCTCCAGGGGCCCAGGGATTGGGGCTTGGTGCTAGCCACCCCGGCCTCCACTAGGTGGTGCTGTTTTTGTACCCTGAAGGCCTTTAGCACTGATGAATGGGGTGAATATGGTGGCACCCTGCTCTCTAGCTGGGGGGCTGAAAGTTTGTGCCCCCCACTCTTCATGAGCCCTCATAGAAGAGCGATCAGTCACCCCCCTTGTGTCCCCGGTTTCTGTCTGAACCCTGTGTTCACCCTGCCTTGTCCAACCTTTTTTATCTCCGGCACATGACTGAGTTTCAGAACTCCAAATTTTAGGGACTCCTGCAGCAGGGACCTGCGCTCCAGTGGAGTGTCTCCCTGTGCTTTTGCTGTATGTAAGTCTGCCCCAGGAAAGCAGTTGCAGGACCATGTGGTGGTTCACAGCTTATGGCAAACAGAACAGAAAGCCGGCACCAAGACCCGTGGCTCCCAGCCGGCTTCCCCACTCCTGTGCCTGGGAATAGTGTATCATGTTGATGCCACCTGTTCTTGCAACCCAGGGGATCCTCAGACCACACTGTCACTTCTGGGATTCTGCCCTGCTTCGCCCTCTGAGCACCTTTAAGCCAGTCACGTCCCCCATAGTAGCAGACTTCTAAAAGTTCAGATTTTGCCTCTCCTGTTTGTAATACTTCGTGGTAGCCTCTCTGAGCAGGGTCCCAGCCACCATATCTACAGCTTCATCTCTTCCATGTCTATTCTGTGCATCTTCTACCTTCCAAAGGTGGTTGTTTTTCTACTTGTATACTTGCAGGTTTTGTTCTTTCAGACCTCTGTTTGGTTTCCTGCATGTTCAGAATGATCTGGTAACTATCTGGCTGTGTTTGAAGGATGAGACAAATTTAGGGTCCCCCTACTCCTCCAACATCTTAATGTAGGCTAATTTTAATTTTTACATTGTCTATGAAAAAAGGGGCCTGGACATAAGATAATAGGGAAAATGTACAAAGGGTTAACAAAATAAGCTTTCTTTGATATCACTAGAAGCAAGCATAGTTGATACACTATTTAGAAACAATACTTACCCTTTTATGAGGACAGATCTCCTAAATAGAAGTCAGGTTATTATATATTTTGTTAAAACATGCTGGTGTCAACTTTTCGCTAAGCGACACTCAGGATAACTAGTGCCGATTTCCAGGCTACAGATCACCTATCTGTGTTATACAAAGAGACAAATTAGCAATGACATAAACCTAATGGGTTGTTTATTTACAGAAGTAGTGAAAGCTAGAAAACCATGGCAACCAATAGAGTCACTGATAATATGAGAGGGTCTTATACTCTTGGCAATAGAGAATTGGGAAAAAAAAAA
The DNA here is from genome assembly GCA_002007465.1 of Ailurus styani. NCBI lineage: Eukaryota > Metazoa > Chordata > Mammalia > Carnivora > Ailuridae > Ailurus > Ailurus styani. The sequence goes on along the minus strand of LNAC01000675.1, from coordinate 329,371 downwards.
AAAGGCATGAAAAGTCCTGAAACATTTACTAACAGTTGTAGGCAATTTAACTCTTCCTTTTTCGTTTTGGGGTCAGGGGTTACATCCCAGCAGGAATAGTTGTTATAGTGAAGGGTTATTTGTTGCTTCCCCTACAACTTTGTTTCATAATTCTAAGTTCAGTAGCAGAGGCCCCGCCAAAAGCCCATGGACACATTTTCTAGTGAAACTAGTGATGATCACATATCAAGAACTTAAAAGGACTTAGGATGTGTGGTGTTCTTCTTAAGCTCTCAGATTCTCTCCTTATTAAAATCATCTCTTAGGATCTATGTAAACTCCATGGGCCACAAGAAAAATTACCGTGTCAGTTTACTTACTGGTAAAAAACTTAACTGCCAAAGCTGGGTTTATGGATAGTGAAATTGTTTCTTTGCTGTTAATGCCTATTTTCAGCCATATGGTAAACCAAGTGATGCTTAATCAACCAGAGTACATTGTATCCATTTGTTCAACAGATAATGGTGCAAACTTTTTGGTTCAAAACTGGGTGGTAATAGGACAAGTTCAAATATCATGAAGCTCATCCTTTTTACCCGGATTTACCACTTGAGTAAATACTTTTTGGATCATTACAAGCCTTTAATTTGTAGAGTTCTGAAAAAGTGAATTTGGCATGTGGTTTTTGCCAATGTGCTCCTTTCTTTTATGGATGAGTGGATCTTTGGAGGTTCTTATTCCATCATTCTAGAAGTGTCTCCCTCCAGTCCCTTCATTTTTACTTTGTACATTTATTGGCCTTAAAAAGTCAGTTAAATGGGTTCTTGTGCACCCATACAACTTTGCATACATGGGACAATGACACTGCGTGACTGCCTGCCATGAATGGCCTCTGGCAGTGAGTGTCTGAGCACCTGCTATTTCATCTGGAATGTCTCTTAACCTGAAGAGGAGCAAACAGTTTAAACTTGGAAGGACAGCAAAGGGAACATCACTGCAAACAGCACTGGTCATAAGCATAGGGTTTCTGAATAAGTGCTGAATTCAGTAGCTTAAACTCAGGACATTTCAAAAGACTCAATAGCTATAGCTCACTTTTGTTTCATTTCGTAGTAGAAAAATATATCAGACTACTCAAGTTCTTGTTCAGACTTTCATTTTTAATGTAAACGTGGATGCTTATGCTTAGTGTTGCTTCCTCAGGTTTTATCCCAGGACCTGTGCTCTGCATTGTCCTCTTCATGGGTAGTGGCTGAGGCTCAATCCATGACTTTTTTCCCCATTCTTCTCTCCTTCAAGACAAGAGTCCAAAGCAGCGAATTCAGATGGTATCATGTGAGCTGGGAAATACTTATATAGACAAACAGTTTTTGTGCTTATTAATTTCAGAGGATCAAATGAGAGAATCTAGACCAAAGGATTGTTGTGTCACAAGGCTAATTTGAAGGGCGCCTGGGGGGCTCAGTCATTAAGTGGCTGCCTTCGGCTCAGGTCATGATCCCAGGGTCCTGGGATCAAGCCCCGAATCTGGCTCCATGCTCAGTGGGAAGCCTGCTTCTTCCTTTCCTACTCCTCCTGCTTGTATTCCCTCTCTTGCTGTCTCTTTCTCTCTGTCAAATAAATAAATAAAATCTAAAAAAAACCCCAACCAAACAACAACAACAACAACAAAACGAAGGCTAATTTGAGGGGCACCTGGGTGGCTCATTTGGTTAGGCATCCAACTCTTGACTTCCCCTCAGGTCCTGGGTCCTGGGATCAAGCCCTGAGTCAGGTTCCATGCTAGCAGGGAGTCTGCTGGAGATTCTCTCCTTCAGCCCCTCTCCATACTTGTGTGATCTCTCTCAAATAAATAAATTATTAAAAAAAAATGAAGGCTAATTTGAGTTCAAAATAGGAGGTTATTTCTGACACAAAAGCTTTAATTCAGGTTCAGTTGTCATCTCTTCTGTTTTCCTCATTTTCCCTGATGGAAGGAGTTTTTCTTTCTGTAGTGCTTGGCACATTTCTGCCTTTCACCACCTTCTCATTTCATTATAGCTATTCATTTACATGTCTCTCTGGTCCTGTGGTTCTCAGCTAGGGGGGATTTTGTCACCCAGGGGACGTTTGTCAGTGTTTGGGGATGGTTTTGGTTGGCACAACTCGGGTGGGGAGTGCTATTGGCATCAGTGAGTAGAGGCTACAGATATTACCAAAATCCTACAATGCACAGGACAGCTCTCCACGACAAAGAATTCTCCCTCCCCAAATGTCAGTAGTGCTGACGTTGAGAAGCTCTGCTCTAGTCCATGAAATCTGAGGGCAGCGAGCTTGTTCGCTAGGTATATAGGATATGATAAATATTGGCCAAAGAACAGAGTCTGTTCATTTCTTATCATTTTTTTGCAGATGCAACCAGTGGTTTGAGGGCTTAGAAATCATGTATTTATATTTTTTCTTGTCTTGGTTAGTCACTGAAGGGGAAATCCAGAAAGATCAAACAACCCATTTATTCTTATGAATACATGAAAAAAGCCAACCTAAGAGGCACGGGGGGCAAGGCAGAAATTGCATTCTATATAAAGGCATCATTCAAGTCTTACTTTAGCTGATGGCGCTGGCCATCCTCCTTCATCAGAAGAGGCACAGTCTTTTGTCTGAGTTTGTTTTACTCTTCAGTGTGGCTTTTGAATGTATACTTGATTTACTTCTCTTTGTTACAGACAGCGTCTTAAGACAGCACAATATGGAGAGACACAGAGAGCCAGGCAGCCAGTGCATAGATAGCTGAGGGATGGGAGGGAAGCTGTAAATGGAAGAAAAACTTTCTGCATCCCATTTATTCCCATATGGAAAAAACAAACAAAACAACAACAACAACAACAACAATAAAACAACAACAACAAAACATGTTCCTGCTGTTTGGAGAGAAAGGATAAAGAACATGGAAGAAGAGATAGCTTGCTTCCCCGGAACCCCTAGGCCTGACTGCAGTAGATGTCTCTCTGAATGGGTCCTGCCGTGGGGACGGCTGCATCTTCCACAGACTGCTTTTGCAGAGGAGGCGAGAACAGGCCTGATAACACATACCCACACCCACTGTCTCTCCATGTCCTGTTGATATGCATAAACACAGAGCAAAAGCACACAACTCAGAAATGTTTGTCGAAGGCACTTGTGTAGAAAGGAATTGAATGAATAAATGATTTAGGTAGAGATGTGGGCTTCTGTGATGGTCCATGTAGTTACTATTTACTGGGAGTTTACCCTTTGTCAGGACCTTTGCGACATGCTATTTCATTTAATCCTCATACTGTTCCTGTGAGTTATGAATGTCGTCTTTTTCTCACACATGAAAACGGTAGTTCAGAGAGGTCAGTTAACCTCCCCAAGGTTGCAAAGCTTGTGTGGTAGGGTTAAGATTTGAGCCCTGCTGCCCTGCTTCAAGGGAAGGGCTTTAGTTCCTGTGAAAGCTAAGAAAGCAAGATAGTGGGGGAGGTGGGATGGAGCCAGGGGCTGCTTCAGGGAGCCCCCCAGGTGCACTCTTTTAGGCAGAAACCCTGGAAGGTGTTCTTCCCCCTGGTTTTTAGTGACGACAACAAAAGGATCAGATGGCAATGAATCTGTCCTCTGTAGTAAGAACTGTAACCACTTTCCATATGTGACTTGTGACTCTTCAGGCCACAAGCTGTGAGCGGGGCACAATCGCTGCTACCACCCATGTATCACAGACTAGTCCTCGATGGCCAGTGAGGACACCGGAGCCTGTAAAACTCTCCAAGACTGTCTGAAGCCTTGGACTTTCTGGTAGGTCCTTCTCCATGTATTAGGCAGCTCCCTTAGAGCACACTTCATCTCCTCTTTTTCTTTCTTTCTTTCTTTTATTGCAGTGTAGTTGACATATAATATTATATTAGTTTCTGTTAAGTGGAATTTAAATAAAAACTTGAAACGAAAAAACATTATGTTAGTTTCAGATTATAATATTCATATACATTATGAAGTTATTGACAAAATAAATTTAGCTACCATCTGTCACAAATTTGTTAGTGGTTATTAATGATATTTCAAAGTTGTACATTGTATCTCTGTGTCTTATTTATTTGGTAACTGAAAGTTGGTGCCTTTTAATCCCTTTCCTCTGCTTTGCCCATCTTCCTACCCCGTCCCCTCTGGCAACCACCAGGTTGTTCACTGTATCTATGAGTCTGTTTCTATTTTGTTTTGTTTGTTCATTTCTTTGTTTTTTAGAGTCTACATATAAGTGCAATCATATGATATTTGTCCTTCTCTGCCTTTATTTGACTTAGCATAATACCCCCTAGGTCCATCCATGTTCATTCCCCTTTTATGCTTAAGTAATACTCCATTGTGTGTGAGTGTGTATGCATGCATGCGGGGTGGGGTGTGTGTGTGTGTGTGTGTGTGTATTACATCTTCCTGATTCATTCATTCATCTATAGAGAGACATTTAGGTTGCTTTCATATCTTGGCTATTGTAAGTAATATTGCAATGAACATAGGGATGCATGTACCTTTTTGATTTTTTTTTTTTTTTTTTGGATAATAGCCAGAATAGTCTGACAGGTGTGAAGTGATAGCTCACTGTGGTTTTGACTTGCATTTCCCTGATGGTAAATGATGTTAAACATCTTTTCATGTGTCTGTGGGCCGTCTGTGCGTCTTCGTTAGAAAAATGTTTATTTAGGTCCTCTGCCCATTTTTTAAATTGGATTATTTGTTTTTTTGATGTTGAGTTGTGTGAGTTCTCTATATATTTGGGATATTAACCCAATTGATTATTGATTATATAATTTGCAAATATCTTCTCCTATTCAGTAGGTTGCCTTCTCATTTTGTTGATGGTTTCCTTTGCTTTGCAAAAGCTTTTTAGTTTGATGTAGTCCTTTGTTTATTTTTGCCCCTTTTTGCCCTTGAGTGAGGAGACAGATCTAGTAAAAGGCGAAAGATTTATGCGATCTGAAGAGAAACCAGAGCATGAGACACGTCTAGAACAATACTGCTTAGACTGACATCTAAGAACTTACTGCCTGTTTACCTCTAGGATTTTTATGGTTTCCAGTCTTAAATGTAAGTCTTTGACCCATCACTTCTGCATGTGGTATAAGCAAGTGGTCCAGTTTTATTCTTTTTGCATATAGCTGTCCCATTTGTCCAATACAATTTATTAAAGAGACTGTCTTTTCCGTATTGAGTGTTCTTACCCCCTTTGTTGAAGATCAGTTGACCTTATAATCTGGGTTCATTTCTGGACTCTGTGTTCCACTGATCCTTGTGCCTGTTTTTATGCTAGTACCATACTGTTTTGAGTACTAGAGCTTTAGAGTATAGTTTGGAATCAAGGAGCTCAATATCTCCTGCTTTATTCTTCTTTCTCAAGAGTGCTTTAACTCCCTCCTCTGTCTTTTATCTGACCACTGTCAAGTACTACCAGTGTGGTACAGCCCTTAAGAGTATAGACTCTGAAATTAGACTGCCACAGTTCACATCTTACCTTTGCTGCTAACTTCCTGAGAACTTAGATAATCTGTTTATGTCTAGTTTCCTCATCATATAATGAAGATAATGATTGTGCCTACATCACAAAGTTGTAAGGATTAAATGAAATTATCCATTCAAAGCTCTCAGCATGGTGTCTTATAAACAGACCTCCTTCAAGCTTAGCTATTATTATTATTGTTGTCATTTAAGATTTTATTTATTTATTTGACAGAGAGAGACACGGCAAGAGAGGGAACACAAGCAGGAGGAGTAGGAGAAGGAGAAGCAGGCTTCCTGCTGAGCAGGGGGCCTGATGCAGGGCTTGATCCCAGGACCCTGGCATCATGATTTGAGCTGAAGGCAGATGCTTAACAACTGAGCCACCCAGGTGCCCCAGCTATTATTATTTTTGACTCCACCATATTTTTCAGGCATGATGAGAAATAGTGGCATTTGGAAACTGCCTGGGTAGAGTTCTCTTTAGGGAACTACCTGGGAGAAAGAAAGTTTGTAGATATGGAGAAAAAGATGGGGGAGGATGGTGACTTCCAGCAAAATGCACTGGGTTCCTTTCAGCTTCTCTTCACACCCCCTAGGCATTTTGGAGAATTTTATTGGCCTGAAACTATGGGTTAATTTTTTTTTTATTAATCATTTCATGACAGTGTTATGCCCGAATGTCTAAGCATGTAATTTGTGTTACAAATTATAGGATTTTCTGTTAAACTTTTAAATATCTTTTTTTTGGTGGGGTGTTATGTTTTTTGGTGATATTTTTCATTTTGTGATATTTCGTGATATTGATCATAAGTGAGTTTGGTTCTTACCAATTTTGAAAACAAGTTGAAAATGTAAATTCCTGGTCTTCAGATGGTCTGGCAAGGCAGATATAATTTTTAGCAAGTATTGCAAGTCTCTTGGAGGCAAGAGGTCCAGAAAGTGTTAGAATAATATCTAAGGTAAAGTTTGAGGGATCCATGATTTGGGAGAGGTTATCAAAATGTGTGGAGTGGATAATCTGCATGATTCCTGTGTTGCTCTTCCGAAGAGTTTTTCATGGTGCCTTTGGTGAATGGGAGAGCTGGCACAGCTGAGGTGGAGGGAATTACTCCTCACCCTCCCCAAGGTTTTCTGGGAGAAAAAGGCTTTCTCACTAGCTGCTTCATTGCACCGTAAAGCTGCCCCCTTCGTGCGTGTGGAGCTGCAGAGTCCTCTGAGCTTGAGTTTGTTTCTGTCCACCACTACCATCAGTGGGAGCTCATGGGATTGCATGAAACGTAAACTCACCCCAATGGGGAAAATCATAAACTCTAAAGACAGATGTCATGGAAGCAGTATTTACTTCTGCTTCCAAGTATCTATCTCTGCCTCAAACAGAATTGGCTAGGGCTCTTATTTACAAATAAGAGAATTCACCCTATTCAGGCAAACCACAAAAGAGATTTATTAAAGGAGATGAAGAGGTTCACAGAAACTGCAGGTGGGGCGGGAGGCCTTGAAGTGAGGACCAATGCTCAAAAGAACCTCAGGTCTGCTCCAGGGACGACCATACGACCATTGCTGTGGGAACAGACCCAGGAGCTCACACCGCCAGGGCTAGGACTGGATGCTAGAACCAGGCTCCCATGCTCCACCTGCCATGTTGCAGAAAGATTCTATGTGGAGACTGCTTCCTAATATTTCTCTCTTCAAAGCTCATTTCATGCAGGTGCACCTGTTTAGGGAGTCTAAGTTACATGCCTATCTCGTGGTATATTGAAGTGGCTCAAATCAACTTGGGAGAGCTGACTGTTAAGTCTCAAGGATTTTGTAGATCAGTTTTTAAACTAAAGGTCACTTGACATTGGCCTTACTAGAAGTATTTACACCCTGAAAATTGGTGGCAAGTGGTAAAAATCAGGGCTTTTTACCCCCCTGCAAAGCTAACTGTGAAACCTTTACCATCACGTCAGTGTGATGCTGGGTAGTCTGATCTGCCATCTCCTTTGGCGACACAGGCCTCATAATGTGTGGAGTCCTGTAGACACAGAAATGCTGTTACAAATATGCTATACATTCACTAAACCAGCAAATGATTGGTTTCAAGGTTTCTTCCAAACGGTTCCCTTGTCAAAGTGTTTTTTTGATGTCTGATAATGTAGAGAAAGATAGAACTACAGATATGCTCCAGGTGATAGCCAGAATTTATAGCCTCGTCTCCTCCATTGGGCACTTGACCAAGCAACTCTATTTTCCCTGAAATAGCCCAGACTACTTATTAAACAACAAAAGGGAACCATGTGGCCTTTTGAGACATCACTGTGAAGCACTGGGCCATGACCATTCTGGATCTCATAGTCTTCTCGTTTTGGGTCTCTGGGAATTATTTCCAGAATTTAAGCAGAGGGAATAAAATCTTGTCATTTGCAGTGAAGTGGATGGAACTGGACTGTATTATGCTAAGTGAAATAAGTCAGTCAGAGAAAGACAAATATCATATGATTTCACTCAGAGGTGGAATTTAAGAAACAAAACAGATAACCATAGGGGAAGGGAAGGAAAAATAAGATAAGATAAAAACAGAGAGAGAGGCAAACCATAAGAGACTATTAACTCTAGGAAACAAACCGAGGGTTGCTGGAGGTTGGGGAGGCCAGGGTGTGTGGGCAGAACTAACACTGGAGATATTAGTGAAGGGCAGGAAGGTGCAGATCCCCTGCCCTTTGCCCTTCCCACGTTCCCATCTTCTTTTGACCCCAGGGGGACTCCTAGGACGTCAGGGAATGCCCTGGAAACAGTTCCATCCTCACCTGGGACAGAGCTCATGTCTGCGGGGCTGCCCCCAGTTACAATGATCTCAGACGCCGGCATCCCAGGACTCTCAGCCCTGCTGCGAACACACACAGAGCTGCGTACAGGCTGCGGTGGTGCTCACCGTGGGCTGGCAGAAATGTCTCTGGAGCCTAGGGGTAGAGACACAGCTTTAGGCGCCAAGCAGAGTGTTTGGAAAGAGATTTTTTTGTAAAGCACACAAAACCTCGCAGCCCCAAAGGGCCCTTCCTCAGTGACAGCAGCCGTGCAGGGCAGACAGACCACCCAAGCCAGCTGGTCCTGGAAGGTGACTGGGGCCCTGGTGGGGAACCGTTGTGGGTAATGGTCACCCCCCACTGCCTATCAAGATGAAATAAAAAATGTCATTGATCATCAAAGTAATAAGGTTTTTTGGTGGAAAATTAAAAAATATTGAGAAATAGAAAAAATTTTAAAATGAGTATTATCTTGTTACCTACTTTAACAGTTTTGACTTTTCCTTTCAGTCTTTTTTTCTGTGTATTTGTTTTTATTTATGTTGTTAAGCTCATGCCTATGTGTTCTATAGGCTATATTTTTTCTCTCATATTACATTTTTTACAGTCATTTTAAATGCATGATATTCATATATACACTTACACACATGTACACACACATGAATCTCTCTATCCCATTATAAATAAGATTGGGGTAAACATCATTTCTTTGTGCACATTTCTGGTTATTTCCCTAAGTCACATTTCTAGGAGAGAAGTAAAATTAATAATTATTTTAAAGGCTGTTGTTGTGGCTTCCTAAGCCGACTTTCTGAGTTCCCATCTAGGTGAATGTGTCTGGTACAGCCTAATATTGTGGGTAAGCCAGATAAGCTTTGAAGCCAGAAAGAAGTGGATTGCAATTCTACCCCTGCCCCTTCCTAGCTGGCTCATCTTGGGCCTCTAACCCTCCTTTCTTCACCTGTACTCTGGGGACAGCACTGCCTGCCTTGTAGGGTTGTCATATGGATTAAGTCAAAGAAGGCATGTGAGGTCCTTAGCCTGGGACCTGGCCCTTTGCAAGTGCACTGGATGCTTATGGACCGTTGTATGTGCTCTAAGCCTCACCTCCGATGGGTGGTGACCAGTGCTGCACTGGCCATGCCCACTTGACGCAGGGACAACCCGACAGCTCCTTCCCAGGATTCTCTGATGTTTGCAATAGATTCCTCCTCAGAAGTGCCAGGGGTTTAATAATGTCTGGTAAGCTAATGCTTGACCACTGGGGAAAGGTGGCCAGTGGCTGAACCCCACCGTCTTTCTTCCCTGGACAAATGGGTCTGAGAAACCTTTTATAAAGCTTCTCAGGAGGTCCGGTGGGGTCAAGTGAGCAGTGTGGCCCATGGCAGTGGTCAGTTCTATCTGCAGCTGAGGTGGACTTTCTCTGCCTCCAAGCTACATCCATGTGCCACACTCCTGGTCCCTCAGGCCCCAGTTCCCCAACCACCACCAGTAGGTGAGCCTCTGTATCAGGCTCTGCTTTAGGGGGAACCCAGGCTAAGACAGTATGCATCAGTAAATGTTAGGTGTTTTTTGTTGTTGTTGTTGTTGTTGTCGTTTGGTTTTTTTTTTAAGATGGAGAAGGGGGAAGGGGCAGTGGGAAAGGAAGAGAGAGGATCCATGCCCAGCATGGTGCCTGACACGGGGTTCAATCTCACAACCCTGAGATCATGAGCTGAGTTGAAATAAAAAGATGCCTAACCGACTGAGCCACCCAGGTGCCCCTAAATGTTAGCCTTTTTGAATGTTACTGCTAATTTTTTACATTTCCCCCATCCAACATATTCTAGAAGAAACTCCGTGACCTACCAGATATTTCTGGGGCTTCCCAGAAGTCCTCATTTTATTCCTGACAGGTGCACCAACTTTTGGTATTCCTGGCACCTTTCCTGCCTCTTCTATGTCTCTAGCCCGTGCTACCCTAATCTCCTCTGGTCAGCTTTTGCCCGAACTGTGAATACACGGGCTCCCCCAACCTTACCTTTTTCATCTCCCATACACCCTTAACCCAGGGCTTTGTAACAGAGGTGCATGTGAAAGGCTCACAGGGGTACTCTGACCTCACTAAATAAGGATTTTTCCTTTTTTTTTTTTTTGGAAAAAAGAATTAACAAACTATGGCAGTTAGGTAAATGATACTAAAATCCATGTGTCCTTTCCCAGAAGATACATCATGCATATTTTAATAAGAGCTGAGAACAAATAACAGTTTCTGGAGGCAAAGGAGACAGTTGATTTATTTCCCCCTTTGAGAGGATAGCTCAAGAGACCAGGCTTTTCTTCTTGTTTTCACATAAGTAACCTCACATCCTTCCTAGACATTCTATTACTCCCCAGGGCTTTTGTTCTAACTTCATCATATCCTGAGTGAAACTGAGTAATAATTACCCTTTCCCTGTATACTTCCACCAGAGTTGACCTCTAAAAACACAAATAGAGTTATTGTACTCTGTGACTTAACACTTGTCAGTGGATCCTTACTGTCCAGATAGTGAATGGTCTCTCCTTGAACCCCAGGGTCCTTAATGATCCAGGCCCTGCTTATATCCCAGCAGATCTTTTTCCACTTCTGCTCCTCACCCTGCACCGAAGTCCCAAGTTTCAGGGTTAGCATCTCTTGTGAGCTTGTTTAGAGATGCCAGTTTGTGAGCCCACTCCAGAGCCATTCTCAGAAACTGTGCTAGGGAGGCCCAGCCATCTGTGCTTTAATACACTTGCAGGCTAAAGTTTGAGAAGAGCTCACCTAAGCAAAGCAGGTGCTTGACCCCCAAGGTTCAATGGCCTTGATCCCCTTGGACATTCCTACTCATGCTGCAGGAGTGAGTTTGATCGTCACCTTTTCCACGAAGCCTTCTCTGCTTTCACCTGGCACTGTTTACCAGTTCACCACATGTGCCCACACATTTCCGTCGTGAAGTGTAATATGCTGTTTTTCAATTATTGCAATTTTTGTCCATCTCTTTGACTAGACTGTGAGATGTTTGGGGGTAATAGAAACTCTCTAAAATTAGTCTGTTTTAACTTTTTTTCTCTGTCTTTCTCTACCTCCACCCCCCACCCTAGCTTTTATAAAAAAGGGGATGGCAGGATAGAATGAGAAGCCACTGTTCAGTGTTCAAAATTGGCGCTTTCCACTAACTACCACTTCTTCTGACTGCCTCTTTCTGGGCTCTCCCATGCCGTGGCACCGATTTTGCCCCAGACACCAAAGGAATAGATTCATCCTTGGCTCTTGAGAAAGGGGGGCTTCTCAGAAGAGGTCAGTTCCTGATGCTGCAAATAAGTAATTCCGTTTGCTCTGTGACACTGATTCTCTTTCGCAAGTGGATCGTTTGAAGTTTATATTTGATTGTGTTTTCTCTTCAGTCTTGGAATAACAAAGACTCCTTAGTAAAACCTTAACCACTTAAAGAAACCTTGAAGTTGCCTAATGTTTAGGGACATTATATGTCATCTAGAGATAGCCCTGTGACTCTCTTCTGACTGTGCCCACAGAGTCAGTCTCAGACCAGAGAGGGCTCTGCTGTGGACCGAGAAACAGAGGATTCAAGGAGCCAGGGAAGATGGAGGAGAAAAGACCCTGCCTTTACCCTCCTCTCATATTGTCTCCACACTTCTAGAAAGGCTGGGTGGTGCCTTCCGGTGTGGGCAATGCGGAGGGAGGTCTGCTGCGTCCCTTGGCACAGAGGCAGTTAAGACTTCCCAGGTGGCTAATGGGCCAGTTCTCACTATATTTCCTTTTTTTTCTTTTAAAGATTTTATTAATCTATTTCAGAGAGAGCAAGCATGAGCAGCGGTGGGAGGTGCAGAGGGAGAAGCAGGCTCTGCTGAGCAAGGAGCCTGATGCGGGACTCCATCCCAGGACCCTGAGTCGAAGGGTGACGCTTAACTGACAGAGCCTCCTGGGCGTCCCGTCTCACGGTATTTCCTCTACCTAGATATCCCCCATGGCAGGGCAGGGCCCAGTAGACAATGAATTCAATATAAATCATGGCCCAGATTGTACAGTTGTGAGTTCCAGGGTTTGTGGGCGCTCCGCCATAAAAAGTCATTTACTTTTTTTTTTTTCTCCTGTAGTTTGTGTTGGATCTTAGACTTGTCTTAATTTGAAAAGAGAGAAGCAAGCAGCCTGCAGCTGTATGGGAGTTTTTCTCCAGGCCAGAGGCTTTCCTAGGAACCATTCAGTGAAGTAGCAGATGGCAAAGTTACAACCTTTGTAGCTCTAAAACTTAATAGAAACTGTGATCAACTGCAGTAATGGACTGTCTTGTAACCCAAATTGATGCTTTTATTGTGCTCTGATGGGCTTGTCACTTGTTCTGCCTCTTTGTTAATTATGACAAAAATCACTGTCATTATACATCTGGAACAAGAAATCTCTGGCCAGTATCCTTTTGATATGATTGTATAACCAAATACCCTCTTTTGGATATTGCTTTAAGAACTAGAAAGGAGGAAAGAGATAGATGACTGTGACAAATCCAGGGCATTTCTGAGTAAGCGTGAATTGGATTGTGGGAGGCTGCCGTGAGGAGCTGGAACGTGCTAGGGAAATTTGCTATGCAGAGCTCATCGGTGTCCTGGCTGTCAGGAATTCTGGGACACTGATTGTCTCCAGTGAAATTCCTAATTTATGCCTGTCATGGGCTGATTAAGGATGTGGCTATGGCGTGATGGGATGATCATCTCTGCTTCTTGGGGCTGAAGTTATGGATCCCAAGAGCCACAGAGTCTTTTTCTACGTGATGCCGTCTGGATGTGGGCCCTGCGCACGCATGGTGAGTCCATGGTGGAAGGTACCCAAGATTAATAGAAAAGCCTGCCTTTTGTCAGGTATTATAATCAGGAAGATGAAAGTTTCCTCTGTAATACGGTTTTTGCTTCTACTTCCAGGATGCTGCAATTAAAGGCCCAGACAGAGGATAGGGACATAAATAATGGTGATGCCCGGTATTAGCACAGCACTCCATTCATCACTGCTGAAGGGCAAATGCGCAACCCTCAGAACTGTCCTGGGAAGAGGGCAAGGTAGAGGAAGGGCAAGCTCCTTGCATCCCTGATTTACCACTCAGCAGAGGATGTGAGAGTTTCCCTATCAGAAGGGTCCACATTTTTTAAACGTTAACATAGAACTTGGCATTGATAATGTGACCATTATGGGCAGCCGATCATGTGTCACAGATTGACATGCAGAGATTTCTCAGGCAGGCATTTGATTTCATGTTTACGTGCTCCCTATTTCTTAAGGGCCACCTCCACAACCCGCAGTGAGTAGAAACTGGGCTCAGATTCATTACTCAGCACATGATTTCTTGGTACATGTACCCTATATCCTTCTTTAATGGTGACATGATTTGTACCACATCATTAGTTGGAGGTTTATATAGCAGAGGCTGTGAATCTGATTTTCATTGTTTACCAATCAGGGCAGAATATTCCAACAAGGAATAGATGGGTTGAGACCTCTGGTTCAGGTCGGAATAAAGATGAAAGATTTGGCTTTGGAAGGGGTAAGAACAATTCAACCTAAACTCGGTCCCTAGCCAGGGGCTGGGAGATGAAATAGTACCCAGTCTTCCAGAAGAAGCGGACATGATCTATGGTCTCTCATCATGCTTCCTTGGGTTCAGGCAGTCTTAGGGAACAGTGGGAGTATAAGGAAGAAGTCATGTCCCAGAGTCTGGGTCAACCCTCTAGGTGTCCGGAAGAAGAATTTCCTCTGCTCTTCAAGGTCCTTTTAGCTGGACTAAGAATCAAATTAACATGAGACAAATTAACAGGAGAGAATAAAATTTAATTTTGTATCCATGAGGAATCCACGCAGACATGAAATTAAAAAGACAGTCAGGCAAAAATGAGATCTATATGTCATTCTAAACTGAAGAGATGGGGGTAAGGGTGTGAGACTTAAAAAGAAAAAAGTACAATTCACAGGACGATGAAAAAGAATAAGTTGTAAACAAGTGTTTGGTGAGCCACTCAGAAGCAATGGGACATAGAGGACTTTGACCAAATGGGCCTTGCTAGGTCCTTCTCTGTCTACTGTGCCAAGTTCATATTGTATTATAGTTGTCTGTGGTGATAGCTCTCTTCCTGAGGCAGGTCTTCCATCTAAATCCTTTTTTGGCGGTTGAAGGGGTGGTAAAGAGCTTCTCTGGAATTTGTTGGCTTTTGATTGCTTTTAACTCAAAACTGTCTTCATGCCAAAGTGTCCCTTGGGGTGGCTGCCCTTGGCCCCTACATAGGGTAAGCGATGGGGTGGAGGGGACAGAAAGGGAATCTGTGACTAGGGGTCTACCCGCTGGCCCGGGGCAGATCCTAAGTACATGGGTGACAGGGTCAGGACCAGGCACCCCCTTGGGATTTGTGGCAATTTTTTTTTCTTTTTAGGTAAGCTCTAGGCCCACTGTGGGGTTTGAAGTTATGATCTTGAGATCAAGAGTCACTCGCGTTCATCTGGAGATGTGAAGCTGCTGCTGTACTTCCTGTCCCTGCTGTATCATACCGGAAATGGGTCATCAGGTGTTCCTGTGGGGAGGGGCCAGGGGAGGCAAATTTGGACAAATAAGGCAGGGGTCAGCCGCTTGTGAAATTTGTCCTGGCAAGCTCTGTCCTGGAATAATGTCCTAGAAACCAGAAGGAAGGGCTGCTTTGACCTGTTGACCATGGGTAGACCAGAAGCCTATGATAGTCCAGGCATCAGGGAATGGCGAGAGGATGGAAATCTGCAGGGAGTCATTTCTCCAACCTTTAGTGACACCACAGGGACACATCCTCAGACAGGTGATCTTTGCACACTGGCTGTTTCTGTGCTTTTGGGGGAGTGGGCACAGCTGAGATCCATCTCTGTCCCCTGTCCTGGGCTCTCCGGCTCCCCAGAGGCACACTCGCCTGACTCACGTCTTCAAGCTGTCTTCTGTGTCCAACTCAGGTAATGGGAGAACATAGTTACCAAAAAGGTAACTTTTTTTGAATTTGTCTGACTTACCGATTGCCACTGTATTCATCTCATTTGGCTTCCCTTGAGCTGAGAAGGTGAAAATGGTGTGAAGATTCAGAATGGCAGCACTCTGAAGGTGAATGGGGATAGAAAAACCCTTACTTTCTGTTTCTGAGAAGTACTCTTCTCTCTTTGTTGCCCACTGAGACCTGGAGCTACTCTTTCCAGTGGGAATCTTTGTTTCCAGTCCAGTGGGACACTTTTTTTCCAGTGGTTTCTGTGTTGTAACTCAGCCCTGGTTCCAGCAGAAGCTTGATACAAAACCGCAATGAGCTGAGTGCCACATGCTGTTTCTTTGCCTTCCCCTGATAGTACCTTGTTTGGAGAGAATTATAACTGAAAGGGAAACATATTCCCTCTGGCCAGAGACTTGGCTTAGAAATGCTCATTTGGGGAAGCTCTTTTTTGTTTGCTGGTTAAATAAACCCTCTGATATAAATCAATATTTGTGTGTATTAGGGAAGACCAAGTAAATAAAACCCTACATGTTTATTGCAAAATAGAAATGCCCTAGAAATTCTCTAGGGGGATTGAAGAGTGGGAGGGGGTCATTATTTCCTACACGGAGAAAATTAACTGTTTCATTAGTTTACAGGCAAACACATTTTCCCTTAAAAATAGTTGTTATTGAAATCTTGCCACATTTGTGTGTCTTACTAGGCATATGAAGCACCAAGAATATTAGGTACAGATAATGGCATGAGAATTAGCACCCATCTCATCCCCACCATCTAGGGAAAGCTATGGAAAAGGAAAAAAGCAACTCCTGACATTCAGGGGCTGGCAGAATACTTAGAACGAGGGCAAAGGGTTCTCCTGTTGGACATAAATGACATCTCTGAACATCACATCAGACAAGGGCATTCTGTGACTTGCAGTGAAATTAGAGAAAAAAACAAATGGGAGAACTTGATCATTTTGTGTAAGCACAGACAAAAGCAAACCATGACAATACCGGACATCCTCCTGTCTTGACTAATGTGAGTGGCTATCATGGCTCTGGCGTTGGTTCCTACCACTTGCCTTATAGGTCAGATTTACTAGGACAACAAGTCTAGAATTGCCTCCGTTTCTGGTAGCATCCAAACCATAGCAAAGCCTGCTTCCTTTAGCCCTCCCTCAAATCACCTAACTCATGGCCAACTTCTATAATTAACTCTTTCTCTTTTTTTTTTTGCTTTCTTACTGAGATGCCCCATCGTTCCCCATCTGTGTGTTCTCCCTCACTGCAATGAGAGCTAAGCCCAACTCATTCAAGTATGGGTATGCTCCTGGCGATCTTTGCTGGGAGGACATTGACACAAACTACTGGTTTCTCAACACCCAGTCCTTCCATCTTTTCTTTCCTGAAAACAAAACCATATGTGTGGCTATTAAAACCCTCTTGTTCTTCATGAAGATTAGCCTCACTTCCAACTCAGAATGCCTCATAATTGGTCTTTGCAAATTAGTCCAGGGATGGGGATGGGGACCAAGTCTGGTCCATGTGACCCAAGCAAAATTGCTTTGTTGTGCGATCTTTAATCAGAACTACGTATTTTTAATGACTATGTACCATTTAGTTGTGTGAAAGTCCTCAATTTTTGGAAATTTTAAAACACTGCACATATGGCAGTGAGTCAAAGCTTGAGAACTTTAGTGTGTTTTTGCTTTCTCCTCTCACATTGTTAATTACATCCTAAGATATTAAAACAATCGTAGGATTTTAGATCCACATTATTATTTATTTTTTTGTTGTATATCCTTTTCTCAAGGATTATTTTTGATATACGTCCTGTTTTATTAAGCATTTTCAAAGCAATATGCCTTCTTCCTTCCTTCCTCACTTCTTCCTTCATTCATTCCTCTCTCTCACCTCCCTCCCTCTCTTCCATCCTCCCCCTCCCTCTCTTCCATCCTCCTCTTGCTGTTTGTTACATGGCTTACCAGCATTTCTTTAAAGCTTTATTTTTTTTTCCTTTCACATGAAGAATAATTCTGGTCACAATATTCTTTCCTTGAGACTCTACTGATGTTGCCTCTTTGTCTTTTGAAATACTGTTTTGGGAAAGAAATGCCATGCTCATCTGATCTATTTTTCTTTGAATATAGATCTTAAAGATAAATTTAATCATAATATATATATATATATATATATAAAATTTCTCTTGGAAAACCCATCAGTTTGCTTCTTGACTAAGTTGTAGACTCAGCTGAACCATTGCTGAACCTTTCAAGAATAGATAACAAAATATATTATTTCAGATGCTGCATAAGGAGTGCCTGACTGGCTCAGTTGGTGGAGCATGTCACTCTGGATCTTGGGGTCGGGAGTTCAAGCCCCAGGTTGGGCCTAGAGCTTACTTAAATTTTGTTTTTAAAACTAAAAAAAAAATGCTGCATAATTAAAACTCTAATCCTTGACAATACTTGGTATTTTAAATTTTAGTTATTCTAGTGGCATAAGCAGTGGTATCTCATTGTGCTTTTAATTTGCATTTTTCTGATGACTAATGATGTTGAGCGTCTTGTCATATGCTCTTTGGTTATTTCTGTAACTTTTGTAAAATGTCCACTTTTTTGCCTATTTTTCATTGGTTTGTTTTTCATCACCTTGACGAATTGTAAGGGTTATTTATGTTTGGATACAGTCTGTTAGCAAATACCTGCTTCATTTTAGGAAATTGACTAGAGATTGTAGCCAAAAATCAAAAGATTGGTAGGTGAATGAGCAATTACATATTTTAATCTGAAATGTTTAATACATGTGTATTAGTTTTCTTTTGCTGTTGTGATAAAGTATACAACATAATGACTTGAAATAGCACAAATGTATTATCTTGTTTTTTTTTAAAGATTTTTTTTTTTATTTACTGAGAGAAAAAGAGCACAAGCGAGCACAAGCAGGGGGCGTGGCAGACAGAGGGAGAAGCAGTCTCCCCACTGAGCAAGCAGCCGGATGCGGGACTTGGTCCCAGGACCCTGGGATCATGACCTGAGCCGAAGGCAGATGCTTAACTGGCTGAGTGAGCCACCAAGGCATCCCATAAATGTATTATGTTGAAGGTCTGTGGGTGACAAGTTCAAAATGGCTCTCACTATGCTAAAATCAAAGGTCTTGGGGGGAGTCCATTTCTTTGTATTTACATCTTTTAGGGGGCTCTTGTACCCCTGGGCTTGTGGCTTCATTCCTCCATCTTCAAAGACAGCGAGATGAGACTGAACCCTTCTCATGCTTTCTCCTCTCTGGTTGTCCAGTTTTTGGCCCCCACTCCTACTTTTAAGGACTCTTGTGATCACATCAGGTCCACTGGGATAATCCAGGATAATCTTCTGATGTTAAGTTCAGCTGACTAACAACCTTAATTCCATTCACCATCTCAATTCATCTTTGTCATGTAACAACATAGTCACAACTTCTAGGAATCAGGATGCGAACATCTTTGGGAGGCCAGTTCTGCTCACCACAGTATATATTATTAATTCATGATTTCTCCGTATTTCTAGCTTTTTTGATTATGTATGGATGTTCAATCCCAGATGCATTAGATAAGAGGACTTATGCAGGGTCTGCAGGAATTTGACAATGTAACTGATAAATCTGACAACTACCTTTGAGGTAAGTTAATTACCCCATATAGGTGAGCACCTTGGGTTGGAGAGAAATTATTGCCCAATATCACTCACCTGGAAAGTGGCAGGGCTCAAACTCGAACCCAGCTTCTCTGATTTTATTTGCCACACTTTATGACCCCTGCAACTCAAGGCAACTAGAATACTAAAATATGGGAGGCAGGATGGAGACTTATTTAAAAAAAAGATATAAACCTAGGACAAAGACTGTCATATTTAGGAGATTTTTAAGAAGGTGGCATTAAAGTAGATAAAGCAGAATACAAGGAATCTTGGCAGGGACAAGGGGCAGAAAACATTGGTCACTTTTACTCAACTTTGGTGGAAAAGACATTCCATGAATGGTACCATGCGTTGCATTCCGAGTGCAGAAGGCAGTTGGATGGAGGATTGAGAGAGGTGGTCAGGAGGAGCAATATCCAGGAGCACATGGGCACATGTCTACAAGCTCCCCCACTAAGAAGGGATGAGTGACACTGCCTGAAAGTGGTTGGGCTGGTGGAAGCTAAACCTGAGGATTTTTACTGGATCTCATAGCTTTAAGTGAGTATTTGGGTTGATGAGGCCTGGGAGTGGTGGTTTACGGTATAGTTTGGGGTTATATTGATTTGTAATATACGAGTGATACCAGAGACAAAATGTAATTAAAGCAACAAGTCCATGACTACAAACTTCTGATCACTGAGGCAGCCATGCTGCACGTTTTATGGATGGACATAAGTACAATGTACATCCATCATATGGGAAGCTTCGGTGGAGAACAAGGCAGTACGTGCCCTGATGATGTCCAGTTGTCTCCTTCCCCTCTGCAGTTTGTTGCTGGAAGCCTTTGCCCCCTTTATTCCAAATTAACCTGCCGTGGAACTGAGCATCTCAAGGTGCTCCTGGGTCCTGGGTTCCCAGGGTTAAGCTGCCCAATCAGACTGCAGGTTGCTATAGAATGGGTAGAGTGTCCACATTCTCTGAGGGCCCAGGAGGCTAAGTGGCATGACCTCGCCTTCCTTACTTCTGCACGGTTGATCTGAGAATGTGAATGTCTCCTGGGTGGGAGAGGGCTCTCAAGTTAGTGCCAGAGGCCTGAAAAGCCCAAGAGAAGGATGTGGCCGTGTGCATCTGAGGCATAGGGACCTAAAGTAGAAGCAGCACGGGCACTGTGGCAGTGAGGAAGAGATTAATTATATAAAAAGAAAACTATGTGGGATTGTATCAGTGCTTAAAAAATTAAAGGAAAACAACAGAAATGAAAAAAAAATGAGGCTCTTTTTATGAAGACTAACTGAAAAACTGTACTTTGAGAATTGGAATTCTGAGATCCTGCTTGGTTTCTCCTTCTCTTCTTTCTACCTTCATTTCCTCCACTGTCTTAATTGGCTATTATTATGAGAAAATGCAGGTTGCGAAGAATCCCCTCAAGCCTTGAAGAAACTGTTATAGTGTTCAGTTAGTAATGCTGAGCTGTTTACCTGTTTTTCACATTAAAGTCTATTGTCTAGGATCACTGAACCAGAGCAAATAGACCAGACACCTGGTTAAAGTGTTAGTGTAACAGCCCCAAAAGCTATCGAACACAATTTCTGATTGCTGGGGAGACTGTATGTTTCCGGGTTTCATTCTGTCGCTTGGAATCAAGGTAAAGTCTCTACACTCTGGTATTTCCCAGAGCCTCACAAGTTGTTTCTGCCTGTGCTCATGGGTCCAGCGGTGAAGGGGAGAAGCATGCACTAAATTGCCTTGTCCATTTCTCAGATTTTTTTAAACCATCACACATAGCCTCCTTCTTTCATTAGTCAAAACCAAACAAAAACAAAAACAAGAACAAAAACAAAACCAGAATAACCTCCCCAAACCTCACTCACTTCCAAACTGATCCATGCAGATACTTCCTTTGGGCCTCCCACTGTTTTGTCTGACATTTGCAGATAGATGTGTCTGGATCTCAATTTGGGCCACTCGTTGTTAATAAAACATTCATCATGCTCACATGCGTATGGATTTCTGATCATTTTGGTTTACTGTTGAAACAAAAGGCTGCCCTTGAATTAGAGGCTTCTTATGAAATAATTAAAACCATGTTAATGATTTTCACTTAATCACTTTTCACACAGGCCAGATTTAGTTTATGGTTTGATAAATGTCAAAGGTACTAGTTATGGTGATTTTGAATGACCCTCAGTGGTTGCCCAAATTTGGGCAGGGCCCATCTGGCCATTTGAAGATTTCAGCATATGGGTCATTGCAGATCCAATAATCGCTTGATAGATTCAGGAACTAGCATGGGCACCACTCAAAGGCCCTGGTTTTCCATTAATTCCTTGTAGTTGGCAGTAAGTTTCAGAGCAGATGTTTTTTTTCAGAGCAGATTTTTTTTTTTTCCTTTGCCCCTGATGCATGTGAGGTAGGAGGAGCAGGGGAAAATCTGACTTTCTCTGAGCATCTCCATGGTTTTTTAGTCCATTAGAAAAAGACCAAGTACTTATGGAAACTAGTGTTGGATCCCCCCAGTATAAAGGTCATTTAAGTAAGTGAAAAATGAATATGTAAGTCATTACATCAAAACTACAATAAGAAGGGACGATGTAATCTCAACAGAGGAAAGCTGATGTTTTGGAGACTTTTGTCTTTGTTTCAGTTTCTGAGTTACCAGAAGGTTCACTTGCATGCGTGCCTAGGAGCGCATAACTCCCATGCCCTTGTTCTTGGTATCTGGTATCTCTTGATACCGAAACCACAGGGAATGCTTTTAAGATAGAGCCTAAAAATCACAGACACTTGCTGACTTGTAATTAACAATAAAGTGTTAACTATATTTTGAGAGTCTCTCATCGCTATGACACAAGGCTCTCCTTATGATCTGCAGTCACTTGTGTTCTATTAGTCTCTCATCCTATGTATAAGTTGACAGTGTGCATGAACGTATATTTTGTTCAGCTATTCCAATAGTTCTTTGAGGGAGATAGGGCAAGTGGTGCTATTCTTCTATGGTAAATGGGAAAACTATGAGTATCATGATTTGTGAAGGCTCTGAGATTTTGCCATATGTGTAAGCAAGCAAGCGAGCCTGTTTCTGTTCTCTGGATGCTGGTGGAAGGCATAAAAATCCTAGGTCAGAGACAAAGGCCGCACCGCAAACAGCACGAGCATGGTGTCAGCTCCCCTGCGCCATGCCCTCCAGTCCCAGGAGCCTGGACAGAGGCTTCCCAGGTGCTGGATTGCGTTCCAGAAGAGGAATTTATTGTTTTTTATAGTGACCACTCAGGAAACCTGCTCTTTGAGTGGGAACATGACCTTACCCTTCAAGGTTGCTTGCTGCAAATACAACCTTGAGAAATGGACCCCATCAAGAGCCATCAGAGCTTTACTTTCTTGCAAGACACGCAAAAAAACACAGTGTATTCAGGGCCCATGTGCATTGCCTCTCCTGAAAGATTCTGGGTGGATTACGTGTTATTTGCAGGCTTACAAGACTAGGAATTGGCAGAGCTAAAGCTCAAACCTAGATTTTCTGATGCTAGCTTCAGTACTTTTTCATTAATGTTAATTAATGTTAATGTCACTAATGTTAATACTTATACTAATACCAAAATGAATACTAAATACCAGTACCAATAATTTATGGAGCATTAACCCTGCACCAGAGACTTCAGGAGCTAATTTATATACATTATCACTAAATCTTGTCACATCCCTGGGAAGTGGATACTATGTTGTCCTTTAAAAATTAAAAAAAAAAAAAGAGGACCGATTAATTATATTTCCAAAGTTCACACAGCTAGAAAATGGTAGATTCCAAAGCGCATGCTGTTTTCAGAAGCCCAGGCAGTATCTTTTATAGGTATGATTTTAGTGGTACCAGAAATTCTCTATATCCAAACTATCTCTTTCACAGCCATGTCAATCCTTGAATCCCTCACTGTGAGAGATTTAGTTTTTTGATTTAAGACTCCGTTTCTTGTTAAAAATCCAAATTCCTTGGGAGGGGTAACAATGTCACATCAGTCACTTTATACTTGAGAACGAATAAGTTGAAAGGTCCTTTCGTGTGTGGAATTGTGGATGGAGTGGAGGGCAGAGAGGACAGGAGGATGTAGCTCTTGTTTTGGGAAGAAAAGGCTACAACAAGGAGAGAAGTTAAGGCATCAAAGAGGGGTGGGCTAAAACTATGAACATGGCACCTCAGTGTGGTTCGTGCTTCAACTTATTGTACTTAATGGTTGGATATCGAACATGAAGAAATCACATCGGGGGGTGCCTGGGCGGCTCAGTCGGTTAAGTGTCTGCCTTTGGCTCAGGTCATGGTCCCAGGGTCCTGGGATCAATCCCCATATCTGGCTGCCTGCTCTGCGGGAAGCCTGCTTCTCCCTCTCCCACTCCCCCTGCTTGTGATCCCTTTCTCACTATGTCTCTGTCAAATATAAAATCTTTAAAAAAAAAAAGAAAAAGAAAAAGAAAAGAAGTCACATCGGGTTTTAAAAATCAGCACAAAGCTGATTCTGACCATCTCAGTGTCTCTGTGCGCCCAGGCAGTTCTGCACTTCCCAAGAGTGCGGGCTTTAGAGCCAGAGGATCCGAGTTCAAGCCTAACTCATCCATTTATCTGTGTGTAATCTTGAATATTTTCCTAAACACAGTGCCTCAGTTTCTTCATTTGTGAAATTGGGATAATGATGGGGTGGTTAGAAGAAAACCTGACATTTAATAAGCACTCAATAAATATAAACTATTATTGTATGTTCTTATTTAGGTCACCTCAAGTTCTTTTTGAAATGAGAGCTAATCTGTAAAATAAGAATATTTAAAAAACATAATCTTTAATTTATTATAATGTAATGTTAATAGTATCTTCTTCTTCTTTTCTGATTTTCAACTTATGTGAAATTCCAGAAATAACCAAGAAATGCTCAATTAGGTTCAATCGATTATAATGCCATTTACATAAAAATAGTTACTTCCTGAATAAATTATACCTAAGAATAAAATTCATTGGAGTTTCTTTGGTTACTAAAGCAATTGCTTGGGCGCCTGGGTGGCTCAGTGGGTTAAAGCCGCTGCCTTCGGCTCAGGTCATGATCCCAGGGTCCTGGGATCGAGGCCCACATCGGGCTCTCTGCTCAGCGGGGAGCCTGCTTCCTCCTCTCTCTCTGCCTGCCTCTCTGCCTACTTGTAATCTCTCTCTCTGTGTCAAATGAATAAATAAAATCTTTAAAAAAAAATAAAGCAATTGCTTTGTCAGTTTAACATTTGGGAGTTCCTATTTTGTATCAGTACTGTGCTGGTTTCTGAGGGAGGACACCACTGTGAAGAAAACATATCCCTCTGCAAAGAGCCCATAGTCTAGTAGAAAACACGGAGAGAACAGATCAGTATTTTATTATTATTATCCATTCTTGTTGAATTGACCTTCTGGATAGTATTCTGTTTCATTCCGTATCTTATTTTTTTTGAAGTTTACTTCATCTGATACTCACATAGTTACTCCAGCTTTCATTTGTATAATGTTTGCATGGTTTATCTTTCTCTATCCTTTTCCTTTTTATCTGTATATGTTTTTAAATTCAAAGTAGATTTTTAAAATAGAGCATATATTTGGATCTTGCTTTTTTACCCAATCTGAAAATTGTTGTATTATAACTTTTCCTTACATCATCCACATTTTATGTGATTGTTGATATGGTTGGATTAAAATCTATTAGTTTTCAGGCTATTTTTCTTTTATTCTCTCTGTTCTTTGCTCTCCCACCTTTTCTCCCTAGGAAATCTTTATGATTTTATTTTATCTCCTCTATTGACTTATTATTTATACCTTTTTGAAATGTCTTTTGGTGGTTAACCTGGGGCTTATAATGTACACGTTTAATAATATCTTCAAGTGATACTCTGCTGCTTCATGTGTGGAGTAAGGACCTTCCAACTGCATATTCTCAGTTCATCCTTTCCATCCTTTTACTTTTTCATATGCTATAAGCACAGAATGCAGTGCTACTATTTTTTAGAATAATTAAAAATAAGAAAAGATTAATTTTACCTTCATTCATTCCATTTTTTAAATTCTTGTGGTTTTTTTGTGGGTTCAGTTTTCAGTCCAATGTAATACTCTACCTGAAGCACTTCAACATTTTTTGTTGAGTTGGTATGCTGGCAATACATTTTCTCAGTTATTTTTTTCTGAAAAGTATTTATTTTCCTTCCTTTTTGAGTGATATTTTTGCTGGATATAGAATTCTAGGTTGGTAGTTTTTCTTTCACTACTTTAATAGCATTGTCTTTTAGCTTGGATGGTTCTGATGGTAAGTTTGCTATAATTTTTGTTTTTCTTCCTCTGTATATGTTTCTTTTATATCTGCTATCTTCAAGAATTTTCATTGTCTTTGTTTCTAGCAGTTTGAATATAATCGGCCTAGAATTTTTTAAAAATCATGCTTGCTGTTCTCTGGACTTCTTGGATCTGTTGTCATGACTTTCATTCATTTGGAAAACTCTTAGCCATTATTATTTTTTTTTTTGGCCATTATTTTTTTAACTATATTTTTCTGACCCTTTCTCTCTCATTCTCCGGAATATTGTTCCACACCTCTTGCATGTTCCATTTTTAAATTTTTTTCTTTTCTTTTTTTTCTTGCTAGGTTTCGGTTTAGGTTGTTGGTACTGACATTTCTTGAAGTCTACTTATTCTTTTCCTGTATTGAGTGTACTGATGAGCAGTTGAGGAGATTCTTTATTGCTGTTTTATTTATTTCTAGCATCTCTCTGATGAAACTCCCCCCTGATCTTGGATATCTACCACTGTTTCAATGATAACTTTTAACATATGAATTTTAAATTTTCTTTCAGATAGTTCCAATGTCTGGGGCTGAGGGGAAATTTGCATAGGGTTTTAAGCAGGGCTCAGAGTTGCTTATCAGTATGTAAATTTATAGAGAATCATCATAGACAAGCGAGCTTACTTAACCAACTTGCCAGGAGTAAAATTGAAATAATAAAATAGAAGAAATACTCTGGCACTCTGTTAGAATATATTCTCACTAGAATACTTAAATGTGGCAAACTTAATTCCAGAACTGGAAATTCATAATCTCTTCATCACAAGAGCTTTATCCCTTCTCTAGCTCTTATAGAAATGTTTTGAACATTAATTTAAATATAATGTTTTAAGGAATATATTTTGACCCAATTTGTTAAAAACGTTTCTTTTTCCCTGTCACTAATTCCCTCACTAATTTCTACATGCAGTATTCCTTTAGAAAGTGCTCCTAAGGCTTTAGCACATGCCCAGACAACTAACATCAAGGCTTTTTTTCAAAGCAAAGTCATGTTTTTAATTTCCAAAACAGCCAGAAAAATTACATAGGTGGCTTCGAGAAATAACCCCCCACACACGGACATGTGAGTGTGCACACACATACAACATAAGTAATGTGATAGTTCTTTAAAAAAAAAACTCGGGGGCGCCTGGGTGGCTCAGTGGGTTAAAGCCTCTGCTTTCAGCTCAGGTCATGATCTCAGGGTCCTGGGATCGAGGCCCGCATTGGGCTCCCTGCTCAGCAGGGAGCCTGCTTCTCCCTCTCTCTCTCTGCCTGCCTCTATGCCTCCTTGTGATCTCTCTCCCTCTGTGAAATAAATAAAAAAATAAAAAAATCTTTAAAAAAAAAACTCGGAATATTTTGTTAATCTTGCTCTTGAGGAGTATATTATTACTGGGGACTTTTTTTTTTTTGATATGTGAATAATATGAGCTTTACTTCACAAGCTGTTCACCCATCTATCCACCCATTTATCCACTCATCCGGTCCAATTATTCAACAAACATCTGAATGTCTATCTGCCAGGTACTTCATTAATGATAAAAAGATGCTTCTTGCATGAAGTTCATCGTTTATTAGAGGAGAGACGATGTAATAATAAGTAATGATACTATACGATAAAGTGTGACATTCTTACTTCACACTAGAAGCAGAGCCGGCACAGAACACCTGTTTGCCCTTTCAATTGCTGGCTAATTTCCCGCACTCGTTCTCTACTGCGCTCAGCTGCAGAACTCAGACTCACTCAGAATGAGCCTGCTGGTGTTCCTTTCATGTTCTCTTGGGTTAAAAATCTCTCCCTGATGTACATGCACAATCCCAATAATATTTATGAGAGTTACTAGTGCCAGCAGGAGGCTCTGCCCCTGAAGCTGTTGGAAGGCATTTGAACAGCTTTTCAGTGAAGATTAATGATTACAGAAAAGAAAAAAATCTTGGCCTGTCAGCTGGAAGTTAACTCGAAGGGATATAACAGAAGAAAGCCAGCGAGGATACTTCACAAGTGAGGTGTGTTTGAGGAATTTATGTAGGAACTGAAGCTTTGATGAATTACATGTATAATGCTACTCACAGGAAGATGTCAAAGTTTGTGGATCACAACAGAGAAAATAATGAGGGTTACTATTTCAGAATGCCAAAGCACATCAACAATCTGTTTGTCCAAGAGAATAGTAAGCAAATGCATTTCTTTGGCTTAAATTCATTTGCCAAGACAGACTTAGAAAGAAAGCTGTCCCAAGTGGAACAGTGTTGCTGTAAAGGAGATGCAGATTGTACTTCCAATAAGGACTCGGGCTTTCACATTTCCACGGAGCATAGGATTCTGCAGTTAAACAGAGTCTTGCTCTCTCTGACTTTGTGGTCTTCTCTGGTCTCTCTGGGTTGAGAATCTAGATGGAAAAATGGAGTGGAGAATGAAGTAAGTAAAGCCTTGGTCCAGGAATTTTAATTATTTCCCAAAACCATCTTGTGCTTTGGTCATTCCTCAAAACACAATTCAGCTAAGTTTGACTATTTGATTTCCTTGGGAATCTTGCCTCTTCTCATTGTGACTGAGAAACTTACTTCTTCTGAGACATAAAGTTCCTATAAAAGCTTCTGTAAACTTTGGTTCCACAATTTGGTGCTATATGCAAGAATCTCTCATTCTCCCTCTCCTTTTAGTGCCCTAGATAGTGTGCTGCATTCCACATTTTAGAAAGCTGCAGGGAAGAACCAGGCAGGGCGTTGTCATTTTTACAATCAACACAGAATTCCCTATCTCTCACCCAGTTATCAGTACAGCCAGTGTAGGAAAGCCTCACCCGAGATGGAATCCTGAGCCAGAGGTCCTTATCCTCACTGAACAAGCGGTCCTACTCCACCAACCTGTAGAGAAGGCAGTGTCAATATGGGCCTGGATGGATGGTTACCTGCTCCTCAGAGATGGTCTGGTGTCTGTGGTTTCTGACGTCTTTTCTTCTTCTTCTCCACTTCATCAGAGTAAAACATTCTTCCTGAGTAATCAATTTAAAAATTACACATTTCTACAGGCCATAGATTTATATGTTCTCACCTCCACATCATCAACCTTATTGAGGTTAATACGCTTAAGAACAGGAATAAGAAATATTAGGCTTACCGTATCATGTACTGTTAGAAACTAACTGGTCATGAAAAGAGAATTCTACTTTTTGAGGGTTTGATTTTGGGCAAAGCAAACTCCGTATGTTTAAAATTCCTCGGATATTTCAACAAGAACTTGCTATGAAATATAAGAGAACTCAGAATTGTTTTGTAAGGAAGAGTTAAGTAAGTATCCCAATAATAGCGATTGTATTGCCCTATCTACTATGATTTTTTGAGGCCATATTTGACTTCACAACTCTTTAGATTAAGTGTTATGTTGGTAATACACATTTGATAGGCTAAAAAAAAGTTAAGTGATTTGCCAAAGTTACACAATGTTGAATTTTAAAGCAGAGACGCATCATCTTAGATTTAGATTTAATGTCTAGATTTTGCTGTTTGAACAATGGGCCAGGGCGGGATTATTCAAACGCAAGCACTGCTGCATGTTGGGAGGATTTATAGAGAGTGCCAGGCATGCATCGCTTTAAGGTTTGGTGTTCTTTTGTTTTTGTTTGCTCTAGAGGTCACGTCGATCCTGAGGTTTCATGTGTATACAACTGAAGGAGTATTAAAAGTACAACAGAAATCCTGACGGTGAAATTGATGGTAAATACTAGGTCAGAGGATTGTAATGGGATAAATTAACTGCAAAACCAGAGAACAAGGAGGCTGACTTTTGCATTTTGGCAATGTTGTGAGTTTCTCTTTATTCAATTTAGTTTTGTGTTTTCTTTGAACATTTTTATCCACATTTACTGCTCTATATTTGAGAGGCTTGCTGATTTTAGCCTCATGCCTTTCCTCAACTTACACCAAAAGTTTATAGTTAAATTCCTAAGATACACTGAAATTTTAGATACTAATATACCTGCATTATTTCCAAATTAAATACATATCTCCTGATTTTAGAAGGCTTGTAAAAATGGCAGTCCCTTTTACCAAAAAGTATTCAGCATGTCGTCTTCACTCTTTTTAAATGCTGCCTCTGAAAAGTAGAAAGTGCTCCCCTGGGCCATATTTAAATTTGCTGTGCTCACACTTGATCCCAAGGTTTGGATCTAGCCCGGGATGGCTGAGCTTCTTTTCCTTGGCTGCCTCAAGGTATTGATTAACGTTCTGTTTGGCATCCACTCAGTGGTTGACCAGCTCTTGGAAGCTGTATTCCTGGTATTCCTCAGTATGATGATTTTTAAAATATTAGGTATCAGAAATACATCTTAATATGTAGAAGATATTTTCAAAGGAGAAGGTCTTCTCAGCTGAGCTATACAACTGTTTGCTATAATGCAGGTTCCCCGCCCCCCTCAGGTGGTTGCTTCACCTTTCTTAGCCAAAACTCATTTTGCATACTTATTTAAACATAATACATTATATTTATTCACTTATTTTTCAGTTCTTTCACTCATTTGTGACTTTGTTTTTTCTATTAGACTGCATTTCTTGAAGCCTTAGCCAGCATCTGGCCCATAGTAATTATATAGTAAATATCAACTGAGTGATAGAAATATTTTTTTCCCAGCTTTACTAAGGAATAGTTGACAAAAATAATTGTATGTTTAAAGTATACAAGGTGATGATTTGATATACACTGTGGCATAACTACCAAGATCAAAATGATTGATACACAGTCACCCCAGAGTTAACTCTTCATATTTTTTCTTTTTGTGGTAAGAACATTTAAGAGAGACTCTCAGGAACTTTCAAGTGAACAATACCATACTATTGAATATAGTCCCCAAAGTTTGTACCCTTTGACCTACATCTCTCCATTTCTTTCTCCCTATGGTTTCTGGCAACCATTATTCTGTTTTGTTCCTATAAAAATATCTTCCAAAATTGTTTGCAATGAGTGTGTAATATTTTATGATTAGTTAAATGTGTTATAGTTAAAAGTAGCTTTGTAAGAATAGTGATTTAATATGACTTTATAAAAATATTTCTGTCAGGCAGATTGAACTTTGAATCGTGATATGTATAATTTAGAAAGCACAGATGGGATTTTAAGGTTGCTCTGGACTATTCATTGGTCACTCAACAAGAGAATGTCCAACAGAACAAATGTGTCTCCAAAACCATAATAAAACCCATGCATCTTCCTTGTTGTCTCTTTTAGCAGTGTGAAATAATTATATTTATGATTACAAAATTGTTTCGTTAAGTTGGCCCTATGTGCTTGAATAAATTAAAATCTTCAAAGTGAAGAGAGGTTGGCCTAACCAAGTTACACATCATACAGACTTTGATCCCGGGGGGTTGAACATTTATCTACACCAGATCTGATAGCTTTCACAAAGAGCAGGTTTGTTTCAGCAATATGTGATTCATTTAAGGAAGTGTGGTATTTTAGACATGCCCTTATGATCTATGTGAATGATGTTTTCTAAGGCTGTCAATACATAACCAGTGTATAACCATACACAGCAGTCCTGAATGCCCAAGAGTTTCATTGTCAAAACTGAAATTGCTGAGAAAGTTATGCTCATGAGCATAGATTTTAAAAAAGAAAAATGTATAACTGAAAATGGCTACAGGTAAATCAGAAGCATCTTTCGATTCTCAGTTAAAGAAGGCATCACTGAAAAAAAAGGCATCACTTAAACTTTGGTCATGATGCTGAAGGATAGAGTGGTGTATAATTGTATGGATAAATGTGTAGTCTTAAAGCTTAGCAATTTTTTCATTCACATTAAATTTACTATCTACATTAGAATATAATTGCATTTTAGGAAGAAGAATATGGTAATAGCTGCCATTTAATCATAAGAACACCATTTTCCTCATTTTCCAAGTGAGCAAACTGAGCCTCAGAAATGTGGATTAACTTGGAGGTCGCACAGCTCTTAATGTGCTAGATCCCAGATGCTAACTCACCTTGGTCTGTGAGCAGCAGGACTTACCCTCCACACCACTCCGACCCTCTGAAGGAACTTGACTGAAGGCACAGATTATCCAAAGAGGCCTGCTTCTCTCAGGGTGAACTCAAGTCTCAGGTCACACAGCTTGGAAAAAGGGCAAGCCCCAGGAAAGGGGAAAGCAATGGCTGTGAGGAATTTTCTAGGGAAAAGTTGGGTCAGAGTTTCTTGCTTGGTTGAGGCAATAATGACAACGGTGGTAGGGGCAAAGGGTAGCTCCCTTCATTTCTGTGTCTGTAGCCTGGCCTCTCAGCTAAAGTTTCAGTCAGGAAGGACATTATCCAGTGTTTTTGAATTATCTACATGTTCTTTGGGCCAGTGGTTTTGAACGAGTTTGACTCAGATTCAGTGTACTGTAGACATGGTTTTCCTAGCAACACTTGGAAGCATATTAAGACTTTGCCACTTCCCTATTAACATGTTCACTGGCAAGTGTGACAGACACTGTAATCCTGTGGCCTACGAAGGGTAACTGTGTACACGGTGTTTCTCCTAATCATCATCCCCCTGTTCACTTCCTGCTGTTTTTCTGCCAGTCTTACTTGCCAGGGATTATCCATTGGCTTTCTGCCCTTCCGCCTTCCACTGCCAGGTACAATGTGTGCACATGGGCCTGCTCTTGCTGCTGTGGGAGGCCAAGAGGCTTGTCTGCCAAGGCTATGCCATGAGGTCCAGGGATATGCAGATCAAGGGGAAAGCCAGCCAGGGACCCTCCATGCTGCAGGACTGAGCACCCTGGCCAGAACCTGGGGCCTGTGCTGATCTCCCTGAAGAGTTAAAAATTCAGGGGTGCTTGGGTGGCTCAGTCTTTGTATCTGTATCTCTATACAGGTGTACACAGATCTCTACAAAGATCAGATACAGATCTTTGTATCTCTAAGTATCTGCTTTTGGCTCAGGTCATGGTCCCAGCATCCTGGGATTGAGCCCCACATTGGGCTTCCTGCCCAGTGGGGAGCATGCTAGTTCCTCTCCTTCTCTCCCTCCCCCGACTCACACTCTCTCCCTCTCTCAAATAAATAGATAAAATCTTAAAAAAAAAAGTTACAAATTCAGTGAAAAGACATGTTGCTGTTCCTTTCTCTATCTTTTCACCAAATAGATTAATTAGTGGGACAGGAAGCATGCTAGTTGAAAATCACCACTTTGGGTGACACCAGGAGTGTTTTCTCTTAATTTGTGAAACCCATGTTTCTAGAAATAAGGCATGTTTTTTGGTAGTAATGCTTAGAAACAGTTGAGGGAGGGGGGCCTGGGTGGCTCAGTCGGTTAAGTGTCTGACTTTAGGACTCTAGGTTTCAGCTCAGGTCATGATCTCATGGGTTGTAGGGTCAAGCCCGGCATCAGGCTCTCCTGCTGTCCCTTCCCCAGCTCGTGTGCCTGTGCTCTCTCTCTCTCTCTCTCTCTCTCTCAAATAAATATATCAATCTAAAAACAAAAACAAAAACAGGAGTGATTCAGAACCTGTATTGTTTCTTTATTGAAAGGCTTACCTCTGCAGTGACCAGTTTGATTGTGACCACTATGGTGCTGAGGAAAAGTAACTCCTGTTTTACCTTGAAGGAGCTCCAACGTAGAGGTTCTACCATATTATGTGTTTCTCATTGCTAAGAGCGATAAAAAAATTAATGGCTTATTTGTGGATTATTACTTAGTTGATAGGAAACTATCTTGGAGCCATTTTTAAAAAATAATATGTTCAGGGGAAAAATTTGGCTGTTGGGTACTATCTACTAATAAGGAAAGGATGATGGATTAAACAAGAGTTACTTTCCCAGGGTAATCATTAAATATTTATGTAGGGCACAGCAAATGAACATAATAGAAATGAGTTTTGGCAAGTTAACAGCACCATTTATTTTTAAAGCACTTTATAAAAACAAGCTAATCAATCCTCCCACCCTGTATAAGATGAAGTGAAAATAGTGGGTAATCTTCTCTTTTGTTTTTTCTCCATCAACTTAGTTTTATTTAAATGACTTTTAGTTGGAATGTGTTTCGATCCTACCTGATTGTCTTCCTCAGTGACAGATTCACTGCTGCCCCCTGGGAGACCCACTTGATGAAGTAACACTCCTAACGAGAAGATGAAGTCAAATTGAGCTGGCTGATCCCAGCTGGAGAGCTCATTTATAGTTTTCTCAAGTGGTAAAGGAGGTAGAACTTCCCAGAGGACCACAGCTGTAGACAGGTCAGCCATTCCTTCCAGACATTTCTCACTGGGCGGAAAGTGAAAAGTTAGGTTCTGCCATGATTTCACTAAAGGATTTAGTATCTTCCTGCTGACAGGCTGCCTTCTATTTACATAAACTGACTTTGTAGACAGTTTATCAACTTACCAATTTTGTCAATTTTTATCTCCCAGTTTTATTGAGATATAACTGACATTAACATTGAATTACTTTAAGATGTATAATATAATGATTTGATATATATGTATATTACAAAGTGATCACCGTAATAAGTTTACTTAACATCCATCAGCTCACATAATCATATTTTTTTGTTGTGATGAGAACTTTAAGATTTACTCTCATAGCTACTTTGACTTATGCAATACAGTGTTATTAACTATAATCACCATGCTCTATATTATATCCCCGGAACTTATTTATCTTATAACTGGAGGTTTGTACCTTTTGACCACTTTCAACCACGGCCCTCCCCAGCCCCCCAGATCCTTTAGCAACCATGGCAACTATCAATCTCTTCCCTGTTTCTATGATTCAGTTTTTTTTTTAAATTTTTTTTTAAAGATTTTATTTATTTGTCAGAGAGAGAGAGAGCACAAGCAGGCAGAGGCAGAGGGAGAAGCAGGCTCCCTGCCAAGCAAAGAGCCTGATGCGGGACTTGATCCCAGGACCTGGGATCATGACCTGAGCTGAAGGCAGCTGATAAACCAACTGAGCAACCCAGGTGTCCCTATGATTCAGTTTTTAATGATTTTACATATAAGTGAGATCATATAGTATTTGTCTTTATCTGTCTGACTTACCTCACTTAGCATAGTGACCTCAAGGCCCGTCCATGTTGTTGCAAATGGCTGGGTTTCCTTTTTTTGGCTGTATAATATTCCATTGTATATATGTCTGTCTTTCACATTTTATTATACCACTAATCTATTAGTGGACCCTTCTCATGTCTTGGCTATTTTAAATAATGCTTCAGTGGTTGTGGGAGTGCAGATATCATTCGAGATAGTGATTTCACTTTCTTTGGATATATGCCCAGAAGTGGAGTTGTTGGATCATATTTTTATTTTTTTTTCGCTTTTTAATAACTTTAAGTTTTGATATAATTTTAAATATAACTTAGACAAGTTGCAAGAATGGTATAAAGAACTTCCCTATACTCTTTATTCCAGTTCTGCCAGTTGTTTACATTTGCTGTATTTGTTTATCATAGTTTTTCCTCTCTCTTTCTTTTAATTTTTCTGAATCTCAAAAATAGAGTATAACCTGATTTTCTTGGAATAATTCTTTAAAAGATTGATATCTCTAGAAGAATATTTTTTAGGGGTGCTTGGGTGGCTCAGTCAGTTAAGCATCTGACTGTTGATTTTGGCTCAGGTCACGACCTCAGGGTTGTGGGATGGAGCCCCGAGTCTGGCTCTGTCCTGGGTGTGGAACCTGCTTAAGATTCTCTCTCCCTCTTCCTCCCTTTCTTAAAAAAAACAACAAAAACAAAAAAGCAAAGAATATTTTTTAAAGATCTGTTTTAAAGACAAGACTATTTAAATGGTAATAGTATTGAATAGAGTCAAATAACTCAAGAATAAAAAAACATGCATTTTGCTTTTGAAGTAAATCTCTTAAAGTTAGGGCCAGCTCTGCTACATAGTAGGCATTCAAGTTTTCAGTGAATAAATGATTTAAAATTCAGTGAATAAATTATTTAAAAGCCTAAGTATTCCAAAATTGTTTATATTTCCTCTTAACACATTTTCTTTCTGCAACAGAGAGATGGATGAGAGTAACCTTTATTCTATAATTTAGAACATGAGTATTTAACCTTTCAAACTTGTTTAATAATGCAAACCACAGACTAATAAGTTATCTTTACATTAGTGAATTAAAACACTGTGTTTTTTATTAGCTGCTTCTTCAGCTTAATAACTGCAAAAAGTCAACACATTCACAGCTGTGTTAGGTCTTAGGTTAATTTATGTCAGTTTTGATTTGGAATCAGAATGCATTTATCTTAAAGCAAAAAGAATATGATGATATAAAAAGTCTAAAATCTTCAAATAAATTTAAAGTATCTGAACCAAAGAATTCCTCATCATTAATTACTTCATTTTTGGTAAGGAAAATGGGATAGGGTTACTTGTGCCAATGTCTTTTTTGAAAGGAATCTGTGATCAATTGGATTATACTTTTTGGGTCAAGGTACCCTCTTGACATTCTACTTTCCTTCCAAGGAGATAGCATTTAGTTTTTTATTAATAAAATTTTATTATGACATGGCTTATATTGTCAAAAGAAATTAAAATATCAGATGAATGTTCTAATTTTGTCTCTGTGGTCAGATGCCAGAAGGGACTGTGTTGTTTGTGGTGGACGCAGACACCCGTGATGATTAACTTTATGTATCAACTTGACTGGGGCACAGGGAGCCCAAACATGTGGCCAAACACTATCCTGAGTGTGTCCATAAGGATGGTTCTGGATGAGATTAACATTTCAATTGGTAGGCTGAGTAAACTGGATTGCTTTTCCTAATGTGAGTGGACTTCATCCAATCAATTGAAGACCTGAATAGAATG
The DNA here is from genome assembly GCA_002007465.1 of Ailurus styani. Classification (NCBI taxonomy): domain Eukaryota; kingdom Metazoa; phylum Chordata; class Mammalia; order Carnivora; family Ailuridae; genus Ailurus; species Ailurus styani. The sequence goes on along the minus strand of LNAC01000675.1, from coordinate 293,384 downwards.
AAAAGGCTGAGTAAGAGGGAACTTTACTGCCTGACTATTGAACTGGGGCATCTGTCTTCCCCTGCCCTTGGACTGCAACTATACCATTGGCTCTCCTGAGTCTTTAGCTTACTGACTGCTTACTTACTTGGAACTTGTCAGCCTCCATAATTTTGTGAGCTAACTCCTTTCTCCTTCCCCTCCCCTCCCCTCCCCTCCCTCCTGCCCCTCTCCCCGAAACCAATATCCTATTGATTCTGTTTCTCTGTAGAACCCAGACTAACCGAACATCCTTTAGGCATCTGCCCATTTCACAGTCATTCCTTCTTTGGCATCTGTTTTCTAACCCAAGTTGATGGCTCCTATAGTCATTTTGTTCTATTTGACCTCACCTCCCATATGAATTGTCCAGGGGTGGACATCTGACTCCATGTGGGCTTTTCAGATTACTCAGAGATTAAACCTGAGAAAGAGGGAGAAAGCATAGTTTTCTATTTGGCCAACATATAACATTAGACTTGGGAGCTGTGAGTGGCCATTTTTGTCATCTGGGTAAGAAGCAGAGAGAGCTGGTCTGCAAAGAGAGTAGAAAGTGTCACAGACGAAAAGCAAAGAAAAGCTTCCTGACCCACTTCTTATTCCTGTTCTCATCACTTTCTCAATCCTGGATGCTTCCTGCCTTTGCTTTATACCAGACTGTACCAATTCCCTACTGTACCACACTCTCTATCCTCTACCTTCTCTTTTATTTTTTACTTTTGTTGGCCAAAGTCAGTTTCTGCATCAGCAGCCTGACCAATACATGGGCTTGGCACCTTATTTATTTCTCTTTGTATGTTAACTAGAGCCAATGAGAAAGTCAAAGAAAAGGCAGGATGGGATCCTGCTCAGGTGTAGCTCACTGAGAAGCAACCACAAAATATTATTTTGTAAAACTTCTCTTTGTGTCAATTCTAGTTTGAAGCCAGTGTTTTCATGCAATAGCCCCAATTGCATTATCAGTTCCTATATTAAGAAAATAATGCCCAAGTCAGTATGTATTACTTAACTCTTTGAAATGTTGATTTGATACTGTCAAGAGACCACAACTGTGCTGTAAAAATTTGTTTTCTCTGTCAGTTATTTGGCGTGGTGAATTCAAGGTTAAGGTTTTGTTTCTTCTTTGCTAAGGTATTTCTCATTAATTGTGACCATGTGTGTGAATCCTTCTAAGGTATTATGAAAACCATGCAAAATTCATGTGAGAAATAACTGCAGTTATTTACCTTGGAATTAAATGAGATGTGTTTAATACTTGGCACATAGTAAGGTCCATATAAATGTTAATTGTTATTTTCAGATTCAGAAGAAAACTGCTTTAGACTTTATTATTATTATTTACAATCCTGTGTGATTCTTTCCACCCATAATATAAGCATTGTTATTTTGCTGTGCACCTATCTGCATGGAAAAGTACTGTAACAGATGTGGGGAAGTAAAGCCGTGGGGCTTCTGGTCAACATCTAAACAAAGGCATCCCTGCTACAGAATCTCCCTAGCAGCACTGTTGAAGACAAGGACATAAAATAATTCCTTTTAATAACAAAATGAGAATAGGACTCTGGTGTTCCAGCTCCAACAACAAACTAGAACCCAGTAGGGGCCTCACGTGCTTGCCAGTCCTTGCCAGTTCCTTCTTCTGCCCACTCACTGTTGATGGCTCTGAATGAAGCCGCTCAAGAGAAGTGGGAAGGGAAAAGGTAGGCAGAATTCTCATTAAGGTATTTCTATTTCTGGCAGATCGCTACTTGGTTATGTAGAGCAACACATTTATCTGGAGGCCTTTAAAAAAAAAAGTGAATGTTGCCTTATAATGAATACTAAATAAAACCGATAGAATCTAGATTAATTTTTAATGAGCAGCAGTTGTGTACTGCATGTAATAATACTGAAATTAATACATAATTAAAGTAGATTTGTACAGAATAATTCACTTGAGAGTTGAGTAGTGGAGAACAAAATTGAACATCTCCAAAGGTGACCCACAGCTCTGTATCTTGATTTTTCAGACACCCAGAGAGATCAGTGTTTTCTTGAGGCAAAGTCACACTTCCCAGAGGCATTGGAGATCACTGGGAACTTTGATCTGGGCTACAACCTTCCATGTTAGTTCATAGGAGGTCGCACTGGACACTAATTAGGACAAAGTCTGCACATGTCACAGCTTTGCCTAGAGCACTGTTACCATTACAATGACTTTTCTTCTGCATTTTCACTGGCTAATGATTTTCACCTTTCTTAAGTCAGGTGATTGGGTCACTGACAAAGTAAGCAAGCAGTACAACTGGTCAACATAGCTTTAAATACAAATTGAATTTATTCTGTCATAGATATTATAATGGAACAATGGATACCCCCAAAATGGCAAGGAAAATGCACTGGGGATCCACTTCCTTGTCCTGTGACTCTACTGCAATAAATGGCCATATTGTCACCTCTGGAGAGGTCATGTCTGTGTAGGAGAGAGTGGTTGTGAATTTTAGCTGAACAGTCCTTAGTGAACAACTGCTTTTTTTTTTTTTTTTTTTTTTTGTGGCAGCATGAGACACAAAGACACAAGACAGCATGAATCCCCCCTTCCTCTGCCATTATCTCCCCAATTTTCTTGGGGTAGCAGCTCTCCCATGCTCTCAGTCTGTGTACTGAAGATGGGTTGACTTCATCCTTGACTCAAAGAGTAGACTTGTGACTTAGAAGGTCACATCCACTTGTCTACTGTGATTGGTTCAGAAATGAGCATGTGATCCAAACTGGGACAAACAGAGCCAATACAACTCAGTCAAGAACTTTAGGAAACTGCTGGGAGAGAAGCTTTCTCTTTTTCTATGGCTGCAGAGCTGAGAAGAGGTAGACCTGGAACTGAGAGCTGTAATAAGACATAAGCCTTCCAGAGAAAGAAGCCAACATGGAGAGAAACAGATGTTCACGAGAGGTAGGCAGCTTCCTACCACATTATTTAAATACACAAACCCAGCTGTGCCTGGAATTGATCAACATCTGGACTTTTTGGTTCCATGAACTGATAAATTTTCTTTTTTTGAGTTGGATTTTCTGCTACTGCAGCTCCAAGAGTCTTGACTAATATGGGACTCTCAGAAGTCTGTGTCTTTTCTTTAATATAGCTTAATAGAATTCAGGACATCTTGCCCTGCCAAGCTTGGATGGTCCTGCTGTAATTTGGGGGTCATACCACTTAATTTGGTCTCTGTAATCTCTCGAGGCCCCTACCTTTGTGAGTAACCCCTCTGGCCCAGGAAAAGTAGGGAGGAGGAGCAAATAGGAGGATGAACATCTGGAGATGTGAAAGTGTCCCACTTTTCTAGAGCCCCTGGTGTAAGAAGATTCCTCCAGGGCAGAGCTTCTCCAACTTTAAGGGGCATATCTATCACCCGAGGGTCTTGTTAAAGAGGCAGCTTGTGATTCAGTAAATGTGCAGGGAGGGGCATTTGCATCTGCATTTCCAGCAAGCTTCCAGGATGCTACTGGTCCAGGGACCATGCTCAGAGTTTCAAGGTGCTGATAGGGCTTTGCATTTCATCTGCTTCAATCTAGAGTCCAGACTGAGACCCTAGACTGAGGGTGGAATTCTTCAAGGAATTTTGAAGGAGAGATCTTCCATGAATCTTTTCCTCCCGTCTTGGCACTCTGTTGAGCTAGAGAGTGTTTTGCCGAGGGGGCACAGGTTATGGTTGTGGTTCAGATGCCTCGAACTGCCTCTGCTTTCTTGATGATAAATCATATTTTTATTCTTAAATAACTTACATAACTTTTATCCAGCTCTCAAATAAACACTCCCACTTACATTCTTGCTGTTGATCTTAAAGTTTCCCAAGAAGATAGAATGCATCTTATTACAGATGATCACAAGTCAGCTTTTCCCTGACCAAACTGAGACAGACAGTGTATTTTTCTCCCTGCTGTGGCAACTGTGAGTGTCATTCTAGATTTTCCAGACCAACTGTTAAGTGGTCCTGAAGGAACCTAAAATCTATTTTACAGTTTCAGAGAAATGGACAGAGAGGCCTTTTAGTTAATAAACATTCATCAATTCTTACATTATTTTTGTTAATTTATTATTATAAATGTATTGTTGGCAATAAACATACCCATTCTTGTGGGCTTATCCTGAACCTACAAGTTTAGCAAGTGTAACAGTAGGGAGAACTCCATGTCAGTGCTGAAAGAGGTTCGAGTGAAATAAGAGTCCAGTAATTTCTGGAACATAGAAGCAGATGGAAGAGGGCTGATGAAAGGCAAGGTTGCAGCTCCATCCCTACAACACAAAGTGGGGGGGGCACTTCAGGGGTGACTGGCTGATTCCAGACTCAAACTTATAAGTGACTAGGGGAACTGAGCCAGTTTGTGGGATGATGAGCTAGAACGGAGGCTGCTTGGGTCCACCTACAGAGATATTTGCTTAGAAAATTGGTACTAGAAACTATTTTAAACTAGAGGTCTTGTGCAAGTGAAGCCTTTAAAAAATATGGGAGATGATTGTATATATCTTAATGTAATGGACTGGGAAAGAATCGGAAGAACCACTGGTGGGAAAGGGAAGGACAGTGAAGTAGACAAATAGGTATGAAGTGTGTGTGTGTGTGTGTGTGTGTGTATTTAAAAATCTGACAGTTTCTCAGAAGGTTAAAGGGAGACAATAGCATAATAGTTAGACTTCAGAAATCTGCTTCTTGTCAGTTATTAGAATAAGATACAGGCTTGATTAGTATTCCAACTAGGCCTTTTGTTTAACTTCCAGCAAAGGGTTTTATTTCCCTGAAATATGATTCCAATATGATGATCATAAGCCTTGGTTAATTTTAAGACATTTCTCTTCACTTATGAAAAAGGGCTCATCAGCACTCCTTGCCAAAAACTCATTAAAATACCTTTTAAGCTCTGCTTTAAGGTCATTTTTAGTATTCGTTGCAGTGTTAATTAGAAAACTGCGGTCTCCTTTATTCCTACCAGAATCCCTTTCCGGTAGCAACTTTGGCTCTGGCATTTTGCTGACGACCCTGTTTCCCCAAACTTAACTTTAACAGAATAAATGGCTCTATTTTTGCTTTGCTGTATTTTCTTTAGCTTTGAGTTTTGCAACCTTGATCACTGATAAACCCAAAAGTTGTCATTTATTAATTTATTGAGATGCTCTTCACATTTTCCAGAGTCAGAGAAGATACTAACTAAATTAGTTATTGCAAAAGTGAGATCGCAGAAAATAAATTTATATGTTCAGAGTACTAACTTCCATCAAGTTGAATCCGACTCTCCTAAAAGTACAAAATGCCTCATAAGTAAATTCGATATATACTTACTACTGCATCTTTGCAGACATTCAGCAAATATAATTTGGTTATTGCCTTCGAGAAAATGCATAGAGGAAAAATGTAAACTTTATATTGCATGTGTGCAAGAAATCTGAAGAGGACACAGGAAATCTAGCTTCCAGTTCCTATTATGGGCCATATTTTGCATAGCAATTCAGGGACAAACACTAAGCCAGGGTTTATAAAACTTGTGCCATGTGGGCCTGCCCATACTGCTAAGTGTCCTCATAAGGCAGATGGTTTAACTCAGAGTCAGTGATAAGCTAATGGAGAAGGGAGGGAAAGGAGGGAAAGATAGATAAATAGACTATGAATGAGAATATGAATGGGCAGAAGCTACAGTCTTTTTATAACCTAACCTCAGAAGTGACCTACTATTACCTTTATGTGTTCTATTATCGGAAGCACACCGCTAAGTCCAGTCCACACTTAAGAGCAAGGGATGTAAATACTTGGAGGGGAGGGATATCAATGAATTTGTAAACCTATCTTTAACACCTCTACAGTACTCTGTGTCCTCCACTCCTCCTAGTTATGCAGGGCACACAGCACATGACTGCACATGGCAGTCCTGGTGAAAAACCAGAGGCTCAAGGACCAGGAGGAGAAGATAGGACAAATCTGAGGTGTCCTGGAGAAATTTTAGATAAGGAGTAGGGATAAATGTGAAGCTATGGAGCACAGTGGTTGGGGACTTCAAGTCAAGCATACCTCTTATTTCCAGTGCTTTCACCTTCTAGCTCTTGCCAGTAACCACCCACCCTACTTCAGTTTTATTGAGATATACGGTTGACCCTTGAACAACGTAGGGGTTAGGGGCACTGACCCCCACACAGTGGAAAATCTGTGCATAACTTTTGACTCTCCAAAAACTTAACTACTCATAGCCTGCTGTTGACTAGAAGCCTGCTGATAACATAAACAGTTGATTAACATGTATTTTGTATATGTCTTTTATATTGTAGTCTTACAATAAAGTAAACTAAAGAAAAGAAATTGTTTTTGAATTGTTACAAATCTTCAAAAAAATTTCCAGTGTATTGGTTGAAAAAAAATCTGCATGTATGTGGACCCATGTAGTTCAAACCTGTGTTGTATTGTTCATTGTCAACCATAATTGACAGTAATTTAACATTTTACATTTCAGTTGTTGTCGTTGTTGTTTTTTTAAATCTGTATGCAAGGGTAATACACGGGCAATGAATTTCCCAACCCCATGTGATCACTTCTCACATTAAATTCTGTGAACTCTGTTGGCTCTGGTTTCACCACCACAGCGTATCTCAAGTCTGTCCACTTTTCTCCATACCCACAGCTATCTCCTTGGATCAAGCCGGCCTCTACCATCTCTGATCTGGATGGCTCACTTGTTCCCCCCATTCCACTCTTGCTTATTTATAGTTCATTCCCAACACAGCAACCAGAATCATCTTTAAAAATTACAACTCAGATCATTCCAAGGCTCTGCTGAAAACATTCAATGTTCCCACATAGGTTTAAAACAGAAACAAAATTCCTTGCCATGAACTGCAAGGCATCATCCAATTCCCACCTACCTTTCTAGACTCACCGTGGACCATCCTACCTCTGATGTCTTTTCTGCTCATCTAGGAAGCCAGGCTGTTTCCCACCTGAGGACCTTTGCATCTGTTCTCTCTACCTGGGACCTCTTCCTTCTGGTGTTCGCATGGTTATCTGCCTCATGCTCTTCAGGTCTCAGTTTGGATGTTACCATCCCAGGGAGCCTTCCCTGATCATGCTTTCCAGAGTAGAATCCCCCTCTTCAGGCATTTTTCTCTCTTCATTTAATTAGTTCCTTCTGTGCTCGCTTCGGCAGCACATATACTAATTAGTTCCTTCTTAGGACTATCACCATTGGTAGTTATCTCGTTATTATTTATTTTCCTACTTATTGCTGTCTCTGCCCGCCTGGGAAAATAAGGGCAATGAGGACAATGCTCTGTCTATTCCATTTGCTTGTTATTGTATCCTAAGGGGTTAGCCCCATCCCTGGATTATAATAAACTCTCAATAAAGAATGAATGAATGATGAATGAAAACATATGTTAAATGCTTACCACAGTGCCTGACACATAATAGGTGCCAAATATAGATAATTACATATTGAATACATTAACATCTATTTCACAGGGCTGATGGAGTAATTAGTTGTGATAGTATGTAAAGGGCACTGACTGCAGCGTCTGGTACACTACTAAATCATCAACTACTATTTATTGAATGTATAGTGAAGCATTTATGTAATGGGGATGGAGAGAGATTGATAGATGGCTACTCAGCATCTATATATTTAGGAGCCTTTTAGATGTTTATCTGAATTTTCAAACTTTCATTTTGGTATCACTTAGACTTAAAAATCCCACGCTAACAAGTGTTGTGTTCCACGTAGAGATGTGTGAGACAAGTGAGCATATTGTTTTGGGCACAGCTTGTACCATGAAGTCAGTTCAGTGAATAGACCTTATTGTTGGAGGCATCATTAACTCAAGTATTCTGTTAGTTTGCCATTCCTACACTTGACAGAATCAGTCTTGTTTGTGCTAGAATATTTGTTCTCTTGCAGCAGGGATATGGATGAAAATTTTTAGATAATGTCAGAAAAACTATCAGCTGGAAAAAAAGGAAAAAACCTCCTTAACGTAAGGGCCGCTACTGGCAGGAGATTCATTGGGGGTGCTGGATCTCCCCCTGTGGGCCCCCCTCCCCCGGTGCCACATCGCAGGCCGCCTCTCTTAGCAAAGAGCCTGGCACATAGATGATGCTCACCAAAGCTTGTTAAAATCAAGGACACGTGAATTACAGTCTCGGTCAGCACATTATGTACAGTGTGAGAGCAGTGAATATGGGGCCGAATGAAGCCTTTGCAGGCTCGAAGTCACTATCCCATTGTTTACCAGCTGTGTAACCTCAGACAAATTACTTAATTCCCCCGCACCTTGGATGCTGAAACCGTAGCATTGGAAAACGCAGTTAACTTTGTGGCATAGGATTGGTGTGGTAACAATGGGGAGATAAAAGAGCTCAAAGAGAGAAGTTGATTATTTTTACTTTCCTTCCTTGCAGCTGGCCTCGGAAAATTAGCTGGCTTTTCCATCTTTTCTAATCTTTTCAGCCTTTCTATAGCTAAGAGAGACCCATGAGTGGGAGAGTGGCCTATAATCTCCACACACTGTTTCCTGGAAGACAAATCTGGGGGCTTTAGGTTTTATGCATTTTAGTATTCTACAAAACGGGACACCAACATAGCAGATAGATACAAGACACAGTCACTGATAAATATTTTTAATTCCCTTCTGATAGTGTAACCGGCATTCCCATTAGACTCCTGCATCGTGTCATTGTTCTTGGGGAAGGGTGCATTAACCTGCTAGCCCTCCGATTTCTGACTTCTGGAAGGACCTCCTTCAAACAGTTATGAAGAGACAAAGTAGGTTAGTAGATATTTCTTCCTATGAAGCAACTGCCATGTGGGAGATGTCCTATGCAGAGAGACCCACAAAGCAAGAAATTTAGAGCAGCCTTCAGCCAACAGCCAGTGAATAACTGAGGACCTCAGTCCAACAGCCTCGGAAGAACTGAGTATTTCTTCCTATGTTTCTTCCTATGAAGCAACTGCCATGTGGGAGATGGTTTCTATCTCTGAGGATGTTTAGCCTGAGTGACTTCCATTTTAACTGAGTTTCTGCCTCACCCAGGAAGAGTCGCCTCAAACATCCCTCACACTGGATAGTGATGTGGTCAGCAAGATGTCTGAATAAAAAAGAGACCTCTCATAGGGTCTTTTTTGGCTATCCTGACAACCCTTGGAATATTCCCCTGTATTTGAAAGAAAACAAATTTGACTTGTAAATTTCGTTTTAAATTTGAACTCTGAAACCAGGTCATAATTTAATTCACATTTCTTGAGTCTTTTCTTGTGGTAGGCCTTGTGTTGGGATCTCGGGATTAAAAAGATGGAAAGACCTCTTTCCAGTCTTACAGAGCTTCACGTCAAATGGGAAAGAGAAGCACATGCCAGGCAATTCTATGACAGAGGCAGACAGAAAGGAGAGAGGAGTTAAATCTTTGTTGTTTGGTAGTATTAGGAATTGAGGGTCACGAGATAACGTGTAAGCTATCTACCCCCAGAATTTGTGGCTTCAGACATTTGTCGTAGTTTCTGTGCATTGGGGGTCGGGGTATGGTGTAATGGGGTGATTTTTGCTCAGAGTTCTTTGCAAGGCTGCAGTATGCATGTTGGCTGGGCTGCAGTCATCTTGACCTTTGGGGAAGGATCTGCTTCCAAACTCACTCACACAGTTGTTAGAAATACTCAGTTCTTCCCAGGCTATTGGACTGAGGTCCTCAGTTATTCACTGGCTGTTGGCTGAAGGCTGCTCTAAATTTCTTGCTTTGTGGGTCTCTCTGCATAGGACATCTCCCACATGGCAGTTGCTTCATAGCAACTTCAATAGAGCTAGCAAGAAAAACCAGCAAGAGAATGAGAGTAAGGCCAAAGTCACAGTCTTCTATAGCCTAATCTTCAAGGACCTGCCATCAATTTTTGTGTGTTCTATTCACGAGAAGCAAGTCATGTGGTTCAGTCTACACTGAACGGGAGAGATTTACACACAGACATGAACGCCAGGTGAGGATCTTTCAGAAGCTTCTAGTAATAGAAGAGTGAGCACTCATCAAGGCAGACTTGGGATGGTGGAAGAGGAGGGGCACATTCAAGGAAAGGGAACCCAAATGAGCCAAACCACGAGAGCACAAGAGAGGTTTGGTTGGAGAATTTCAAACATTTGGCTGGATTTCAGAGTGCAGGGGTAGAGTAATGGTAATGGTAAAGGTTGAAGATGAAGCTAGAAAGATAGGGAAGATACAGGTTGTGAAGGGCTTTGTATCGAGAAGTAGAAGATGAACTTCATCCCAAAATACCGATACTATTAAGGATTTTAAAGGAGAATCACGATTCCACATTTACCTCTGAAAGATCCCTCTATGGCAGTGTTTACAGAGGGGTTATTTATCGTATTTACTGTTGATCCCATTAGACCCTCATAACCCACATACATGTCAGCTTTCCTGACCTGTGGAAGCAAGGAGTTTGAGGGCTCTATAAAAAGCCATTGGGAATCCATCACTGGGATATTTGTGGGTGCTGCTATTTGTGACATGGCAGAAGTGGGGGCAACTGATCCTTTTTTCTTACCCAGGAAAACTGGGAAAACTTACATCAGGATCATCCAGGTTCATCCCTGGATAAAACATAATCAATTTTTACAGATGCTAACTTTAACCCCGCTCCTTGAGAACATCTCACTGTCTCTATCTTGAAGCTTATGGTTCTGCAGTTGGAAAGTTTTGAAAAGCCATTGGCAGAACACTAAAGACATGATAAATATGGACCTACTCTGGTGACCTTTTAGAGATTTAGAACATTTTAAAAGTAGAACACCATAACTGTCACGGCCTCGGTTCCTTGTTTGTAGAGCAAGAGTCTTGAATGCGGTGATCTCTGAAGTCTTAGAGAGTTGCACATTCTGAGGTTTTCTGTGAAAGGCATAATTACTTATAAATCTTTTTTATTTTATTATTTTATTTCTAGAGATTAACCTTGAGACGGAGTATATTCTTCCCATTTTGAGCCTGACACCAATTCTTTGATGTTTTGGAGTCATATCATTGTGGAGAAAGGCTTTTCTTCTTGTACTATTGTGAAATGTGCAGGAAAGCAGTTGCTAAGATAACATGGGAACCTGTGAGTGCATTTATTTCCCACCGTATTGCTGAAGGGCTGAACTTTTTCTTTTCCGGGAAAGACATTGCCGTTTCCAACAGGGAGTATATAATGCATGAAAAGAGGGGCAGCCTAGAGTAATAGAGCAGATGTGAAGAGACTGTCTCACAGTTGTCAGTCAGCTGGGAAGTAAAAAGGGGCCATGCGTGCATCTGAGCTTGCTCAGTCATCTCTGCTCCACCTCCTCCCACCTGCTTCTGGGGTGGAATGGTGCTGAGGCTGGGCAGTGCTGGAGCTAATCCAAACATGCTCCTTTTGAGGAGAGAGGAGGCCTATGTGGTTAGGTAAAGGGGCTCTCTATTTACCACTATGCACAGGGGGCCCTTGAACTTGATGTCATGTGAAGATGGCAAAAGAATTTCCGGGGAATGTCGAGACCACTATTGTACATATCATTTGTTGTGCATATTTACTTACACAGGGGAAATGTGGGATTGGGAGGTACCTGCAGATCCTCCTCAGGAAGGAGGTGGTGAGATCTTCTAGCAACTGCAAGAGGTATATTTACGGGCTTCATATCTATTTTTAATTATTTTTAATCTGGGTGACTCATATATGGGTATATGGTTTGCTTATACATTTTTAAGAAAGATTTTATTTTTTTGTCAGAGAGAGAGTGAGCGCAAGAAGGGGGAGTGGAAGAGGGAGAAGCAGACTCGCCACTGAGCAGGAAGCCTCACGTGGGGCTCAAACTCAGGACCCTGGGGTCATGACCAGAACCAAAGGCAGATGCTTAACCTACTGAGCCACCCAGATGTCCCATGATTTGCTTATACATTTGTAAATGGAGGAAACAGTAGGCGGCTATGAAACTTTTAAACAGCCTTATTGAGGTATAATCAACAAATATAACTGTACATGTTTAAAATATATAGTTTGGGGGCGCCTGGGTGGCTCAGTGGGTTAAAGCCTCTGCTTTCGGCTCAGGTCATGATCTCAGGGTCCTGGGATCGAGGCCCGCATCGGGCTCCCTG
>LNAC01000675.1:166642-281230 GCA_002007465.1 Ailurus styani | reverse complement strand
CCTGCCTCTCTGCCTCCTTGTGATCTCTCTCCCTCTGTGAAATAAATAAATAAAATCTTTAAAAATATATATATATAGTTTGGAAAGTTTGACATATGGATACACCCGTGAAACCATTACCACAATCAAGAAAATAAAAACATCCATCATCCCTAAACGTTTCTTTAAATCCCTTTGTACTCTGTCTTTTCTTTTCTACATTGCTCTCACTCTCCCAAGCACTGATTTCCTTTCTGTAACTATTGATCAGTTAGCATTTTCTAGAATTTTTTTAAGTGTAATCATNCTCCCAAGCACTGATTTCCTTTCTGTAACTATTGATCAGTTAGCATTTTCTAGAATTTTTTTGTAAGTATAATCATATAGCATCTACTCTATATTGGTTGGCTTCTTTCACTTCGCATATTTATTTTGAAATTCATTGATGTTTTTGCATGTAACAAGAGTATTCTTGTTTATCACTGAATAGTGTTCCATTGAATGGATGTACCATGATGTGTTTATTTATTCACCTGCTGATGGAGATTTGAGTCACTTCCAGGTTGTCACAGATAAAGCTGCTATACACATTCTTGTACAAGTTTTTTGGTGTGGACATATGCTTTCATTTCTCTTGGGCAAATACCTAGGAATGGAATGACTGGATCATATTTAGCTTTTTAAGAAAATAGCAAACTGTTTCCAAAGTAGTTGTACCATTTTGCTTTCCCATCAATGCTGTGTGGATGTTGCAGTTTCTCAATGTTCTCTCCAGTGCTTGGTATGGTCAGACTTCTTAGTTTTAACTATTCTAATAGGGGTATAGTAGTATCTCATTGTGGCTTTAATTTTCATTTCCTTAACGAATAATGATATTGAAGCACACCTTGTCATGTGCTTGTTTATCAGTCANGGTATGGTCAGACTTCTTAGTTTTAACTATTCTAATAGGGGTATAGTAGTATCTCATTGTGGTTTTAATTTGCATTTCCTTAACGAATAATGATATTGAAGCACACCTTGTCATGTGCTTATTTATCAGTCTGTCTATCTATCTATCTATCATCTATCTATCTATCTATCTATCTATCTATCTATCTATCTATCTATTTTTGGTGAAATATATATGCAAGTCTTTTGCTCATTTAAAAAAATTAGGCTGTTTTCTAGTTTGGTTTTATAGTTCTTTATATTTTATAGATGTAAGTTCTTTATCAGGTATATGCTTTGCAAAAATTTCCTTTCACTTAATGGCTTGCCTTTTCATTCCCTTTACAGTGTCTTCTAAAGGGTAGAAATTTTATTTATCTATTTGTTGATTTTTAAAAAGATTTATTTATTTATTTGAGAGAGAGAGAGAGTGGCGGGCAGGCACAGAGGGAGGAGAGAGAATTGTAAGCAGGCTTCATGCTGGAGCCCTGTGCGGTACTCCATCTCACCACCCTGAGATCACCACCTGAGCTGAGACCAAGAGTCAGATGCTTAACTGGCTGCCACCCAGGCACCCCAGGGGTACTAATTTCAGATTTGAAGTCTAACTTACTAACTTGTCCTTTTACGTATTATGCTTCTGGCATTATAACTAAGAAATATATGCCAAACACAAGGTCTCAGAGATTTTATCTTATGCCTTTTCCTCTAAGTTTTATAGTTTTTAGCCTTTACATTTTAGATCTGTGATCCATTTTGAGTTAATTTTTTATGTGATATGAAGTATAGTTTGTCTACGGCCATACCACCCTGAACGCGCCCGATCTCGTCTGAAGTATAGTTTCAAGGTTTTTTTTTTCCTTGCACATGTATATCCGGTGGTTTCTGTGCTACTTTTTGAAAAATCTACCCTTTGCCACATATATGATTTCAAAATTTTCCTTCTCAAATGGGGCTTGTCCTTTTTTCCCCCTCTTAGCATTATCTTTTGCAGTATAGTATTAATTTTGTTGCAGTCACATTTGTCAATTTTGTCTTTTATGGTTTGTAATTTTGAAGTTGTATCTAAATAATCTTTGCCACTTAAAAATCTCCAGCTTTGGGGCGCCTGGGTGGCTCAGTGGGTTAAAGCCTCTGCCTTCGGCTCAGGTCATGATCTCAGGGTCCTGGGATCGAGGCCTGCATTGGGCTCTGCTCAGCGGGGAGCCTGCTTCCCCCTCTCCCTCTGCCTGCCTCTCTGCCTACTTGTGATCTCTCTCTCTCTCTGTCAAATAAATAAATAAAATCTTAAAAAAAAAACCCCTCCAGCTTTTAGCTATCTGTCCCCTGTGGGATAATCAAATATGCAAATATGGATGAAATAGTCTTGGTGTATGTAATATGCTAATATTGTAAAGGCAGTGTATTGTTTTAGAAATTTAAGAGGAGTCAGGGCAGCTGCAAATGGCAAATTAGGGACAGAAGGAGTTTTAAAACATTTTTGGGAAGAAAGGAAGAAAAAATTGCCCCTGCATGTCTTTTTGCTGTTGTTGTTTTTTTTTTTAGGACAGAAGGGTAATAATGGTGGTGATGGCATGAGGCTTAGTTAGCATCAGATACAAATTCATGATGATAATTGGTTGTTCATATTCTGGGGGCAGGTGGTATGTGGACTTGGACTTAAAGGTCAGCCATAAAGTACTAGTTGCCAACACCTTATTCTGTGAATAATTACTGGGGATCACTTTGGGTACTGAAAATAAAGTACTCAAAATTTTTTCTCCTACATCTACCCAAGAAAATAGCCAATTTGGTATCCATGGGACTGTTTGCCTTTCTTTCTCTTAGAGGCAGGTAACTACCCTTGGTCAATGTCTTTTCCTGTACCAAATCTTCGCTACTTTGATTAGGCTATATCTCCAGCCAGTCCTCATGTTTTCCTTGGTTTCAACAGCTGCCTTCCTTTTCTACCTCATTGAAACCATCAGATGTGCTTCTGTCCCCTGCGCCTGAACATGTATCTATAGCCACAGATATCCCTCCATGCCTCGAAGGGCCACACAGGAGCTCAAGGCAGAGGGCACAGAGAGAGAGAGAAGCAGGACCTGGGGCATGTGCCTTTGTTAGGGGCTGTGGGTGGTGTATCGTTCAATTCGAAGCATAAGAGAGGGGGGTTTGTAAGCCCTTTGGGGGTCTTATCTAAAGGACGCAAAGGGATTACAGGCGCTGATAGGCAGGGGAGACTGTTGAACACGAGGGCTGCTGGGAAAATCATATCATGAGCTCACATTTGCTTGTGACTCTTGGGCTTGTATGAGGGGCTAGCATCAATGTAAAGCCCCCGGGGCCACTTGGCCAAACAAAATGGATGCTGAGACAGCAATGCCATGGAGTAGCTTAATTTTTAAACTCTGGACGTGCTTTCGTCCTAAAAATATTCCTCATTGGATCCCTGATTTTCCTCCTCCCCCCCTTTTCCCTTCCTATTTTATCCATGGTTTTTGAGTGAGTGATATTGCTGTCTCTACTTCTGCTACTCCAACTTCTTCCCTGATGCATGGTGTCCTGGCCTCGGCCCTCACCGCTCTACTGAGACTCCCCTCCTGAAGGTCCAATAACTCCTTCATTGCCATACCTTATAGGCATTTTTCAAGACTGTTTTGCTGGACTTCTTAGTTGCACTTACCTCTTCTTTGAAACTCTATACCATTGGGTACCATGAAATTTTACTCTCTTGGTTATTTTTTGTTGTTATTGGTTATTTTTCTGATTCTCAGAAATTCTTTATTGTCTTTATTGTCTGCTCAATAAATCTTGTCTTTTTTGTAAAAATGTGAGTGAATCATCAAAATGAGTGCTAAATACCATATACACTCTGAAGCTATTTTTTTGTTTCTTGTCAAGATTTTTAGATTGGGTACTGAAATGAATATCTTACCATTAGTTTTTGCTTTTTATTTTAGTAGGTCATATGTTCTAATTTTATTCAGTTAACTTTTCCGTAATGTTAGCATAGCAGAGAAAGTATCCTCCTGGATCTGTTTACCTGTTCTCTTTGCAAGAATCTGGATGGTCATTAAATCTGTGTGCCAAAAAACAGCTGAATTCAGAGTATTCAACTCACAGGACAGAAATATATAGTGTTGTGCCTTAAAAATTATGCAAGCCTTAGAAATCTGTAAATGAGAATTGAATTTGGAGCCTAGAGGTAGAAACTGTGATTAAAGAGACTATGAGAGCTTCTAAGATTTTTTTTTTCCCCTGGGCAGGAGTAAAAAAATAAAAGACAAATCTTATTTGCTTTTTTTTTTTTCCCCTACTACATAAAAAGGTAATACAAAGGCTTAGAAATACAAAGTTGCTTTTGGAATTTAAATAGGTTTTTGTCATATAGTATAGTAATCCTTGTTTAAGTCAGCAAAGTAGTGTGGAGGCACGGAGTTAAGGGTAAATTCTTTATACATCCGATTTCCCTTCCGTTTGATAGAACAGAGAGAAAACATTAAGTATGAACATACTTTTTTTTTCTTTCTTGCAACATCATTATCTCTTTATTGGATAGAATTAACCTCTACTCAAGCCACTTTGATCATTGAAAAGATGTTAGTGGTCCTTTCATTCAAAAATTTCAAATACTTAATCTACTATTTTTTCTTTTCTTTTCTTTTCTTTTCTTTTTTCTTTTTTTTTTTTTGAGAAACCTATCTAAAATGGGTTGAAAAGAGGTCCAGGAAGGCTTATGTGGGATAAAGCAATAGTGTTTATATTTATTCTTTATTTTATCACAAGAGATTTTGTTTCCTTTTACTTGCTCACATGAAATATAGCTGTGAGCTAGTGCTCACATAAACAGCACTAGCCTTATACAATGAAGGAGAGAGTGGCAGCGTGCCTGACTAATGGCAGTTTAAAGTCTCTGATGCACAGGGATCAAATTAAATAAGGCCTCTGTGTTGTCAAGATTTAGAATCTACTGATGCGCCGACATTTATTCATCTGCTTTTCATTTAGCTTTGAAGCCTTGCAGGTCAGCGGCGTCTGATGGCTCTGGCCGCCTTCCAGGACTAGCAGAGGCCAAGAGCAGGTTATGAGACTGCCACTAGGTGGCAGTCTTTGACGGAGAAACCCCCGCCCTCAGGCAACTCCAGGGGCTCTTTCTCCTTCCCGTCCTCTTTTTCTTTCTTTTTTTTCCCCTTTCTCCTCCCTTTCTCTCTGTCTTGCTTTCTCCATCCCTCCCTCCTTCTCTTTCCTATGATATTTTTGCCTCTTATTCCCACGAAACATTTCATTTATCTTGAGGAAAAACTATTTATGATTTACTTCTTGTCACAATGTTCTTTCCATCTCTGGAAGAATGGAGGTTTCTGCAGGTTATCACAGTGAGAGGGACTAGTCCTTTACACTTCATAAATGTACATAAAATGTAGAAGAGGTGACCAAATTAAAAAAAAATCAAACACGCAGCCCTCACCCCAAAGCAAAATACATAAAATAACCATAGACCAAATGCGTGTATAATCCATACTGCACTCCCTAGGAAAAAAGTGATTAGCAAAATTGACTGCATCTGCTTCCCTCACTGGTCAAGAAGGGATTGTTCCCTGTGAGCTGGAGCAGACAGCTCGGACTGACATCTGGAAATCTCCTCATGTCCATTTTGCTTTTTTTTTTTATTTTATTTCTTTATTTGACACAGAGAGAGAGAGATCACAAGTAGGCAGAGAGAGAGGAGGAAGCAGGCTTCCTGCCGAGCAGAGAGCCCGATATGGGCCTCGATCCCAGGACCCTGAGAGGACCCTGAGATCATGACCTGAGCCGAAAGCAGAGGCTTTAAGCCACTGAGCCACCCAGGCGCCCTGTCCATTTTGCTTTTATCCTCGGAAGGAGTCTGCTGTTTCTTGCGGACAGTTTTATTGATGGAGCATGAGGATCAAGGAGTTCTGGTCTGCACTTCCAGGACTGGCTGGTTCCTGCATGACCAGCAGCAGGGGGGAGAAGTGCAGTAATCAGTAAAAATGGTTTTACTGAACCTGGAAGCTGGGTGCAGGTGGGATGGCGTTGACTAAACCACGTATATTGTTTTGGTCAATCTCATAACTGTACTTTACATTATAGATGAAGAAGCTAAGAATCAGGGAAGCCAGTAACTTGCCAAGACTATGTAACACTGATCATCAGAGAAAAGATTCAGACCCAGGTTCATTTCTTTCTTTTTTTGCTTTTTATTATTATTATTTTTTATTTGACAGAGAGAGAGATCACAAGTAGGCAGAGAGGCAGGCAGAGGGAGAGGAGGAAGCAGGCTCCCTGCTGAGCAGAGAACCCAATTCGGGGCTTGATCCCAAGACCCTGAGATCATGACCTGAACCGAAGGCAGAGGCTTAACCCACTGAGCCACCGAGGCGCCCCATAGGTTCATTTCATGCCAAGATCCAAAGGCGATCTAGGCTGCCTGAGGTCTAAGTGTACCAGACCTTTCTCCTTGATTCCTTTCCTTTCTCCACATTGATCCTGTTCTCCATACTTTCTGTTTCATATCCCTGTTCTTAAATCCAGTTTCCCATCATCCAGACCAGATTGACATTTCTCCATTGACACAACTAGTTATTACTAATCTCAAAGTTGTTTTAATTTTTATGACTTTGATTCGGAGTGAGGTGAGCATTTAAAAAAGAAGCATGTATTACTTCTTTGTGAGTGGCCTGTTCATGTACTCTGCCTGTATTTTTTTCTACGTTGGAAACTCTTCTTTTTTAGTTTCTGTAAGTTTATATGTATGTATGTATATATGTATATTACATACAGGTAAAGTACATACCTTTTGGTACCCTAAGTGTCAAATATTTAAAAAGAGAATTTTTTATCTATCTCTTTCAGTTTGTTTATGGAAACTATTTTTCCTTATGGCAAATTTAAATCTTTGTAAATATGAACCTGTTCATTTTTTCTGCTGTGATTCCTACCTTTGTTGTCTGGCTTACACAAACTTTTTCACCTCAAGATTGCAAACTATATTTTTCTATAATTTCTTTATTTTTCAAGCCACTTTATTGAGGTATAATGACACACAAAAAGCTGCACATGTTTAATGTACAAAACATAATGAGTTTGGAGATAAACATACACATGTGAAATGTCTACCATAATCTATGCCGCAAACATATAAATCCCCTCCAAAAGTTTCTTCCTACCCTCTTTATTATTACTTTTATTAATTTTTTATCATAAAAGCACAACGTAAGATTTACCCTTGTAGCAATTTTTTTTTTTTTAGTAGGCTCCACACCCAGCATGGAGCCCAACACAGGGCTTGAACTTATGATCCTAAGATCAAGACCTGAGCTGAGGTCAAGAGTTGGACGCTTAACTCACTGAACCACCCAGGCGCTCCTACAGCAATTAAATCTATAATACAGTATTGTTAACTTCAGGCCCTATGCTATGCAGTACATCTCTAGGACTCATTCTTCTATAACTGAAATTTTGTATACTTTTGAAGGATTTTTTTTGGTCTTCATTATTATTTAAATCCTTTAATCATCATCATTATTTTTCCATAAGGCATAAAGAGGAAATCTAACTTCATTCCATTTTGAGACTAACACGTATTTTGAAACAATAAAAATAAATGCATCAAGTATCAGGCCCACAATAAAACTGACTCTGTGAGGTAGGTACTCTTTTTATTTCAAGTTTTCAGTGGAAGAAACTGAAGCACAGAAAGGTTACATTATTCACCCAAGTCAAAGCAGTAAGGTTGGGCTTCAGGATCATGAAAGTCAGTATCTTTCAGCAGGCAGTCTGACTTGAGAGACTGGCCCAAGATTTAGAAACTTATTCTGAGAGATTTAAGTGGATTATATTTTCTTCAGAATTATGTTTTTTATCTTTATTTCCCCTTTTAAATATTTTAACAATAGTAGAATGTAACCTTGTCCTTTCAGGTTGAATTATGAAACAGGGTATTGAAGGCTAAATATAAAGAGTCTCACGTCAAGTCTATAATTAGATACAAATAGAAATTTACTAATGTAAATCTATACGTGTCCTCCAAACTCATTCAGTACATCTGGAAATGCTTCACCCATTTCCATATCTCATCTAACTGTGCTATCTTTTGAAACTCGGCCTGTCCATTGAAACTTTTGCCTTCCCTTCAAGGATGACGGGTGTATACTGACTGTATACTGACCGTAGATTCTCCTGCTCCCGCTCCTCCTCCTGACAAACGACCTAGATTCCCTCATGTTTGGGATGCAGTGTGTTGCTTTGGAGCCTGCCCGAGCTCATTCGCCTAAACTAATCTCACACGTTTCAGGCTCATTAACTCTATCCTCTAAGAAGTTAAGTTCATTTGAGTTACATTTGTTAATTTACTCTGTGAGGGAATCACTCATACCGTGTGTGCAGCTATGCCCTGGTGGCCTGAGGGAATGATCGGATTGCTTATTACCTGAAAGTCGTTTCACCAAGTGGAAAGATCTGACTTCATCAATTTCACCCATAACACCAGATTTCATCGTTCTATACTGACTTCCTGCATTCAGAAATAAATTTTGAATAAAATAAAACCATCGAAGCAGTCAAGAAAACCAGTGCTTGCTGGGGGCCTGGTGTTAAGTTTGGATATTACATCATATAAATTATGAAGTAATTGTTCTGAGCAAAAGCCTTAGTCAAGTCCATATCTCTTGTGATCTGGACAGAAAGATCTTTGCTAACTGCGCTAGTGTTGTAAGAACCTGATATTTAACAAAAGAGAAGCTAAGCCCATGTAAACTAAAAGAACAGTTCATGAACACTTGAAAAGCTCCCATCTTGGTTGGAGTGAGTTCTGAAAGAGGTCTGTTTTTTGTTTGAAGACCAATGCCTAATTTCTATTTAAAAATTTGGGGTCATGTTGAATTTGAGTTCCAGTCCAGTAGATAATATCACACGGTCTGAGATCGTACATACTCTGTTTTGAGCTATAGAATCTGGTAGTTGTTTCTTAATAGCTTTCTCTGTGATTGGATCTCAGTCTCTCTGTCTCTCTCTTTGCATCTCTGTCTCTGTCTCTGTCTCTGTCTCTGTCTCTCTCTCACACACACACACACACACACACACACACCACACACACCTCAGAGGAGGAACCACAGAAGGAGATGACAGGAGCCATTTCTGAGGCATCCATCTTGGTTGCTCTGCAGAAGAGAAAATCAAACCTCTGTTAGTCTTCAGCAATGCCCTGGTCTGAATAGTAAGTAGTCTTTGAGGAAGAGAAAGAAGTGTAGTAGATAAAGACATTCAACTTAAACTCTGAACCTTGAACAGTTGTAGCTAAGTACTGGGAATTTTCTCTGAGGACTTTAAATGCCTGGACCCATCAAAGGGTCAATGCCTCTGTCTGCAAGCATGGCAAATGGAGCAGTATAAACTTAGAGAGTGATAGACTCAGGGAAAGTTGCCGATTCAGGAAGGCAAGAAAAAAAAGCAGGATCTGAACCAGATGACAGAGCTATTTTCATTATTTGGCTCAACTAAGAATTTCCCCCCCTTTTTTTTTTTTTTTTTTTTTTTTTTTTTTTTTTTTTTTTTTTTTTTTTTTTTTTTTTTTTTTTTTTTTTTTTTTTTTTTAAAGATTTTATTTATTTATTTCACAGCGGGAGAGAGATCACAAGGAGGCAGAGAGGCAGGCAGAGAGAGAGAGGGGGAAGCAGGCTCCCTGCGGAGCAGAGAGCCCGATGCGGGCCTCGATCCCAGGACCCTGAGATCATGACCTGGGCCGAAAGCAGAGGCTTTAACCCACTGAGCCACCCAGGCGCCCTCCCCCCCTTTTTTTAAGTGAGGAGGGAAGTAGAAGCTAACACCAACACCATTCTGCATAATAGATGGTAGTTCATTGTGTATGTCATTGTGCTTAGGTTAACTAGGGGGAATTGTCAAGTTTAGTCCATTGAGCGGGACCATTTAACACCTTATATTTTCTTTTGTTACAATCAGATTCTTAGTATATTTAGTATCTTTATATATTGTTGAAAAGAAATGGCAGAACTTGGTGAAATCTTTGCTAATAATTCTGTTCAAGTTTCTAGTGGGTAGGGCAGGTCAGTGTCACCCTCCAGTGGAGGGTAGCTACTTAAGACCTATTGCTTGAATTGCTTTAGAAGGAGAAAGAATTGTATGGCAGTATAGGCAGTGAAGAGATCTTAGATCTCCTATCTCGCCAGATCTTCAAAGCTAAGGAAATTGAGGTTAGGGCAGTAAATGACTTGTCCAAGGCCACAAGGGAACACAGCAGGGCCAGGACAGGGATGGAAATCCCCCAGCTCTTTTCCCCAGTTCTTCATCTTCTGCTTCCTGATTTCACCAAATCTGTGTGTTCTGGCAAGGGAGAAAATCTCTCTTAATCTGTTTCCAGAATAAAATGTTCGCTGCCATTTGCAACACTCCAGAGAATAGAAACGTAATAAAATCATTGTTTTGCATTAATACTTCCATTTTCAGCCATCTCAGCAATCAATCAGAACTTTTATCTTCTTGCCTGAAACGACAAGGACATTTAATTCACAACAATTTCCTTTTTCCTTTCTCTCAGCGACTCTATTAAATAAAACACGATGGATCACACTCTGGATTTGCATGCCGGCTAGAACACGGTCAAGGCTCCACTAGAACAGAGAGGATCCTGCCCTTGCCTGAACATCGTGGGGGCGAAATGGAAGTCAGTGCTGGGAAATGCTCCAGTTCTGCACATGTGAACATTTTTCACTTAAGGAAAGGGGCCCAGTGAACGGCTAGAATGAAAGCTGGAAGCAGTGCTAAAAATTAATAAATAAATTCCAATCAATATTGGTCAGAGTCCTGCCTAAAGAGGGCTAGCTTTTAATGACACTTGAATTTTAGAGAGCTGAACTGGGACATAATCTGGCCAAGTATTCATGTTTCTGTATGGACCTTTCAGTTAGTTCCCTCCTTCCTGTAACAATTAGAACAGAGAGGGTTTTTTTTTTTTTTTTGAATCTGTGCATTTATAGACACTGTTCATATTTCCCCTTCTTCCGAGTACCCAGGGATGCTTGTCTTGCATGTATTTAGAACAACCCAATGTACGTTGCAATCTTGCATATGAAGCTGTTGATCGTAGTGTTGACAGGACCATGAAAGCATTGTCCCATCCAACCAGGTGGTTTATGCAGACAGAGGATCACATTTCTACTTCTATATTCTCCTCTCCGAGGAGTTTATGGTTTGCTTACAATCAAGGTTAAATAGTGAGGTGTTGACTTGCATGCAGATCTCCTGCCTCTTGGTGACAATGCTGTTTTCATACGTTCATTCATTCAGGAGATCCTATTTTGTTCAGTGAGTGTCAAAATAAACCAGATGCATATCTTCCCACAAGAAATTTACAGATTGGTGAGAAAGCATGGATAAATAGTAGTAATAATAACATAGTGTGTGATAAGTACCATTTATGGAATAAGGATGAGATTCTGTGGGAGCACATTGGAGAGATTTGCAATGTAATTTAAGGGCTAAGGAAGGTGTTCCAGAGAAAGTAAAATCTAAATTGCAACCTGAAGGTTGGAAAAGAGTTAATTTAGTGAATGGGTGGGGGAACTAGGCAGAAGGAATAATCCAAGGTGAGAAAACCCAGCTCAGGGCGCCTGGGTGGCTCAGTGGATTAAAGCCTCTGCCTTCGGCTCAGGTCATGATCTCAGGATCCTGGGATCGAGGCCCGCATTGGGCTCTCTGCTCAGCAGGGAGCCTGCTTCCTCCTGTCTCTCTGCCTGCTTCTCTGCCTACTTGTAATCTCTCTCTCTCTGTNTTTAAAAAAAAAAAAAAAAAAAAAAAAAAAAAAAGAAAACCCAGCTCATTCATGGAAAAAATGTGCCACTTACATATAGGATAGCTCCATATTGACAATGATGAGAGAGAAAGCTGAAAAGAGGAATTATTTAGGCTTCATAAGCCACATTAAAGACTTTGAACTTGCTGTTTATTGCAATGGAAACCATTGAATGATTATCAAAGCAAGGTGACAAAAATACATTTATGCAGCAGCAATTACACAGGAGGCAAAGTTACGGATGATAGATTGGAGAAAATCAAGCAGACACCACCACTACCACAGCCTGGGAACTCTATCTACAGACTCTTTTGTCGCAGTTGGTCAGAAGGAACCTTATTTAGGAAATGAGCAAATGTTGGAATTTCTTTCTTTTTCTTTTCTTTTTTTTTTTTTTAAATAAGGTACTTTTTTTTTTTTTAAAGATTTTATTTATTATTTGACAGAGGGAGACACAGCGAGAGAGGGAACACCAGCAGGGGGAGTGGGTGAGGGAGAAGCAGGCTTCCTGCTGAGCAGAGAGCCGGATGTGGGGCTACATCCCAGGACCCTGGGACCATGACCTGAGTCGAAGGCAGATGCTTAACGACTGAGCCATCCGGGCACCCAATGTTGAAATTTCTACTGACTTGGTAACCAAATTTCATAGTCTTTCCAAGTTCCCGAAGTAGGGTTCTCTAGGGTAACATTCCCCAGCAGGGCGAGGTTGTGGCAGTTGGCGTGGCCCCCTTATTACATCTAAACTTGTAGATGCTTCCCTTCTTATATCAGGCAATCTGCATTTCTTCTTAAGTCTTAAAATTCCCCCAACATGCTGGCTGGTGATTATAGCTGTGGTAGCAATAATCATAGTTCTAGCAACAACCTTCCTTTTCTAAAATTCCCTGAGAGGGCGCTGTCTCTCATGGTTTTAGTTTATAAGCTCTTGGATAATCAGAGAATCATCTAGTAGCACAGGACTTTCCCCTTTTATTGCGTTTGCTTTGTTTTTATTTTTTTTTTAAGATTTTATTTATTTATTTGACAGAGAGAGACAGCGAGAGAGGGAACACAAGCAGGAGGAGTGGGAGAGGGAGAAGCAGGCTTCCCACTGAGCAGGGAGCCCTATGTGGGGCTCAGTCCCAGGACCCTGGGATCATGACCTGAGCCAAAGGCAGACGCTTAATGACTGAGCCACCCAGGCACCTCTTACTTTTGTTTTTATTTTTGTCTCCCCCCCCCCGCTTTTTTGACACTCTGTATTATTTGTCTCTTATTCATAGTCCTTGATTTTAATTCTCTGTCTGCTTAGAGGATGAAGCTGTATGTGACCCGAGGGCTGGGGCCCTTCAAGGACTTTTCACAGAAGTCCAAAGGTGCATGAGTCTGTACCATGGGGTCTACCAGTCCACCTTAGGACTCATTATGCTGGTGAAGTCTACATATATGAGAATGGTCCCCATTTATTTCTATGAGTAACAAAAGGAAAATAAGAAACAGTCATTTTGCCTGGTTTATCCTCTCTGCCCATGACAGGCCCACCATCTTGCCACATCTAGTTCAGGCCCCACTTTGAGAGAAACCAATAGAGCTCTCAGGAGTAATCTTCACACAAATTACATCAGGGGCTTTTTGCTTGGCCCCATTCACTCTTCAGTCCCAGTGTGGCTTTGAATTTAGAGGCCAAGATAGTTCACTTCTAAAGTCAAGAGTGGTTTATACTAATTCCAGCAGAAGCTTAGGGAGTATCCCGGCAAGGAAGAAGTGCCGAGGAAGATTTCTGGAGCTCCTGTGACTGGTTCCTCTTCTTTCATTTTAGATGATTTTTAAATATTGAACAGAAAGTGGAAACTCCTGTCTTCCTACATAGGTGTCCATGCTAAACCTGGAGTTTATTAGGTCTCAGAATCTCTCATCCTCCTCCCCCTACATCTCTTGCTATGGTATTGTCTCACAAACATGTCTATCTGGCATTTATTGGACTAGATAACAAACAGACCCAGGACATTCCCTCTTGTCTCCAAGGAATCCTTTGAGGCAAAGCCATTATTCTCACTTAACATGGGATTCTAGGATCCCACACCTATTTTTCCAGAAGTTATAATATTTGTTCAGTTAACATTTCCTGAATTGAATTAAACTTTCAAAGAAGTAAATGGCTCAGAATCTCCCCATGAGGTTTGCACCTTGCAAACAGTGTCCCGAAGCCACTGGTGCAGTGTTTCCAGGTGGGTGGGGAGGAGGCCTATCCAGAAATGGCACCAGGCACAAGGCTGACAGGGGCCTGTCAAGGTGAAGGTGATAGATGGATTTGCGCAAGGGAGGTGGTTATTTTAATAAGGATTATCTGAGTGAGCTCAGAATAACCAGCTGCCTGTCTCCACAGGGAGCACTATTTGACATAAATGAAGACAAGGACAATGATCAACTCTGAAAGAGAGTTAATTGAAAAGGAGTAGCCGGCTCTGATCTCCAGATTGAGCTTCTGAGGAGAATTTGGGGAAGCCAGAGTGAGTCAAATGATTTTACATGCAGGGATTTTCCCTGGGAGACACAAACACCGTAACTTTATTGACCTCAAATCAGGAAAAGGTCAACATCACAGAGGCTCAAAGGCTGTTAGTTTCCAATGGCTGAATCTCTTAATTGCAATGTTCATTAAAATGTTTTTTTTTTCTTTTAGAAGTAGACAAGCTTTTAAAAAAATATCAAAAGAACGAAGAATGAAAGAATGGGGTATTAAGTATTTCGTGACTTTTCATTTTGTAACCAAATGCGTCAGCCTTTGGATTGAAAGATAAAGAAGTTTGGCTGAGCACCTATTTCTCTATTAATTCTCCTGGGAATCAAGAATTAATAAGCACGGGCCTTAGAAGAGCCAGCATTGGTTTTGTCTTGATGTCTATGAGCTATAGACTGTATATTGTCTCCGATATAACACAGATCCCTGCTCATACATCATCGCCTCCGACAAGCTGTATAGGACCAAAACGCTATCTTTATTAGCGTCGCCATCATTCTCTATCAACAATTACCCAGATGCAGTATGCTTTATGGTATTCAGTAGTATTATGTAATATTATATTACATACTTATTTATCTGTTTATCTTTCTAACCTGCTTGACTGTGACCTCCATGAAGGCAGGGACTTTAATTTACTACTGTATCTTCAGTTCCTAGGCTCGTGCTTGGCGCTGTTAAAATGAATGACCGCATATCCCGGGCAAGAATTTTCGTGTCTATTCCTAATAAGCTATATT
Source organism: Ailurus styani (assembly GCA_002007465.1). NCBI lineage: Eukaryota > Metazoa > Chordata > Mammalia > Carnivora > Ailuridae > Ailurus > Ailurus styani. The sequence goes on along the minus strand of LNAC01000675.1, from coordinate 266,271 downwards.
CACTTTTTTCCTTGTTTGGAAACATTTTATTGCAAATATTAAAATTCTTTTGTGATGAAATGATAGTAACATGAGATACAAGTACCACTAGCAATAAACAACGACAACAAAAAAAACCTAGTCATATTTGGGAAGGAGAAACACCAAAAATTAATAGTTGAAGAAATAAATAGTTTCAAATAAATGAATGGCCTAAATATAAAATATACTGCAAAATAAGTTAGGTGGAGTAGACTAGGTAAGAGCTGTAGCATACATTTCATCATACAGTTGGTATATATGATTCTGTTAGGGTGATCAGTTTTGATGAACGAACTGTTACTAGCCATGCATTTTTTAATTGACATTTTTTGAGGTAATTATAAATTCAAGTGCAGCTATAAGAATTAATAAAAAAAGATTCTGAGAGCTGGCCAAGTACCCCTCCCTTTAGGTCAGAGATCCACACTACTGATGTTAAGAAATGAAAGGGGAGACGTCTAATCCAAGAGAGCAACACGGGAGGCTCCTGGGCTCGCCTCCTCCCACTGGTACACTGAATCAATGGCTACACATGGAGCAATTCCTTCTAGAAGAAATCCACAAAATAGGTGAGCAATAAGTACAAATGGGGTAAAAAAGAAAACACCCACACTGAAATGGGCAGGAAAGGCTGAGCTATACTTTCGCCATAAACCCCACCCCTAGCAGAGTGACATACAATAGGGGAGCTACTCACAACTTCCAGCTTCTTCCTGAAGAGTGAAGAGGTTGGACCCAACACCCCAACTTTTAAGGCTTCCACCTGAGAGGTGGGTCCCCCAAATTCCCAACTTAGAAAGCCAATGGGGCTTGGTGTCCTTGAGACCACAAGAGTATAACTAACAAAGAAACAATTCTTAATGGGCTCAGGAGGACAAGGACTTGCTGTGGCTATCTCCCCAGGGCTCAGTATAGAAGCAGACCAAAGTGCTCATCTCTCAGTCTTTCCCTGAAAGAGGCCCATTCCTACTTCCAGACCTGCTGCCTGAGGGTCAGGCTTCTAATTTAGCACAACTCTAAGTGCTGACTGTGGTCCTCCCTGAAACTGCAGGATGCAATCTCTCAGTCTTCCTTCTGTCTCATTCCAAGTCATTGGTTTCTCTCCGGAAGGGAATTTTTTCCATAGAGATGTCAAACTGCCCTTCAAAGGTTTGGAAATTATTTTATTCTCTTTTCAGCAATGAATGAGAATAGAGGTTTCTCCTCATCCTTGCCAGCACTGGCTGTAATTTTTTAAAACCTGTGAGTATTGGTCATTTTCTTTTCAATGTGAAGGTGGGTTTTTGCCGATTTGTTTTGGACCTGTGGTTCTCAACTCTGGTTGCATGTGGATCTCCTGGTAAGCTTCCAAATGAGGCTGGAATCCCAGTCCTAACTGATTGAATCAGTTACTCTCCAGGCAATTCTCATGTTCAGCTCTGGTTGATAGCCACTGGTTGGGGCTAGGATGGTAGCTGATGCAAGAATAAACTGTTGAGAAGTTGATTCAGCTCAGGAGCTCATAGCAGAGCATGGCATTAAATCAGAACAGCCACCCACATAGCCAAATCAGTTGACAAGTACTTTTTAATGAGCTTTACAGATAATCAAGGCTCACTATATTTCCAGTAGCATTAGTTTAAAGCAATGTTTGTCATTTAGAAAGCTAATGAATTTTGACATTGCAGCCTGGGTGCAAAGTCCTGAGCTCCTGCTCCGGGTCACAATCTTAATTAGCATCTGAGTTATCAGGAATAGAGAGGCATGGCTTCTTGGCAAACTATGCTTTGGTGTGCATGTGGAATGAAATTTTTTTAATTGGAGATAATTGTAGATTGCCATGCATTCTCAAGATGTAGTACAGAGAGATCTCATATGCCCTTTCCCTAAAACTATAGGACAGTATCTTAACCAGGCTATGGAGGTTGAAAACAGTCAAGATACAGAAGATTTCCATTATCACGAGGAATCCCCCATGTTGCCCCCTTTTAGCCACACTCACTTCCCTTCCATAGCAACTCCTTCCTTAACTTCTGGCAACCACTAAGCTGTTCTCCATTTCTATAATTTTGTCCCTTTGAGACTGTTATGTAAACGGAATTATACAGTATGCCGTGTTTGGGGGTTATTCCTCCCCCCCCACTCAGCAAAGTTCTCTGTGATTCATTCAGTTTGTTGTATTTATCAATAGTTGGTTCCTTTTTATTTCTGTATAGTATTCCGTGATCTGGACGAGATAATTTGTTTAACCATTCACCCCTTAAAGGACATCTGGGTTGTTTCTAGGTTTGCCGTTACAACCAAAGCTGCGATCAGCATTCATGTACCTGTTTTGTGGGTGGTGTGAACATTAGTCTTCATTTCCCTGGGAGAAGAGTGCTGTTGCTGCCATATTTGAAAGTTTAGTTTTCTGCAGAGAGGCTATACAATTTCATGTGCACACAAGCAATGTTTGAGTGATTCAGCTTTCCTACAGACCCACTTATATTTACTGTTGTTACTATTTTTTTCATTTTAGGTATTGTGATAGACATGTAGTGAAAATTCCTCATGGTTTTAGTTTATCTCCCTAATGACTAATGATAAAGGAACATCTTTTCTTGTGCTGATCTGCCATTTGTGTATCTTCTGTGGTGAAATGTCTGTTTACGCCTTTGTCCATTTTCTAAATTGGACTGTTTTTCTGTTGAAATTGGAGAGTTCATAATATATTTGTCTTTTGTTAGATATGTGGTTTGCAAATATTTCCTCCCAGTTTGTTGCTTGTTTTTTCATAGGGTCTTTCATGGAGCTAAGGTTTTTTTAATGTTGATGAAGCCCAGTTTATCAAGTTTCCTTTTATGGACTGTACTTTCAGAGTCACATCTGAGAGCTTGTTTCCTAGACCTACCTTCCAAAGATTTTCTCCTCTGTTTTTTTTTCCTAAAAATTTTATAGGTTTTACAGTTTGCATCTAAGTCTGTGATCCATTTTGAGTTCATTTTTGTATGTTTCTTTTTCTTCTTCTTGCTGATAAATGTTTATTGCTTGAGCATAAACCATTTATTGAAAAATCAGTCTTTAGTTCATTGAGTTGCTTTCATACCTTTGTCAAAAATTGGTTGGGCATATTTATATGAATCTATTTCTGGGTTCTCTGTTTTGTTTGATTGGTCTGTGTGTTTATTCCTCTGTTAACATCACAGTCTTGATTACTGGAGCTAAATAATAAGTGTTGAAATTCAGTAAACAGATTCTTCACACCGTTTTTCTTTTTCAAAATTGTTTAAGTCTTCTAGTTCCTTTGCCTTTCTATATAAATTTTTGAATAATCTTGTCTATATCTATAAAAGGTATTGCTGAGATTTTGGTAGGAATTGTATGAAAACTATATGTTGATTTGTGGAGAGTTGACATCTTTGCTATGCTTCGTCTTCCAAACCATGAATCCAGTATGTCTTTCTGTCTGTCTGTCTATCTAAGATTTTTATTTTAAAGTAATCTCTACACTGAATGTGAGACTTGAACCCACAACTCCAAGATCAAGAACTGCATGCTCCACAGACTGAGTCAGCCGGGTGCCCCTCTCTTCATTTATTTAGATCTTTCTTTCATCAGCATTGTATAATTTTCAACATCTGTATCATGTTTTTTGTTAGATTTACATATAGGCATTATATTTTTGAGCAATTGGGGATGGTATTGAATTTTTAATTTTGGTGTTTACATACTCACTGCCAGCATATAGAAATATACTTGATTTTTGTATGTTTTTCTTATATTTTGTAACCTTGCTGAACTCATTTACTTGTCCATGCTTTTTTTTTCTCATGGATTCCTTTACGTATTCTATGTAGACAGTCCTGTCATCTGTAAACGCTTTTATTTCTTTCTTTCTGATCTGCATGGCTTTTACTTCTTTTTCTTGTCTTGGTGCACTGGCTAGAACTTCCAGCACAATGTTGGTTAAGAGTGCTAAGAGCAGATGTCCTTGATTTGTTCTCAGTCTTAGGAGGAGAACATTCAGTCATTCATTGTGAAGTATATAATGTTAACTGCAGATTTTCTTGAAGATGTTCTTTATCAAGTTGAGGAACTACCCCTCTATTCCTGCTTTCCTGCAAGTGTTTTCTTTCTTTTTAAGCATCATTAATGGGTACTGAATTTTATCAATTCTTTTCTGCATCACTGGTATTAGCAGGTGTTTTTTTCTTCTTTATTCTGTTAAAATGGTAGATTACCGTCATTGAGTTTCAGATGTGGAAATTCACAGGTGAGGATGATGGTAGAGGCAGTGGCCTCATTAGTTGGGGGCAGGGAAGAAAGTCCCAGCTCTCTACTTGACCTTCTTTGACACCACCCTGGTTGGGTGTTGGGATCTTTTGTTGCAGCTTGCAAAGGTGGAATTGTGAGCTCTCTGCCTAGTCTTTGCTTCTGTGACTGGGGGTGGGCCATATATACATATTTTTCCCCCCTGGTGCTTGGCTGTGATGTAGTGGTTATTATCTGAAAGTCTAGTCTGCTCCTGATCTGTTCCTTTGGCTTACTTATTTTTTAATTAAAAAAATTTCATTGTACTTGACGTTTCTGGTTTGTCAGCTTCTTAAGTTTGGAATATTGAAGGCAGAAAGAAAACCCAGGGAACTCACCACCATGTTGTCCCTCAAGTTCTGTTTTCCCTAATTGGTCTTTCTTTTCTTCACCTTTCAGAGTGTTCTTGAGTTTGTTGTATATATAATGTCCAGAGTTTTTCATTGTACGTAGCAGGAATCTACTCCATCTTCTCAGAAGTGGAAGCATATATTTTTAGATGTTGCTGTATTATATACATTAGGTTGAACTAATCAGGATAAGACATTTATTTATATACTGCAACTCTCCTTCTTCATTGTTCTGGATGATTCATGTATTATATGCCTGTTTTAGCAAATGGAATCTTGATTAAATGTTTTTCATTACTGAAAATGTTGAGTATTTTGTTTCACATGTTTCAAATAAAACAAATATTTTTGTTATCTGTATTTTGTTACTTGTCAATGAGACTCCAAGGCGGACCTCTTTGTGGAAGGAATGAAGGTTTTAGGGGAGGCAAAGCTCTCTTTGTGGGAATTATCCTTGAGGATGGTCTCTTGGTGGAACGCTAGGGAAGCATTAGGGAAGGGGGAGGGAGACATTGTGTAGAGTTTACATGTTAAGTGCTTTATACTGATTATCTCATTTAATCACATAGTGTACTTTTACCAGCTCTATTTTCAGCTGGAACCGTGGCTTAGAGGGGTGAAGTAGATGTGTAAAGATTGGTATTTTAAGCCTGTGTCTCTATCTTGATAACTTTAGCTATTCCGTAACCTGCTTTCATCAGGTTGTGAGATCATCACACGTTATATGGATGTTTTGCTCTGAGTTTTTGTCCTGTCTATTTTGAGGGATACATTGCAGATAAGACAGCATGGTAGAGGTAAGATGTATGATTAGATCTGCTTGCTAACTTCCGTAGCTATTGTATGCACTATATAAAATGGCATCCAACAAATGGAATATGACAACTCTCTTTTCTAATATTTTAGCCTAGGCATCTGGGTGAATGAAAACACTCTGGAAGACAAGTATGGGCTAAGGATTTTTGGGAGAAAGAAAAATTACCAAAGGATGACAGTGAAAGAACATAGGATAGAGAACTTTGTGTCTCAATAAAGCATCACTAGCAGTTCAGCAAAAGAAACATTTTAAACATTAAAAATGAGAGAGTAAATTTTTTTTAATTTTATTTTTATTCTTTGCCCAAGGGGTACAGGTCTGTGAATCATCAGGCTTACATCTTTCACAGCATTCACCAAAGCACAAACCCTCCCCAATGTCCATAACCCATCCACCCTATCCCTACCCTCCCACCCCCCAGTAACCCTCAGTTTGTTTTGTGAGATTAGGAGAGAGTAAATTTTGACACAAATGTCATCCAAAGATAAACATGGCAAATAATGTAGATGGATAAGTTTAGTAATATAATTTTGGTTCAAGATAGGAATATTAATATAAAATACAAAAATTATATGATGTGGAACTGAAAACTATAATATAGGCTAAAATATACTTTTATGAATCAATGTTAATTTTCTGAGGTATGACAATGATGTGGATACATAGGAAAATGTCCTTATTTAGAAGATGCCTGCTGAAGTATTTTGAAGTCAAATGTCATAGTGTCTGCAACTTACTTTCAAATGGTTCAGCAAAATAAAAACAAAAACTAAACAACCCAAAACCCGCTTGGAATGTTTTATTCCTGTGTTCACTTTCCCGTGTCACTACCTTTTCCATCAGGTGTAGCACTTAGGGCTCAAAATACTCTTAGAGATCCACAACAATGTTTTAAATTCTTTTCAAATCAAAAGACAAAAAATGGATTTTGAGGTCAAAGAAATGTTTTGAAGTATAATGTTAATAATTCATCTTTATGTGAACACAGCCATAAAATGTAATTTTTAATCTATTTTTATGGAGGAAGAGACACACAAAATTACTTAGGGCCCACGAAAGCTATGAAGTGGCCTACTTGCCACCATCAGAATTTAAGCTCTCTGAGGGCAAGATTAGTGGTCTTCTTCCCTTCTGTACTGAAGACACAGCACAGTGCCTGTTCTAGGCTATAGTCTTAATTAACATGTTAGTTGAGGGAAAGAATCACTTTGACTTGAGTTTTGTGAACATTGGACCTATTCTTCTAATAAAGTATATGAAATACTCTTCTATAAGCCAAGTATATATTATTTTTAGATTACCAAAACATTTTGGATTATTAACATCTCTCTCCCTCTTCTTGAGTATGGAAATTGAGAAATGACTGCATAGGAAGGAAGGAATCAACGCTGAGCAATCATTTGTTGACCACCCGCTATATCGTAGGCAGTAAGCTACGTTCCAGGCACTCTTTTTATCCACTCTGAACCCAATGTGTCTGCTGGAAGGAAGAGACAAGACAATTTAATGAATATTGTTCTGTGGATAATTTGCATACAAAAACAACAACATAGTAATAAGCGTTTGTTGGCATTTTTGTGCCATGCAGTATGCTTAAAAGCACTTTTGGGGGAATGATCTCTTAAATCCGATGAAAGATCTCATATAAAAACTAACAATACCTCATTTTATAGATGACCAAACTGGGGACCAAGAGGTCTAGCGACTCCCTGAGTAGCACACAGTGAGAAGGTGGCAGCGCCAGGACCTAAACCCAAGTCGCCAGACTCGGAAGCACAGACTCTTGCCTGCCGCCCTCTAATCTGTCTTCCACATGTGCCTTGAGCGAGCTGCTTGTGAAAACTTGGGATTAGTTGTGGTTTTTTAAATATTGTGCCATTGTGTGCAGACCCAATTCTGAATTAAGTGCTTCATCCATAACTGTCGTCAGTGGTAATGTCTGGAACTGAGGTATCTGAAATCACCTTGTGATTCTAGGAACAAGAAATAGATGTGGGAAAGAAAGCTGTACAGGCCCTTTTACCACAACCCAATGCCCTGGAGTCACTGCCCTACCGGGGAAACTGTGATGCAGTGCAGGTTATGCTGTGGAACCCCCGGAAGGGTGAGCGTCGCTGCAAAGCCTCCCATGGACCCACTGGGCCAGCAGTCGGAGGCAGTGGGAGGGCTGATTCAGACTCAGAGGAGGAGGAAGAGGAGGGGAGGAGGAGGAGAAAGAGGGCAGCTACTACATTAATGCAGACGGTAGATCCTGAGGTCTGTACCAGGGCTGTGGCTGTAGGAATAATTCTCAGGGAACAGATGTTAGACACCGTATGTGGCAACATGATACCTCGATGATGCTTGTGTAGCAGAAGTTTTCTTCCCAGAGGCAGGATTAATACAAGACACATGGGCATGGATTATAGGAATTAGGAGGATGTAGGCTCATCGTGTCTATTTATAGCAGTTCTGGTACCCAGTGTGGGAGAACGATTTTTTGCATCAATATCCTGAAGTAAACAAGACATCAAGATCCCTCAGTTCATTATTTAGAAATTAAAAAATCAGTTATCAATTTTTAGATTCTTGATGTAATGATTTATTTTTTAAGCAGAACGTGAGGTTGATTCAATTTAATTGGAAGAAGTTGGGATTCAGGAACTCTCCTTCCTCTCATTTTTTTGTGTTTGAATTCCCTTGCATGTGTGTGTGAATCTGGGGGCCGGTCTGTTCGCTAGGTGGTGGCTCTATGGGAGTAGATGATGTGGTGATTTGTTCTGAGAAGCAAATGAGTTGATGGATATGAATATCGAGCACCCAGTGCTGAGTGTGCTCTTTGTTTTGGACTAGACAGAGGAGTTTGCATGTAGGCTCAGACTGCATAGGTGATTTTGTTTTAATATGAATGTTAAGTTTCATTAGATGTACTTCCAAATCACTTTTGCCAGAAATTCACCATTATTTGTACTGTATAATTTTCCTTAAGATTACAGTAGAGATTTTAGTACAAAGTAACTCTAACTGAGGAAACAACACAATCATAGTACATAGGATACCCAGCCATTAGTGAGTTCTGTAGGCTTAAAAATTGATTCTCGGGCGCCTGGGTGGCTCAGTGGGTTAAAGCCTCTGCTTTCGGCTCAGGTCATGATCTCAGCGTCCTGGGATCGAGGCCCGCATCGGGCTCTCTGCTCAGCGGGGAGCCTGCTTCCTCCTCTCCCTCTCTCTGCCTGCCTCTCTGTCTACTTGTAATCTCTCTCTCTGTGTCAAATAAATAAATAAAATCTTTAAAAAAAAATTGATTCTCATTTTTCCTAAGCAGAAGTAGCCTAAGTAGAAGTAGGAGTAAGTAGCAGCAGGACTCAAATCAGTATTTCTATGGTCCCAAGGTCCCACTTATTTTTTGGCCCTGATATTTATCATTACTACAAACTTGTTTTACAAAATAAAACATAAAATAGTATGGTGGATGGGATTTATGTCCCCATTTCTTCACTCCCTTCATGAGTTGTCATCACGAATCCATAGCTTTTGTCATGAGACTTTGAAGAACATCTGACCAAAGGGTGTGGGTGTCCTTCGCCATCCCATTGGTTTGTGACAATGTCCAGTTCTGCAAAGAGGTCTTCGAAGACATTCTGTGGTTCTGCTTCTGTCTCTAACACTCTGTCATTATTTCCAGAAGAACAGATCCCAGGCAGCTGTGGGTCCAAGGAAAACGAAAGATGAGTGGAGCTGACCTGCACCTGACCTGTGTCCTGAAGCAGGACTCCCCCAGGCTACTCTCAGGTCTGTAAGAAAGTGAATGAATGTTTGTTGTTGTAAGTCACTACACTTTTGAAATTTTTGTTATACAGCTAATACTGACTTAGTATCAATAGGGATTCCCATGGTTCTTCAACTGACCTCACTGGGGGAATGTACATGCAGAACTGTGCCAAGTGTTACATCTAATATGTGGGCCTGGACTTGCCAGTTACGTCACCATGTTCCTCAAATTGAAGCTGTTGACCATTTCAGAAAACACTAGCTTGGAAGTATCCAGGCTTTGAACTTGGAGCTGAAATAGATAAAATTTTCTATTATTTTAAGAAACCTCAAATGAATATCATAGGAAAAAGAAACTCTGGGATGATCAGGGGGTCAAGAATCTTTGCACTGTACTCACCTTGGTCTACTGGTGGGCATCTCAGATAGTGTGGCACAAACATCACATGAACCAAGAACACAATGTCAGAAGGCCAATTCTAGTCTAGTCTACTTGTTGAGACATCTCGGCACTTAATGAACTTCTCTGAGTCACAGTTTCCTCGTCTCCTAAACAGGAAAAATGATAACTACTCCAGCTACCAAACAGAGTTTTTGGTTTTGTTTTTGGGTTTTTGATGAGCACAGCAGATGGAGCTCCTTGAAAACTCTAATGTCAGAGATGCTAATTCTCATACCTATGTACTTTCAAATATTCAGAAGTAAAAGCTGAAGGGGTAATAGTGACTGTGGATTAACAAGCTCCTTTTTAGGGAGTTAGGCTAATGCATAGGATTTCTAGAACTCTAAATTGATAGAGTTACAGAGGTTAGAAATCTCCATGGTGAAGAGTTAGTACGTCCTGTTGGTAGTCTCTTAGGTGGTCCCAGGTGGTTTCTGTAAAAGACCACTTCCTGAATGATCCTTGAGGTAGGTGTCGGGTGTGGGGGGCAGCTAGGCTACTCAGGACTTGTTTTATCGAGAGCGAGGGAGAGGAAGTGCTCTGTATAGGAGTGGATAGCTCTGGGACTATCACCCAGGTCTGATTAAACTGCCCTCCCGGTTGCCCATAAAATGTACCTTTTTAATATAATAAAGGAAATCACCCTTCAAACCATCAGTAGTAGGTGCATTTGGCAGAATAATTGAATTTTACATTTAAAATAGTCTTTGATATGTGGAAATACATACTTCCCGGAAAGTCTTTAGTTATTCCATCATTGCTGCTTACCAAGATTTCCTTGTGGCTGCTCTAGCAATTTTCCAAAGCACATCTTTGCTTCCACAATTCAGAAAGGTCATCTAATCCATAGCCCTTCATCATTAGTAAGATCTGCTTCTCTACAGGTTGTTTTCTTTGCAAGTATTTTCTTTTGACTATGTTGCTCCTTTCTCCTTGTTCATATTCTTCTTAAATCTGGCAGTCAGTTTACCTCTGATTATTCTCCATGGACCTTCCCACTAGCACCATTTCCTCTCATACTTTTCTCCGTTGAAGTCTAAACCAGTTTCTCCCAGTGACAGAGAGAGTCATCCTTCTCTAATCAAAATTTATTAAATCCAGAAGATCTGATAATTTGTGTGCCAGGACCCAAAATAGTGGAGGCTGCCCTGGGGGCCAGGCCCACATCACAAATCTAAGCCGAAATCAACCTGCACTAATGGGAAAAGAAACACCTGTCAAGGAGACCTAACATACACCGACCCCATTCCTCTAGCTCAGCTTTAGCTAGCTCCCCTTACCCTAGAAAACAGGTCCTATTAGCCTTGTAGGGAAGTCCCCGACCTCCTAGCCAATCATGCCCTGTTTCTGTGTTGCTGCTTCTAATGCTTTACAAAACTCACTCTTGCCCCAGATCCCCCGGGAAGAGTGCTTTGCCGTGGGTGAGACACCATACTCCCCCAATCCTTGGATTATGTTCCCTTGCATAAAGGACATCAAACTTGTTACTGAATTGTTTTACTTTTGTCATTTGACAGATTTATTCAGTCAGATTTCAACCAAAGATAGAAAAAGGTTTCAGACTAGATGATTATTATGATGCATAACTTACATATACTGTATCAGAAATATCATTAAATTGCATGTGATTTACTGACTTCATCATTACAGCTACATGAGTGAATCTTACTCAGTTCTTTTAACCACACTTAATTTCTAAACCATCATGCCAAAAACTGTAGTTCCAGGCTTCATTCCTATAAAATGGTTAGAACCTGAGGGGCAGGAAAAGATGGTAAGACGGCATGTACGATTACAGGATTATTTACATATGGATTATTTAACAGCATTCCTCTACTCGTAATCATTCTGAGACCACTGGAGAATTGCCTTCTAGCTCAGTGCTTGTGCTAATTATTGTAAATCTTCTTTTGTGGAAAGTAGAAACAATCACGAGTATCGTACAAAACCAGAAGAAAGGGGCAGAAATAGTAAACTTTTAGACTGTGGCATGGCAGCACTGGAAGGGCCTTTGGAGTATGAGACTGATGCTGTCAGTCCAGTTTCCTCTTTTTGCAAATGGGAAACCTGGAAAATTCCAGGGAAATATGTGATGTATTATTGTTGATGCTCACCAGTCAAATACCATTAGGGACACTTGAAGTCATGAGAAGTTGTGTTTTTTACTTGCAATAAGGGGACCCTGTGGGCAAGTGTGAACGTCAAATTAAGAAGGTGTAGGAAGATTTGTTAGAGTTTGGCTTTCAGTTAAGTGACTGGATGAAGGGGTCAAGGAGGCAGGAGTTTACTGGGATAGATACTCTCAGGGAATGTGAGCTATTCTTTACTGGAGATCAGTAGTTTATTCCTCAGGTACAGAGGGTACAGAGTGGCCATAAAACTGGATTGATTTATGCATCTGGCATTCATGATAGCTTCGAGAGGGGGATGTTTGGACATTTCTGTGGTTTGCATATTGTTCTTATTTTTGTCTAGGATCGGACATGGTTACAAAATGATCTTCCGTTTTTCTCACTCTGTCATATTGCCTGGGTGACCTCTGCTGAACTCGGTGCTCTGTGATATTGTTTACATTCAACAGGAGAATCCCGCAGTCTGGCTGTGACAGGTCAGCTCCCAGCTGACAACTAGCAAGGCTTCCTTATTATTTCTCATTAGGGCATCCAAAATGGGAAGAATGGGAGTGGCAGTGTCCAAGCTTGAATGTAAATCTCTTGACTTCTAGGACAGGGACCTTTTCATTAATGCATGCCGGACCATGAAAATCTGTCATGTGGGAAAACAGTAAAGTGGAAAGTACACAGGGTTTGGAATTTGATAAAATTAGGTCCAAATCTGGGCTCTGTCACTTAATTAATGTCTCTGAATTTCTGCTTCCTCAATGAGGCAATTGAATACCTTTAGATGAGTGTTGTTTCCCAATTCTGTGTTGTTAATTTTGCAAGAGGGTCCAAAAAAAATTGAGTTTTTCTCCAGCTTCAGGAAAAATGTGTAATAGATGCCAACTTAATATGGAAACTTAAATTTTACTTGAATTTAAAATAGATTTCCTAATCCTATGGTTTTGAAATCTAAGTCAAAACTGGTAAATAGCTAATATTATCTGTCCTTGGATTGAAATAAGATAATTCCCTGAATGCTATTTAATGTTAGGAAAAAAAAGAAACAAAAAAATACCCAGTATGTTTTTCCTCTTGCCCAATTTTAAGGACATTTATCAAGAAATCATACCTACAAGGGTTAGAAGGATTATACTCTTCCTGGGCTTATATTGTAGAATATGTTATATCCGTCCCTTATAACTCTCAAGTAAGAAGTCCCAAACCTCCTACTTGTTACATATTTCATTTCAACTCCCTCCTCGAAAATTGATCACAAGATTTGTATTTCTACAAGCTGTTCACAAAGACTATTTTGGGTTTCATGAAAGGACACAATCTTAGCAAAAGAACAACAATATATCAAAAATATATAGATGAAATAAGGTTAGAAAGCAGTACTTATTTAATTGCTTTCAAATAAAATGCTCATGTTGATTTAATTTGTGAACAAAACCATACACATCTTCTGAAAGCCTGAGTTTTACCTTTTGGTGTGTTTCATCCTAGCAATGAAATGTGGAAAAGGATTTCAGATTTCAAAGGAAAAATAAATTGCATTAATAAGGAAAATAATATTCAAATAAGTAAAATGGGCAAGTGAGATTTTGCAAATTGCAATTGTTACAACACAAATTCTCTTCCTTTTACTTACTAAGCAAAGGAGTGTTTTGGAGGCACAGAAATTGGTTGTAGAGGTTATAGAGCTCTGAGGAAATACTTGAAAGTGTTCATTAGAAAGTTGAGGAGGGGGACATACTCCTACAACTCTCCCAAACACAGAAATGCTTAAGGAAATATACAACAACAGGGAACATGAATATAGAACCAACCTTAGAGGTGAAGAGGAGAAACCCCAAATTTTCAGATCCCCAGAGGAATTCAAGCTGGGACAGTGAGCTAAAACTAAAGCCTGTGGCAGAATGCTGAAGACCCAGGGGAGGAAAATTTGGAACTTCTCTCTGAGGTTGTCTCTTAGGAGGAAAAAAAAGATCCCACTGAAGATGTCAAAAAGTATGAAGTTCTTGAGGAAACAAGACACCCTGAGAAGGCAATTCAGGTAACAAATCAGTGTATAAATAGCCCAAGAACTGCCAATAATGAGCAAGCTAGAACGGACCAAAAAAAAAAAAGTATTTTTAAGGAATGATCAGAGATGAAAGAAGGATAGGCATCATAAAGTAAGACCAGGACATTATGAAAAAAGGAAAAGGTTACATAAAATAACCAAGCAGGAATTGTAGAGATAATAAATAATTACATACATACATACATACATACATATATACATAGTTTAACTTTAAAAGTAACAGCAACAGCAATGACAATAACAACATATTTGGGACTTTAAAAGCAACATGGAAGGAGCACCTGGGTGGCTCAGTCAGTTAGGCTACCAGCCTTGATTTTGGCTCAAGTCATGATTTCACGGTCCTGGAATTGAGCTCCACATTGGACTCTGTGTTCGGCAGGGAGCCTGCTGGAGGATTCTCTCTCTGTTTCTTCTACCCGTCCCTGCCCCCAAATAAATAAGTAAATCTTTAAAAAAATAAAACTGACATGAGATTGAAATATAGATTAGGGATTAGGCAAGGAGGAGTCTAAGAGAAGTTGTAATACACCATAATTACAATTAAGCATCCGTGAACAATCAGAAACAAGTTCAATAACTATCAGTTGGGGGGAAGGACAGATTGTAGCATACTTATACAATGGTGTACTTAAATGGTGTAGTTAAAAACGAATGAATCAATATGTCGTAATATGGTTAGAATTTAAAAGCATCATTGAGAATGAAAGCAAGTAGCAATGTAATGCACATTGCATGTTACCATTCACATCGACTTGGTAAGTCCATAATATAAAACAATATACTCTTGGATATATACTAAGTAGTTACAGTGTAAGAACATGGAGAGAGAGAAACACTCAGTTTAAACAGTGATAGCAGTTGCTTCTGGGGAGAGATGGAGAGAAGTCAACTTGGGCCATTTTCAGTTGGAACGCCAACTGCATCTGCAATGTTTTATTTATTTATTTTAGAAACTAAAGCAAAAATAATATAGTATTTATGTTCCTAGCTGATAGGTAAAGGTTTTTTTAAATGGTATTTCCTATGCTTTTGGTGTGTTTAAAATTTTTCACAATTAAAAATACAGAGACTCAACAAACAAAAGTGGTTACCTCTGGGAATGGGATGAGATCCAGGACATGGGTAACCTTAGTTTTTCAGTGAATTTCTATACAATTTGATCTGAAAATCATGACAATTATTAGCTAAGTATTAAATAAAATATATTTGAAAGTCATTAGGCAAAAAGAAAAAAAATACAGGGACAGAATAAAAAATGTGAAAGATGGGGCAACTTTCAGGTGAACATGGGGTGTATCAAACCCAATAGTGTCTCTGCTTCCCTAAATGTGGAAGTGCCTCTGCCACAGGAGCCCCATTTTTCAAGCTGAGTGGGGTTGCCAAATAGAAATAAAAGTTCTCCAAGCTCATTCATGCAACCTAAGTATGTGAGAATAGATCAACTTTTAAATGCAAGTTTCTCTGTCTATAATTGCCCAATCAACCCTCACCTGTGTTAGTCTTATTGATAGGTTTTTTTCAATGCAGACAGAAATGCAAGTGAGTGGAAAAATAGACGTGGTGATATCTGAGAGGCAGGGTTCTCCTCTGAAGTTCCTTGCTCGGTTCTCTTAGTGAAGATGTCTTTCTCTTGACTTCTCGTTTTATGGTACAAAGTGGTCGACACCAACCGGTAAAAGCTAAGGATCAATTGCATAGGGCTGTACGGATTTTGATCATTATAGAATGAAGCTGTTTAAAGGGTCTATTGTTATTCAATATCAGTGGGGGGAAAAAACTTCAAAATTCAGTGACCAAAGTGGAATAGTATGACACAAAGGAAGCATGTTCCTGTAGTAAGAGAAAATAGAGAATTTATAATTAAATAATTTTAGTCATTTAATAATTGAAGAGACAAGTTTAACATATCCTGTGCTTTTGATGTTAACTAGAGTTTAACATATTAATTGCCCCAATCTGATGTGAAATAATGCAAATTTAATCCTGCAACTGCTCTTTCCTGTTTACTTTAACTGATGAGTCTTTCATGGTTCTCTAGCATGAGATTTTTCTTTTTAAAATATTTATGGTTGTGTCAAATATGTGTAGATGCCTTCAAAACTATCTCATTTTTAAAAGCAATTATAAGTGAGAAGAAGCCCCATTAAAATTCAGGAATAAAACTTGTCATTAAATGGAAGTGATCTGTGTGCTGAATACCAAAGGATTTGGCAGTTCTAGGTTGCTGACTCTTAGCCTAGGCTAAAGCTGAGTAACAAGGCTTTAGTGGCTGAAAGAAGAGTTAAGCTGGAATTCTAAAAAACCATGAAGAAATTAGTTTGCTTACATGAGAAATGGAATGGGGGTTTTCTTGAGATCTTTTGAAATTCAGGTTGATTGATCCAATGAATGTGAAAAAAGGAAAAAATTCTTGGGCCTTAGAATGGAGAATAATATAGTATATATGAAAAAACAGATAATCTGGGCAAGGTCCCATAGGATGATGTTTCCATTTCATTCAGGGGTGGGTATTGCAGAGTGAAGATATTCCAGGCAGAGTAAATGGAAGAGATCAATCCTTTTTCTGGAATTAGGCATGGGGTGGCCAGAACTGTCTCTGTCTCTCTCTAAAATAAATAAATCTAAACACCAACAATAAATCAAAACAAAACAAAACCCCCCAAACTAAATGCTTTTTAATGTTCTTGTCCAGTGCCTAAAACAGTGACTTACAGGACTATTCTCAACAGGCAGAATTTAATTACACATTGGTTTTTAACTGATCTACATATAAAAATCTCTTTTCCTCTCTTAAATTTCTCTTATAACATCCATACTTCTAAAAAAAATGAGGTTTGGATGACCCTGAGATACTATCTGTGGCTTCTTTATTGCGGGATCTCTGTTACAACATCTTTAAGTCATTTATATGCTGGAGAAAGAATCTGTGGCCCTAATTATTGTGGGAGTTGGGTGGAGGGGTAGGATTTAGATATAAAAATGCTAATGTATTAACCAGCTCTAAAGAGAAGACATGAGGGGATATCTCATTTTGGAATCCCAAATATATCAAATTCACTGTGTGACTGAGGAGAAATTGTCCAGAAGATACATTTTGGAGGTAAGCCTTTTATATTTAGCTATGAATTGTGTCCCAAATTCCCCTGGTTTCAGGGGAAATGGGCTGAATGTCAGGCTGAGCTCTAAGGTTTGATTATTGCTCCATATTACTTTCCTTGGACTTACTCTGACCTTAGCATTTAAAGAGAGGTGGTGCCTTCAGAACATAAACCACCATCAATTGCTGCTAGAGCTTAAGGAAAAACTAGCACCACCTAGAGGGGGAATGTTGAGCTGGTTCTTTCTTCTTTCAAAAAGCTCCAGACTTGGATGTGGAGGGGTGAGTGTCAGTGACTAATGTACGAAGACTCTCATTCTTAAGTCTGAGAGAAAAGGTGAGGAAAACCCAACATTATTCCTCATTTCACACATATTTATAGAGGTGATATAACGTGCAAGACAGTTTTTAGGGACTGTGGCCCATACAAGTGTAAGGGTCTCTACCATTGAGAAATTACCATCTTATAAAGATTAGAGACTATCAAGATTTTCAGGAGGTCGGTATTTAATAAGCCTTTCCCAAACCAAGTGTTGAACCAGTTGGGAGAGACAAAGTTGGCACCAAGGTAAGATCAAAATACCAGGGTTGGTACGATAGAACTGGTAAAAAAATGTGCCTTAGGTATGAGGCAACAATGGATTCCTAATAATGTTCTCAGCATTAGACAGATGTGTTCTCCAAGGCACAACCTCCCCATGCTCTGCAGAGAGGGTAGCATCTGAAAATCTTAAGGGTAGAAGAGCAGATCTCAGGTTATGCTTTCTGCAGAGCTGATTCTCAAGAAGGAAACTGTCCATTATCTGCCAATTGGATGGGGGCCCTGAAATGTGGGGTGATGATCGGGTGGAAGATAGCGGTGTTGGTGGTGAAAGGATTCACCAGAGGTGGAACCAAAGGAGCTAGAAGTTTACTGAGGTATCAAGAGAGCTGTGGAAAGGACAGCAAAGCAGGGACTGTGTGTGAAGAGGCAGTGGGTGGGGGTTTTTAAAGAGGGATGGTGAGGGGCACCTGGGTAGTGAAGTCCAGCTCTTGGTTTTGGCTCAGGTCATGATCTCATGGTGGTGAGACTGAGCCCTGCCTTGAGCTAGCACTTAGCATGGAGTCTGCTTGAGATTCTCTACCTCTCCTTCTGCCCCTCCTGCTCATGCTCTCTCTGTCTCTGTCCTCTCTAAAATAAATAAATAAATCTAAACAACAACAACCACAATAACAAAAGCGAAACCCCTCCAAAACTAAAGAGGTAAGGTGAGGAGGTATGGGGGCATATGGAATTCTCCATTTTTCGATAACTGTGCCTAGTTGAAAGTAGCCTATTGGTCATTTAGGGCCTGTGGATATTTTGAGATGGGTCGCCTGATGGACCTACCTGTATTCAGCCAGGGGGTCTCTGTGGGCCCTTTCTACATTCCATTGCTCAAGCTTTTGTTTGCCTAAAAGAGGCCTCTATGGAAACTGTGTATCCATTCGATTATTCTAAATTGACCAACCAGATTAATTTTCTTAGCATAGAATATGTTATCAGGAAATCTTTCTGACATGATCTTATGGATTCTATCTTTAGGGTCTCCTAGGCAAGAGATAGAAAATCAATGAATTTTGGGTCTGCCTCCCAATTTTATTGTTTGACGTCCTCTTGCCTTCGTTATTCTGGTTTATGAAATCCCACCAGGTTGTGCTCTCCCATTAGGTAAATATCTAATCCAGGCCTCGATGCTACACATTATTACCCTTCATGGCTTACATTTAGTATTGAAGATACTTCATCTTTACTATCCTAATTCCATAAACTTTTTGGTCATGATCTCAATTTTGTCACTCCACCTTCAGGAGCAATCTTTCATCGCAATCCTGACCGAAGAATAATTTGAGTATTTTACCCTGCTGATCTCACGGATTCTCCTTCTGTGACTTAATAGTTTTCTGGATCTTGGCTTTCTCTGGAGGAGTCCTTTCAGTATTCTCTGATATCTTTCCTCTCTCTTTCTCTGCTAGATTTCCATGCTAAGCACTCTTTCTGATTTAGTAAGAATTGGAACAATTAAACAGTCCCCTCTTTAAACATGGCTTTTGAAACTTGTCTGCATGTTGGTACCACCTAGGAGGTTTAAAAATACTGTTGTCAGATCCCACCCCCAGAGATCATGATTGATTTGGTCTGAGGTGCAGTCCCCCAATAATTCCAGTGTCGGTAATGTTTTAAAACCACTGAACTAAAACATGTCCCCTTTTCCTAATATTTTAAGAGCAGTTAGGGGTGCCTGGGTGACTTGATCAGTTAGGTGTCTGCATTGGACTCAGGTCTTGATCTTAGGGACCTGGGGTTGAGCCCCCAGTTGGGCTTTCTACTCAGCGGGGAGTCTGCTTGTCCCTCTCTCTCTGCCCCTCTCCCTGCACATGCATGCGAGCACTCACTCTCTCTCTCAAATAAATAAATAAGATCTTAAAAAAAAGAGCAATTAAACTCTTGCATTTTATTCCCATCTATTTTGATCTTTAAGTTTTGCTTTCTTCTATGTCTATTTAGTTAATATTTCAACCATCCTCTTAAGTAATTCTTTCTCTTGTTTCTGCTTAACCAGAATGCCTTTCTTTGATTTTCATTCTTCAGTTGTTCCTCTTCTAATAGGAAATCTGAAGCACTCCAAGAAGTTGCTATATTTTCTTTATAATAAGGATCCCAAATCTTTTTAGTTAGTATGTAACAAAATCTACTCCTCTTCTCTGAAACTCAGTTTGGTTCTAAAATCTAAATCTAGTTTCAAACCTAATGGTGAGGTGGCTCTTGGGCCTCTTGATAAGTTTCATGAATTTAAGGTAGTTGCTCCATGGTTTTCTGATTCCTGAATGAAGAATGGAATTTGGGGCTGAGGACCAGCCCCTTATTGTCGACCCAGACATGGTACTAACATGTAGTTAAACCCTAACTCATGCTCTGTAGAACGCCACTGTACAATAGATCTGTCTGCAAAGCAGTAAAATACCGTAATTTTGCCCATTCACTGATGCTTTAGGACGGTTTACCCAACACAGCATTACATTCAACATGAGGCCTAGCCACTCTCATGAAATACAAGGTCAGACCACAGCAGCCTCCTCCTGAGTCCCTCATGGCAGGTGTCTGGATATGTTGCTATGGCCTGGTACCTGCAGCTCAGCCTTTATCAAAGAGCCACTTACCTGTGGCTGAAGTTGTCATAAACTTTGATCACCCAGCGAGGTTCATGTGCCACATGATAATCACTTGCTAAAGCCTAAATCTTAAAGCTGCCCATTCAGAATATATCAGCTAAAAACAAAGCAAAACAAAACAAAACCATCCCTGTGCATGACACTATATAGGCTGTTGAAACCAAACATAGAAACACTCTTCTCGTGGGCCACAGCAGATGCTTCACTGTCCAGGTATTATTTTACTACCCAAATTCCGCTCTTTATTTCTCATGGTTCTAGCACTAGGGCATTAGAAGGACAATTCGTAACAGCTCCTTTCTTTATTCAATTAAGGACAAAGGAATTATGGAGAGTGAGATTAAAACACCAACTTGTTACTAATAGTGCTTTTGGAAAACATGACTTTGCTGTATGACAATAGTGGTCTTTTTAAAGTTGGATCCCAGAATTAGGTAGGTTTATCCGATCACAGACAACCTTAAAAAAAAAAAGCCTGGGCAACTCTTGAGGAGTGACAGGACCAGCTTGTAAAACAGAAGGCTTGCACAAACAGACCATAATGCGTGCTTCCAGAAGTTAGGCTGGCCCAAGTTCGGTTTCATGTCACATTCCTCAGTAACCTAGTCTTTCCTCTAACAGTGCTCCACTAAAGAGGTCCCTCAATATGGGAACTGGTAGCCAGCAGGCAGAAGGTTCCCTTGTACAAAAGAGATAAGACAGAAACACAAATGTCTGTTACACCAGCAACATTTGAGTGAGCCATTAAAACAGACTCAGCAGCCTCAGTCCTGAAGAAGAAAGACTCATTTGTGATTACTGCCACATGAAAGATAACTCTTGGAATAGATCGTAGAGGGTAGGAAACATGACACAGAATGGGAAATATAGAAGCATCCTTGGCAGAAACATTGTAAGAATAAGATGGAAAAGGTGAAGACAGAGAGAGTCATCTCAAGTCTATCATCATAATTTTAGCCTCACTGTTCCTTTGTTAATTAGCTCATTTTTGTCCTATTTCTCATGTTAATCCTACTTAACATTTTATAAAACATCTCTTATAAAACTTTTCTATGGCTCTTAGAGTATGCAAATGATATAGGACTGGATCTCATCACCTGTAATTCAACATTTTTTCTGGCTCCTCCTCTCATAAGAATCATATCTTGGGGACTTGTTTTGTGGCCTCAAGGGAATGAACTCTGTACATCGTCCAAAGCCACAATACTGGCAGTGACCTGCTGGAACATCCGGCTTCCCTGTGGAATCAGGTGGTAGGTGGTGACAGCATTAAGAGCAGGACTGTGAGGAGCCTGGGTGACTCCTTCAGTTAAGTGCCTGCCTTCAGCTTGGGTCATGATCCCGGGGTCCTGGGATTGAGGTGTGCATCAGGGTCCCTGTGGAGCAGGGATCCTGCTTCTCCCTCTGCCTCTCTCTCTCTGTCTCTCATGAATAAATACATAAAATATTTTAAAAAGAGAGAGAGAGAGCAGGACTGCAAGTTTATTTTGCAGTTGTATGAACACACCAATGCTGTAACATATAAACATACAATCAGAATATTTTAGATACCACACACTCAAATACGTAGAATTTTAGTTCCCCTTACAATCTTTAGTTCAATAGCTGTCAGAAGAATAGAGAAATCTAGAATTGTGAATTATGCAGATTTAATACATGAAAAATTCATCTCAAGTGAGAGTAGGGAGGTGAGCATCGTAGAATGCTAATAATCTTTAACGGTAATATCTTTAGTCTTAAAAATGACTCTCATTGTCAAGTGTGGCCTAAATCTTGGTCTCCATAGCTCTATACTTTTAACAACTGGAGACCTCTGGCTGCAGAATTTAGAATATCACTTAAACCAGATCTTTGTGACTTAAAATGGAGATGGCCACATGGGTAATCAGGCCTCAACTGTTGTAGTTCTGCTAACTGATCAGCTCTCATTCTCAAACTTTGGTCTCTGTGTGGGACCCACTGATCTGAGGGGAGGACCTATTTTGCACTCACTCATCTTCCCCCTCACAAGACCTTTTGAAGCCTTAATCTTGGTCCTATTTTAAACACAGGGAAACCTCTTACTTTTTAGGGACTGTCATGAAGATTCCATAAGATGTAATGGAGGTGACTCCATCCAGGCCCCAGGTACTCAGTGGTTCTAAGCCCTGCCATGCTTCCTTCTCCTCTTAGGCATTTACTGGGGGAAGGCCAGATGGGCTACTTATCATCCCAAGGATCTAAGTCATTTGGTGACAAACCTGTTCAGCCATCTGCTATAGCATTTAAAAGCTCCAAATAGGTAACCAGTGCAGGCGATGTCCCAGCCAAAGGCACTGTAGTCCTCACGAAAACTAGCATGATGTTGGATATCCCCCTGAGTGATAACAGGATTCCCTGATAGAACTTTAGGGCATGCAAAAATTTCCGTGGAGCTGGAAACAAAAATATGTATTTTATAAACCCATTTCCTGTGTTTTTGTCTCTTGACCAACTATGAGATGCTTAGTGTTCTTTTTGTTTTTTTTTTTTTCCTGTTTTTCCCTACCTGGCTGTTTTGCACTATTTTTGTCTGCTATATACATATATCCAATGGCTAATTATATTAACTCTGGCACTTACCAGCCAGCTGAGTGACCTTCAGCAAGTTACTTAGTCTTTTTGAATCTTGGACAGCTCATTTGAAAATACAATAATAATCTAATACCTTAAAGAATGAATGAGTTAAAATGATATATCTAAAGCAGCAATTTTCACACATTTTCAACTCAAAACTCTTTTAGCTCTTAAAAATTACCGAAGATTTCAAAAAGCTTTTTATTTATATGAATTATATATCCACTGACATTTACTGTATTAGAAATTCAAACTGAGAAGTATTTCTATAAGATTTTTTATTTTAACATAGCAATAATAAACCTGTTATGTTTTAACAAAAATAACATATTTTTAATTAAATAACTGTTTTAAAAAAGGTTTAGAGAGTGGCATTATTTTATATTTTGCTAATCTCTTTAATGTCTTTAAGACAGTTGGGTTATCATATATACCCTCTACCTTTGATCTTTTGCTATATGTTGTTTTGGTTGAAGTACATGAAGAAAATGTGGCCTTACACAGATTCATAGTTGGAAAAGAGAAGACTATTCTTATAGCCTTTTCCAATTATTGTGGGTATTCTCCTCTGATATTCACCTAAACTCAGCAAGTTTATAAAAAGGTTTGTCGTAGTCTGGAATCTTCAACCATATCAGTGAACATTCTGGCCTGTGTGATATTAAAACCCATTGGTCTCGTAGGCACTTTGAATGGATCATTCACCCACATATAATCTTATGCATTGTGTATGGAGCATTTGGGAAATATTGGTTTCCTGAGTAATACAGGTCTTCTAAGTGTTGACACATTTTATCACAGGATATAAATAAAAATCAGATTTGTTAACTCACTACCTATTGTATCAGAAAAATCTTTTAAGTATCGGAAAGCTGTCAAGCTCGTGGTGGTAAATACGTCTTCAAAATTCGAATTTTCATTTGAAAGTTCAAATTTTATCAGTGGCCACAAATATTATTAGTTGTTTTTCTTGAAGTGACAGGTTTGCTTCATTCGTTTTCAAAAAGATATCTGCCAAGTACCCAAGTCTAAAAACCACCATTTGTCTGTCAGCTATTTTTCCAAGAAAAAATTGCGTTCCATGAGAAAAGGGGCAAGTGCAGTGTACAACTCAAAAAATCACACCCCTTTCTTCCAGGCAGCCATACTGCTTTGGTCTCAGCAGATGGGCTTTATGTGTAGTTTCCATTTAATCATATAGAAGATTAGAAAGATGAGCATTTAAGAGATAAAATTTAGGGCGCCTGGGTGGCTCAGTGGGTTAATGCCTCTGCTTTCGGCTCAGGTCATGATCTCAGGGTCCTGGGATCGAGGCCCGCATCGGGCTCCCTGCTCAGCGGGGAGCCTGCTTCCCCCTCTCTCTCTCTGCCTGCCTCTCTGCCTCCTTGTGATCTCTCTCCCTCTGTGAAATAAATAAATAAAAAAAAAAAAAAAGAGATAAAATTTAATAAAATTAATAGTTTTTACTACTTCATTAAAAAAGCTTAATTAAGGCTTTATTTATTTATTTATTTATTTATTTATTTCCTACATGCAAGTTCATGGCAGTGAAGACATAGGTATGACAGATACATTTTTATTTTGGTGCCACTCTCTCAATTCATGCCTAGGTGTCATGAGTTTTTCACGGGATAAATTTTTCATCATCAGTAGAAATGCCAGCACAATGAAAAAAGGCATGGAACATCTTAGCATTATCACAAAATTAGTTTTGTCTTTGCAGAGTCCCTGAAAGGGTCCTGAGGATACTAGGGTGTTTTTTGTTTTGTTTTGTTTATTTACTTTTTTTTAAAGACTTTATTTATTTATTTATTTGACAGAGAGAGAGAGATACACCGAGAGAGGGAACACAAGCAGGGGAGTGGGAGAGGGAGAAGCAGTCTTCTGGCCTAGCAGGGAGCCCCATTCGGGGCTTGATCCCAGGACCCTGGCAGATGCTTAACAGCTGAGCCACCCAGTCACACCCTGCTAGGATGTTCTTGAGCCATACTTTGAACTGCTAAAATATGTTTTAGACACTATATGACATAATACAGAGTAGGTTGTCAGTAAGGAAGATCGATTTCATTACTATTATAATGTGAGTATTTTATAATGCGAGTATGTGGAGGGTGGAGTTTATGGCACATTATTGTCACAGGTTTATGTGAAAGACCCTCTTTGCAAGCTTCTAGGTTTTAATGATTTTAACCTCTTTCTTTGTTCCCCTAGGCCTAGGGCTGTTTCTGATTCTCCACGGGCGGTGGAAATCAGACACCGAACTTGGTGGGGTGGAAGACCATGAGTAGTTTCATAGCCCACCCTCCCCTGAAGCAAACAATGATCTGAGTTTTGAGAAGACAAATTATTCCCTTAATCCATTCAGCCATCACAGATGTTATTTAAACAGTCTGAACCTCTTCTATACTTAATATGATTCAATTTACCAAAATAATTTTAAAAATGCTGTCAGAATCACAATACTATTTTTAGAAATAGGAAATATTCCCCCCTTACGTAATGATGCCTGAGGATGATTACATTCACAGGTGATAGGTAAATTAGGCAAAAATGTGTATTTGTTCCAAAACAATTGAACAAAGGAGACTGAAAGAAACACAAAGTGTTTCATCACATGAAGAGATTTTCTCTGGCTTCCTAACAGGGCAATTTAATTCTGAAAGATTGCATGTATTGATTGAAGTACTGGCCCTTCGATACTTAACAGATGAATGAAACCAATGAAAAGGGCACTTACTGTTCACATTTCCCAATGTGAAAGAACAAGTATTGGTAAAGGGAGAGAGTTAATTTTAGAAAATGACACCTCCTCCAACAGATTGCCTTTATTGAAACTGTTTCATAAAATAGAGTTGTAGGTTATTAGCCTAAAACAATACATGGATTAAAAGAGAATGAGGCCAGAGAGAGCCGCTTCCAGAGAGAATGCCTCCAGATGCTGTTCTGGTTAAAGATGATGGGCTTGGATGCCTGAAGCGGAGCTGGGACTTAGGGAGCTTCTAATCCAGGAAGAGGCTCTTGTTGGGTTGTGGAAGCGTGTAAATCCTTGCTTTTCATTGTTAGCTTTTCTGCTGCTTCTGCTCACTGTCCACATTTCTCGTCTGTCCATCTCTTCAGCTGCTTCAGATTGTTGTCTACCAAGGACTGTTAAAATGGCACCCGCAAGGGACGCTACCTTGAAACAATGGGAGGCATCATCTCCTCAGGGAGTTTATATCAGACATTTATTCGTTAAAAGAGTAACTGCAGGTTAAGTGCAATCTCTTAAAAGAAGTTTCTGATACCTATGACATATCACATGTAAAAAAAAAACCATCTTGTTGTGTGTTAAATAACTGGCTAAGGAGATGAGGTAGGAAGAAGAGGCGTTAACAGTTTTTTTGATTGTCAGATTCTTTGGGCAGTGAGCTAGGTTTTACAAACATCAGTGATTTTTTAATCTTGACAAAAATCCCGCAGTAATATCCACATTTGAAAGGGTGAGTAGACTGAGCCTCAGGGAGAATAACTTATCCAAGGTTGTGCAGATTGCTATAAACTGGCTTAATCCATTTGGTCTATCATAACTATTAAGTTCTTCTTGATAGATCATGGTAGCTTCTGTCAAAGCAAAAATTGCATGGGACAGTGTGAAATGGGCAAGGAAGATTTTATTCAAGGCTGTTACAATAGTTTGTGGGAGACTATAGTTATGTCTGAGCTCATCTCCACTGTAACAGAGAGCTGAGGTAGGAAGGAGAATCTTAGGTCATCTGTGTTTGCTAATTGCCTTTATCCAAAGGAAAAACTACTTTGTATCTTCATGGCAAGAGATAATTTTATAACTTGGAGTAAGCTGCCTGCCAAAGTTAGGCTCATGTCCTTCCACAGAAACTGGGAGATGGGGCGTTATACTCTTCCTTAATGACTGTATTTCAGAAGGATGGCATTTAAGTTTTTAAGAAAGATATTCCTGGATAGCAAAACCAGTGAGAGGCTTTTAAAAAGATTTACATAAGTAAATACAAAAGTATTGAGACTTTTCATACGGAAAGTATGAGACTTTCTCATACAAAAGTAATGAGAAAGAATTTATATTACGGTATTTTTTTTTTAAGATTTTATTTTTTTAAAGTAATCTCTGCACCCAATGTGGGACTTGAACTTACAACCCCAAGATCAAGGACCGCATGCTCTTCTGACAGAGCCAGCCAGGCACCCCTATAATTAGAGTTTTCTTGAAGTAAATGCTCTAAGAAAAGTGGGGGGGGGGTTCAGGGGTCTATTGGCAGGGAGAAGCCTATCTAAAATTTTGTCAGGTTGAAAGAAAATTAAGGTCTTGGTCTTGGTCATTCCTCCCTTTTATTCTAGGGAAACCAGGCATTCCACTGAACAACTTAAGAAAGCTAGTCTTTCTGCTTCATTAAAGTAGATTTGTGGGGGCACCTGGGTGGCCCAGTAGGTTAAGTGTCTGCCTTCAGCTCAGGTCGTGATCCCGGAGTCCCTGGATGGAGCCCCGCCTCAGGCTCCCTGCTCAGCAGGGAATCTGCTTCTCCTTCTGCCCTTCACCCTACTTGTGCTCTCTCTCTCACTTTCACTGTCTCTCAGATAAATTCATAAACAAACAAGCAAGTAAATAAAATCTTAAAAAAATAAAGCAGATTTGTGTTATTGAAGGACTAGTTGAACCATCTACTGAGACTTGGCAGGAGAGGGTATTTGCTGGATGATGTGAGCAATTGGTTATTTAATAAGGGGGGTTCCTATGGAAATAAAAAGGGGAACAAACAGTAATGGTTAGAACGGGCTATAAATCCAGTTCCTGAGTCCAGAAAGTAGTTGGTCAAGATTACTAGACATTGGGCTTGACGTGTATGTAGATGGTGCAGTGAGGATGGCAATGCAAAATGACAGATTTTCCAGTTTGCAGTTGGAATGTTTTGGTGATGGTATAGTCATCAGAGAGGTTTTGGTGGGATTCACCACAGCCATAGTTATTTACTGGAAGATGATTGATGACGCAGGATTTCTTTCTTTCTTTCTTTCTTTCTTTTTTTTTTTAAAGATTTTATTTATTTATTTGACACAGAGAGAGAGAGAGATCACAAGTAGGCAGAGAGGCAGGCAGAGAGAGGAGGAAGCAGGCTCCTTGCCGAGCAGGGAGCCCGATATGGGCCTCGATCCCAGGACCCTGAGATCATGACCTGAGCTGCAGGCAGAGGCTTAACCCACTGGGCCACCCAGGTGCCCTGATGACGCAGGATTTCTGATGAACTTTCTCAGTGGCCCATATATCTGCACCTTGAGGCATGAAGGCTGATACATGACCTGCTGAGTGATGAGCCCCTTTGAAGTTTATATCAAGTCATCTGGCTTCAACTCATGGGGATTCTTCAGATCCCAGGAGGAAAGGCCAGTTAGAAGATATTGTATAGCTTAGTAGGGATCTGGGCCATCAGATTTAAATTCTCAATGACTCCCAAGTCAGAAGTGTGGGGGAAAAACTGGAAATGTTTGTTTGCAGGGTTTTAGTCAGATGTTTAAGGAAACTGCAAAACTTTTAAATTTCATAAGTGTGACAATTTGTGTAAGATGACAGGATCTCATATATTTTATGGTAGGCGACAATGTTGTGAAGTTTATAAAGAAGTGAAAAATAACTCAGAGACAATGAGCAGGACCAGAATTTGATAACTTACAAGACTGTACTGTAGTTTTCTCCTGAAACATAAAATTTCTCTCTATAGTCACCTCACTTTTAATCAATGAAAATTGAAGATTGTTTTTAATCACAAAATAAATTTGGTCTTATTAGATTTGACCTGATTATTTACATAGGTGCAGCAAGAATGGTAATTACCCACATAAACCTTTTAAAGTTTGCTTTGTTGGAAATTTCCGTAAGATTTTGTAGATTGGACTTTTAAAAGGCTTGTGTAACTAGGAAACTGAGTCAAGAACTTATCACCAGATTTTGCTTACAGTACTTATAGATTTGGATGACTTCCTCTTTTTGAGCTCCCCAGCATATCCTATTTTCTGGGCCTTCAGGAATGACTTTCCTTACTTACCTATAAGGCTGGAAATGTATAAACCAGGCATGAGGCTGGTTTTCCCAAGAGGGCTTTGTAAGCATTGGCTCTTTAAAGTTGACCTTAGTTCCTTAAAACTGTCTGGTCATATCTGATTCTATGCATATCATTCTCAACTATGACATTATAATCAAAGTCTTGGTTATATAATCAATATTTTTAATTATGTTCTGTTACAAGGAAGACAGACTTTTATAGAACCTATGCAACTAATTGTATTGTCATGAAAATGGGAATATACAAAATTTTCTGAATTCTGAGGAGGATTAGGCAGGGAGAAAAAGAATGTTTTATTTCTGTTTACAAAAGCATAATCTAAATGTTTTTATGAGTTATAGATCGCTTAAGGAAAAAGAGGATAGGATTCCTTATATCTAGGAAATAGAACATTAAAGCATCAGTAATATTCCAAATAAAACCCATAATCATCCTTCATAAATTCATACAGTCCTATGGAATTATTTCTTGGTCTTCTTGATCTTGGATTAGCAATCTCATGAACCCATCAGCTTCTTCTGGCTGGTCTAAGAATTAAATTGACATGAGAATGATTAACAGGAGAAAATCAGGTTTAATTTTGTACATGTGGGAACCTCACATACATGCCAGGTTCAAAGAAAGGTAAAATGAGACACACATGCCATCCTGAGCTAGGGAATGGAATAGAGGCTTCAACCGAGAGGGGGCAATTCACAGGGCAATAAGAAGAGCAGATGATTGTTAATTAGAAGTTTGCCCTGCCAGATAGATGGTCATTTGGACAAAATTTATCTGTGGTAATAACTCCTATTCTGGGAAAGAGCTCAGATTTAGATTCTTCTTGGTGGTTAAGGGAGGGGCAAAATCCTCTCTTAAGACTACATGTTCTCAAAAAAAAAAAAAAAAAAAGACTACAGGTTCTCTTAGCTCAAAATAGTCCACATGCTAAAGTAGCACATGTTAGGGTATTTGTTCTGAACCTTTGTTGGGAAGGAAGAAATTTAATTTACCCTTCAAGGTCTTTCTATCTGGACTAAGAATCAAATCGACATGAGAGAGATAAACAGGATAAAATCAAATTTAGTTTTGTACTTATGGCAAATCCACATAGATATTAATTCTGAAGACAGTCTGGCAGCATGAGGCTTATGTCACAACCTGAACTAAGGGCAGGGATGGAGGTCTGGAGATGGGAAGTGGAGGAAAACCATTAGCAGAAGGGTGATGAGAGATATTTGGAAAACAATGGTTGCCTTGTTATGCAGATACATTTCTTAGGTAGAGAGTAGTGTGTATTAATAGCTCTCTTATGGTATAGACTCTCCTTTCCAGTGTAAATTTAGGCAGTTGAAGGTGAAGTAAAAAGTTTTTTTCTGAATCTTCTCGGTGTTGATTGTTTTAACTCAAAGTGATGTTCATGCCAAAGTGGTCCATCTTGGGGCAGTTTGCTCTTGGCCTTTACATCCTTTATTTGGTTTCTGGCATAGTGCCAGGACATATCATAGACATTAATCAAGGGCACTGACACATTTCTAGAAATTTCATATAATTTAAAAATTATTTATATTATCGTTTACCCATACAGACGTAACCTAGGGAAGGTTAAGTATCTTTTTTTATTTTACATCAATTCCCATGCAATTCAACATATCAAAAAAAACCTAATTATTTTTTGTATACTTCTTTTTAGGAGGTGAGACATCCTTAGTGACTTTCTAAGGGCCCTCTGGAAAATTCCATATATAGTTTTAGGTATAAAAAGATATTTAGGATTAGATTTGGGGAAGGCAAAATATTATATGTTGTCAGGAGGTTTGAATAGCTGATTAAATCTGATAATGGGTCATTGAGAAAAAATGCTTGGCTGCCATTTAACTGAAGTGACAATTAAAAGATTTCAAAAGCAAATATAGGAGGTAAATTTTTAAAAAATCCTTTGCTCTTTTAAAAGTAAGAAAACTCGGTTCTTTTAAATAATCAAGAACGCGGTAAACTCAACATTAAAGTACAGGAAATTATTCTGATAGAACACAGTCTTTATTTCCTTAATGGTGTAGAGAAACGATAGGCCCAAAAGGTGTCACTTGGGCCAGGTCAACTCACCACACTAGAACTTAATACCTAACCCAATTATAGTTTCTACCTCCCCTTGAAATATGTCTTAGCCTGTCAATCAGGAATTTTCTGATAAGCACCAATGAGGTAATCTGTCACATGGGACCTCTCTATCCTCCAAAAGAAGATGAGGTAATCCATCCCTTTCCCAGCAAAGGAAGATGATCTTGTGGACCAGTCTTTCCTTGCTAATAACTTCCTTACCACACCCTCCTTCCTATAAAAACTTTCAATTTTTTACAGTTCCTTGGGGCTCCCCTCTACTTGCTAGATGGGTCGATGCTCAGTTCATGAATTGTTTAATAAAGTCTGTTAGATCTTCAAATTTACTCTATTGAATTTTGTTTTTTAATTGGATTATCCAAAAGGTAAAGAGGGGTACCTGGCTGGCTCAGTTGGTTAGACCATATGACTGTTGATTTCAGGGTCCTGAGATAGGGCCCCACGTTGGGCATGAATCCTACTTAAAAAAATGTTAAAGAAAATCATTTATAACCTCTTATTAAGAACAGACCAATAGTTCAGGAAATTGTTGTCATTTATTATTTTTATTTTTTTATTTTTATTTTTATTTTTTTAAAGATTTTTATTTATTTATTTCACAGCGGGAGAGAGATCACAAGGAGGCAGAGAGGCAGGCAGAGAGAGAGGGGGAAGCAGGCTCCCCGCCAAGCAGAGAGCCCGATGCGGGTCTCGATTCCAGGACCCTGAGATCATGACCTGAGCCGAAAGCAGAGGCTTTAACCCACTGAGCCACCCAGGCGCCCATATTATTTTTATTATTATTATTATTTGCCCCAGGGGTACAGGTCTGTGAATCATCAGGCTTACATCTTTCACAGCATTCACCAAAGCACAAACCCTTCCCAATGTCCAAAACCCATCCACCCTATCCCTACCCTTCCACCCCCCAGTAACCCTCAGTTTGTTTTGTGAGATTAGGAGTCTCTTATGGTTTGTCTTCTTCCTGATCCCATCTTGTTTCATTATTTAATTGTTGTCATTTTAACAGAGAGAACCAAACACTAGTTTTGCATCAGTATACTATTGATACTGAAGCTCATTTTAAAAAAAACATCAAATCTTAGCTTTGTCAGAAATTGAATTCATTTTCTGCAAAGCTTCTACAACTTTACATATCCATTCTAGCTTTGTCCTTTTTCTTTGTCATTCTGGAACAACCTGTTGACTTACTTCATGATAAAATTCTTCTTTTTTTTTTTTTTTAAGATTTTATTTATTTATTTGAGAGAAAGCATGAGAGCACATGAGCAGGGAGGAGGGCAGAGAGAGAAGGAGAAGCAGATTCCCCGCTGAGCAAGGAGCCCAACATGGGGCTCCATCCCAGGACTCTGAGATCAGGACCTGAGCTGAAGGCAGACACTTAACTGACTGAGCCACCCAGGTGCCCCAAAATTACTCTTCTTTTTCCTTAACAATAACACATCCTATGGACCTTGCATACTTTGCCCACAAAATTATTTCCCTTTGCCCTTGTAGTTTCATTTATATATATTGATTATAAGTTTTAACTATTAATAACTTTTGTTTTATAAACAAAGCTAAGAACTAGATATGAACTATGTGTCATATGCCAGCATTTCGTAGCAGACTGGCAAAGCTTATGAATATACTGTCTCATAATTTTTGTAGGGATTTGCTTCCTTACAGTGCAGCTTCTTATTGTGGCAAAACAATAACATGTTTATTAATAGACTCAAATATCTAGCCTTTACGTACCATGTAAAATAAGTTTAGGTATATAAACTTAAATTTATGCTTAGTAATTAATGTTTCGGTGGTTAATCTTACTTAGAAATGTTCTAGATATTTAATAAATATGTATTAATTTAGCATGTAAGTCTACAATGGCAAGTTACCAAAAAGATTTTGGAAACTTTTTTTTTTAAAAGATTTTATTTATTTATTTGACACACAGAGAGAGATTAGATCACAAGTAGGCAGAGAGAGAGAGGGGGAAGCAGACTCCCCACTGAGCAGGGAGCTTGATATGGGCCTCGATCCCAGGACCCTGAGATCATGACCTGAGCCGAAGGCAGAGGTTTTAATCCACTGAGCCACCCAGGTGCCCTGGAAACTATTTTTAAGGGCGCCTGGGTGGCTCAGTGGGTTAAAGCCTCTGCCTTCGGCTCAGGTCATGATCTCAGGGTCCTAGGATCGAGGCCCATATCGGGCTCCCTGCTCGGCAAGGAGCCTGCTTCCCCCTCTCTCTCTGCCTGCCTCTGCCTACTTGTGATCTCTCTCTCTCTCTCTGTCAAATAAATAAATAAAATCTTAAAAAAAAAAAAGAAACTATTTTTAAGCAGACATATTACAAAATATAATTATTATTGAAGTAAACCAATCATATAAGAAAATTTCTTCTAGTTGGGCTGCCTACAGCTTCTCCAGGCCAACAACCTCCAATCAGGGCATATCTGGGTTAGAAACCTTTTATCTGTGCTTCTATAGAAATATGTGTTTCTCTCTCTGACTCTCTCTGTTTTGTATGTCTATATAATAATTGTCTCCTTAATTGTCTGTACCAGCTGAGTAGTGATATCCTTGCATGCAAGAATGTGGCCTTTAACCTCTTTATCTCATAAAATTAGAAGTATTCTGGTACACAAAGGGATCAGTAAATGTTTTTGAATGATTGATTCAGTGAATGAATGGCACTAACTTTCTTGGTTAGGTAAAGTCACTAAAAATAGATTTGATATAAGCCTCCCCAGTCTCACAGTCAAGAAATCAACTAGGGCTTTGATAATTCTATGACATATAACAGACTGTAAGGTAGAAAAGTCTGAGAAATAAAGGGCAGTGAAGATTAGAGCTGAGTGCCCACTATAGGGAAGTAACTCATATCAAAGAGAATCATTCAAAACTCAGTGCAAGCCTAGGTGCTGTGGTTTGTTTAAATAATTTATGTAGTTCTTCACCCAACACACTAGGGTGGGGAATTTTCTGCTCTGTTTTTCTAGAACATGAGATGAAGCTGTTAAAAACAAAAATTCAGCTGAGTAAACTTTAACGATCTTATTGGATGCATTCAGTGATTCATGAATCAGGCAGCATCTCATTTTAGCAGATGGAAAGGAGCTCCAAAGAGCTGAACAAAGTGTGCTGGGTGGGGCAAGGAAAGAGCCAACTGCCTCGTTTTTCTTTGGGGGCCACAAGGGGTCTACCAGGCAGATTATCTCACCAATACTGACCAGGAAATTCCAGATGGACTGGTTTAAGATTATATTCCTGGGAGAGGTTGAAATTGCAGTTAGGGCTTGCTAACATGGGGCGTAGCACAAGTGACTCCATTTGGGGTCCTTTTTTTTTTTTTTTTAAAGATTTTATTTATTTATTTGACACAGAGAGGGAGAGAGATCACAAGTAGGCAGAGGGGCAGGCAGAGAGAGAGGAGGAAGCAGACTCCCTGCTGAACAGAGAGCCCGATGCAGGGCTCAATCCCAGGACCCTGAGATCATGACCTGAGCTGAAGGCAAAGGCTTTAACCCACTGAGCCACCCAGGCACCCCCATTTTGGGGCTTTTCAAAGGAAATTATCAGTGACAATATTTCTGCTGTCAAAAATGTTTCTGAAAAGAGAAAGCTGAGATAAGTGATAAAAGAACAAACTGTTGTGATTCATTCGTTTTAGATTTTGCCAAGCTTTTTAAGTGAGAGTAACAGTAATTTGATTCTGTCATTTGGACTATTTCATTGGAAGAAGGATTTGCAATTTTATGTTTTGTTTTCTAAATCATTTTGTTTTTTACAATTTGATAGTCTTTCCTGCTTTGCAAAGAGAAAGAAAGAAAGAAGAAAGAAAAGGAAGGACGGACGAAAGAAAGAAAGAAAGACAGGAAGCTTGCCTTCCTTATTCTATATATATTTTTAAATGTCCAAATAGATTTTCCATTGTGATAATAATTGGAGCTAAAATTAACTTGAGCTAATTTAAAAATCACAGAGAAATTTTTCTAATATCTTCATCCAGAGAGATTTAAATATACATATTTCCAGGCAAAAGAGGAGCATGCTGTGTATTTTTTTTTTTAAGATTTTATTTATTTATTTCACAGAGGGAGAGAGATCACAAGTAGGCTGAGAAGCAGGCAGAGAAAGAGGAGGAATTAGGCTCCCTGCTGAGCAGGGAGCCCGACGTAGGGCTTGATCCCAGGACCCTGAGATCATGACCTGAGCCGAAGGCAGAGGCTTTAACCCACTGAGCCACCCAGGCGCCCAGTATGCTGTGTATTTAGAGTATATTTCTGTTGATAAACATTGAGAGTAGAAAGTGCAAGCCTTTAATGCTCAACTCAAAGACTTCACGCACATCCCATGGAAAACTGAGTGGAAGAACATGGAAAAATGTGCCTGAAAAAAGATTGAGTATTTTTTGCTCATCAAGGTTGAGGAGCTTAACCACATATCCTTCCCACCTCTGGAAATGTCAGGGAACATTTTTGCGTACCTCGCATCACTTTATCCTTAGAAAACTCTGTGGAATAGACAAGACAGACATTTTTTGTTGCCATTTGATGTAAAGGAAAATGATATCTAGAATGATTACGTGACTTCAAAAGAGCTATAGCTCTAGTAGGATGTGTCTGTTTGGCAGAAAACAGCCATCCAGTTTTGCTTCATGATCGAGACTGAGTTTACCTGTTGCTCAACTTCATGTACAAGTGAAGTGATTTTCTCTCCAGGATTTCAGGAGGCTCACTGATGTTCATTAGCAGGCTTCATGCGCTGCAGAGGAATTATGCAATGGGATCACTCTGCTGGAGGTCCTTAGACATGCAGATAATCCACATGAAACACGAGGGAGTTATCATCCGTTGCCTTTTCTCATTTTTGTGTCTCAAAACATGCCCTTGAAGGAGAAGGGATCAGATCACTCATTTCCTTAGATGATTGGTGTATCCTACTTCAGGGAACTTAAAGTAGAGTGGCCTAAGTGTAGTTAACATTGAGGAGTTGTAGCCCAAGTACCATGATTTTGTTTTTGGTGCCCTCATTACCCTTCTATGTATTTCTGTAGAGTGAGTAACTGTAAAGGACTTCAAATGATAATAGCTACATGGAATTAGGATCCTAAAAGAACTAAGTTGATTTGAAAGAGGAAAGAAAAGTAGGAGACTCTCTACTGTCTTCTGCTATAAAGAAAAGAAAATTTGGCGAATCAACCTTGTTCTGGAGAACATTGTAGAAGAGTGAACCTATACAGAGGAACCAGCACTACCTGCTGTCATCAGCAGATACAGACTGGAGTTGTTCCTCCAGCTTCTGCTGTAAGCTCCGCAGAGAGAAGTCATACTAAGGGGCCTGCACTTTCCCACTGCCTGTGGTTACTCCAAATTTTATTCCTGAACCAAGTTGAGCCTTTAAAAAGTGAAGTCTGTGCAAAACTTTTGTTATGCTTCTTGTTGCATGGCTTCCCCATGTTGTAATGTTTTCTCTCATACTTTAAGGCCAACAACAGCAGCAAAAGCAACAAAACCCAAAAGCCGCCATATGGAATTTGTGACTACCGTTGCAAAAAAATTATTAGGTATACTCTTTCCATCATTTACTCATGGTATTTCTTTAGTATCTTGGACAGTGCTACATGGATAATAACTGCTTAGCAAATATTTGTTGAACGAAAGAATAAATGGATTCATGAAGGAGCACTTACTAGCCGCACTTCCTCATATTTCAGGCACTGGGTTAGGGGCTGGAATATTATGGTGAACAAAGCAGACGAAGTCTGTGCCTTTGAGAAGTTTGTGGTGTATTGTAGGACACACCTATCAACATTCATACACATGTATAATTGTAAACTGCGCTTAGTACTCTGAAGAGATGTTATCTCTTTGAGAAAGTTTTGTCCATTTTTTGATAGGAAAGGTTCTGTTGCCTTGAAGAAATGGTTTGATTCATCTTATATAGTTGATCCCAATTGATCAATCTCTTCATTTTATTTTCCAAGCAACTCAGAACTAATTTGCATCTAATTTCAGAAATTATGTTTTATGATGAACATGTTTATGTTCTCATTTTTATTCATCTTAATATGCTAGCTGTTCATTTATTCATTCAATAAATACAGAGTATCTACTATGTACCACGCTGCATGCTAGGCATACAGCATTGAACAAAACAAACATGGTCCTACCCCCACAGAGGTTACAATACAGAGGGGAGAAAGAAATTAAATGGTAATTGCCTAAATAAATATAATAACCATATGTGAAAACTCTTATGGGGTGAGGGGAAATGTGGCAATATGAGAGAGAATAATGGAGATGGAGAAGGGAGATTTTCTTTCTCTCCAAGGAACTGACACTTTGAAAGGTAAATTGTGCAGCTGTTGAGAGAGAATGTGCATGTGTGTGTGTGTGTGGACGCACATGTGTGCGCACGCGCGGGGGGGTGGCTTGACAGAGGACGGTAGAGGGATGGGTGAACCGTTGTAGCCAAAGGAAACTTAGAATCTCTTGATGGGGAAAGAACTGCTCTTTAATAACTGAAAGAAAGCCTAGCTGGTTGATACTTACTGAGCTAAAAGGAGAGGGGCACTCGATGGCCGTACAAAGCTTAGAAGGCTACTTCAAGGATTTGATTTTTATCTTAAGATCATTAAAAAGCTGTTGAAAGATTTTCATGGGGGAGATGACGTGATTAGAATTACATTTTATTACATTGACTCTCTCAGCTGCATGTGAAATGGATTGGAAAGAAACAAATGGGGACTTTTAAAA
Source organism: Ailurus styani (assembly GCA_002007465.1). Classification (NCBI taxonomy): domain Eukaryota; kingdom Metazoa; phylum Chordata; class Mammalia; order Carnivora; family Ailuridae; genus Ailurus; species Ailurus styani. The sequence continues at coordinate 228,639 of LNAC01000675.1, read as the reverse complement.
CATTTTATTAAAAATATGGATATCAGGGCGCCTGGGTGGCTCAGTCAGTTAAGCATTGGATCCTTGGTTTTGGCTCAGGTGAGGATCTCCTGTCCCGGGATGGAGCCCTGTGTTGGGCTCGTTGGGCTACCGGCTCTGCCAGGAGTCTGCTTGAGATTCTCTCTCTCCCTCTGCCCTTCTTCCCCACCCCCGTGCTCTCTCTCTCAAATAAATCAATCTTTAAAAATAAATCCTTAAAAAATATATTGATATCAGCCATTCTTGTTTTGCTTGAGATTTCAGTGTGTGTAATGTTGTAGCCTTTTTATTTATACTATTTTTACCTAAGGGACATTGTTCTCTTGCCCTATTTTATTTGTTTTAAATGGGCCATTTAAGCAGGTCATTGAGCATTATCAGGCATTTCTGAGAGGAGATCTTTTTTTTTAAATTTTTTTTTAAATTTTTAAAAAAGATTTTATTTATTTGTTTGACACAGAGAGAGAGATTACAAGTAGGCAGAGAGGCAGGCAGAGAGACAGGGAGAGGAGGAAGCAGGCTCCCTGCTGAGCAGAGAGCCTGATGCGGGCCTCGATCCCAGGACGCTGAGATCATGACCTGAGCCGAAAGCAGAGGCTTTAACCCACTGAGCCACCCAGGCGCCCAGACTTTTTTTTTTTTTTTTAAAGATTTTATTTATTTGACAGAGAGAGACACAGCTAGAGAGGGAACACAAGCAGAGGGAGTGGGAGAGGGAGAAGCAGGCTTCCCACGGAGCGGGGAGTCTGATGTGGGGCTTGATGTGGGGCTTGATCCCAGGACCTTGGGATCATGACCTGAGCCGAAGGCAGATGCTTAATGACTGAGTCACCACGTGCCTCTGGGAGGAGACTTTGAAGGTATGACTGAAAGGAGAGAAGAATGGAAAATAAGAAACGATGTGGGGAAAAAAAAAAAAAGTCTGCACCAAAGTTACTGTTTTGCAAGCTGGTTAATGGCTGGCCATATGTCCCTAAGCTTGACTGTAGAGGCAGTCCTCATTTTTGTTCACCCAGGAATACAAGAGCCTTATTAGTAGTAGGACATCAATATATGGTTGTAGAATTAATTAACTAATTAAGACATTCTTATCTTTTCCAAAAATTATTACATCCCATAAAGGAAGCTATATTGGAGAATTTTTTTCTTTTGTTTCTTTTCCCTGTTTTATCTTTCTATTAGATCAGAGATGATTATGAGGTACAGGAAGCTGTGGGTCTTTTTTTGGGGGGTGTGGAGGCCATAAAGCAATAAATACAAATACATACAGCAATATGGCCTTTTCTCTTTCCCATCATGGAACTCTGTTTCTGTGGGTTCATTTTCGATGCAACTTTATATACTCTCCAGTCTGGAAAGAAGGCAGCTCTGAAGTTTGAAATCCTAAATTCCATAACGGTTTCCTTAAGAAGACTTACTGAGTATGGCTGCATATGAATTCATGTTTGCTGGCAAAGGCAGAGGAGAATGTGGTCTATGCTTCAGTCATGCTGTCACTTAGGTGGCTCATTTGCTCTGATAATAGCTCTAACTGCCTTATTAGGTTCTCACACGTATTTGTCTGGCGATGAAATAGTTCTTCTCTCATTAGGGACATGCAGAATGTTGGACAAGGAGAACCTTGGGCTATTTCTCAACACTCTATCACAGCCAGACCGGCCACCAAAAAAACCTTTCAAAATGCACTCCATCTACTTCACATGCAAAGCACCCACAGCTAAATTAAGATGCTAATGACAGTGCTGATGGCTCCAGTGCAAAGATGCTGGAGTGCTACTGAGAAAGAAATGTTTCTCTACTGCCAGATCTATTTAGAACATCAAGGAACTGGGTGTTTTATTTCTTTTTTTTTTTTAAGCTTATTTATTTACTTAGAGAGAGAGAGAGAGAGAGAGAGAGAGAGAGAGAGAATGAGCAGGGGGAGGGGCAGAGGGAGAGGGAGAAGCAGATTCCCTGCTGAGCAGGGACCCTGACATGGGGTTCCATCCCAGGACTCCGAGGTCATGACCTGAGCCAAAGGCAGACACTTCACTGACTGAGCCACCCAGGCGCCTCTGGACATTTCATTTCTTCGGAGCCTTTGGCTCTGCAGGTTTTCAATATAGAAAGATAAATTTTATTTTATTACTTTATCACTGAAGACTGTGTTAGTTATGATGAGCTAGAGATGGGAATAGGGTGTTCAAAATGTTATCTTCGTATCTTTCTTTCAGCTGAATGCATAGAAGCTGCTCTTGACCTCCTGACCTATTCAAAGGCCTCTGGGAGAGGAGATTTAGATATCTTGTCTAGATCCCAGGCCTTGGTATTAGTCCTTCCATCCTTGCTCTTTCTAGACACTCAGAGCCTTTCCAGTGGCTCATGTGTTTCCATGAAGTTGTGCCTTTCTCCAAAATACCTTCCTTCCATGGTGCAATAAATTACTCAATAAAAAGAGTTTTTGGTAAAAGTTTACCACAAAACTAAACTTCCCATCCTTTCTCCTTTATCAGTCTTTTCCCTCTCAATGGCACCTCCATCTACCATCAATGTACAAACATGGATATTATCTTCAATACCTCTGTCTTTTCCACTCCTCACATCTGTCCATCAAGTCTTGTCAATTGTAATTTTAAAAATCTCTTAAATATGAGCTTTTTTTTCATTTCCGTGGTTAATGCTCTGTTTCAAGAGGTCTCTTCTTCCCATTAAACTAACATAATGGCCTCTGAATGAGTTAATATCTATATCTAATAATGAAGAGTTTACTAAAACAGTACAAGTATTTATATTTCACCACCAAACAGGTAGAAACTGTAGTTTAAAAAAAAGCTGTAGTTTAAAAAAAAAGTTTAAAAAAAATCTCAGGAATAAAATTAAAGACAGATGTTCATGTTTTTGCATAAATTAAGCCTCACAGCCTTATTGAAATATTGAGTGTATAAGAAATATGTACTAAATATCTAGTACATGTGACATACTCTTGGGTGTAATAGATATCTACGCTATGTTTTATATTTCTAATTTAATCTCAATTAAAATGTCACGAATATTAAATTTTAGATTTCACAAGAAATGTGTCAAATAAGATACAAACATCTCTACACACAAGCAAATGATGGTTAAAATAAACCAAAGAATATTTGGAGATGTAGCCAAGCTCAAAACCAAGCCAGAGAAATCACCATGAGACAAAAATCGTGAAAACACTCAATATTGGAGCTTTGAGCAAGGGCCTCTGCCAACATCCTCATGGAGTTGTTGAAAATACAATAAGATCTTAACAACTTGGTTTTGTGTTTTAGAGGCACAGACAAGGAGAAATGGTTAGCCATACGTCTCAAATGCCTAGAAAACTACTACTAAGCTTCTTGTCTAGCGCCAGAATCAGTAAGGGCCTCCTCATCCCTGAAGTGAACACCAGAAAATCTCCATTCACTGCTTCTAGGAAGCAGCAAGAAAGTTCACCTTCCATTTGTTTGTCCGTGGGTGAAAGATGGAAATATCAGAATTGTGTCAGATGCATATGAGGGGTCAAGGAATTAAGAACCAGTGAAATACCCGGGACTTGCAATATTGTGTAAGAAACTGCTGTCAGACATTTGGTGTAGTCAACAGCATATTTGAGTTCCCCAAAAAGGAATACAGAATGACAGGATGAAGATAAGCTCATAGTGCAAGTGTTCAAATAACACAGAATAAACCATTATGGGAGAGAGTCCCAGATCCAGTAAATAGAAGAATTTAGATGCTTAGAACCAGAAATAATGGAAGTCTGAAAGAAAGTTTACAATAAGTTTATTTAAACTATTCAAAGAGATAAAGAACAGAAGCCATAAGGTGGGAAGCAATAATGTATAAAAAGAATTAGCTTGAAAAGGCCTCTCTACAAAAAGTATCTATATAAAAAACATTCTGAATGCAAAGCCTGAACAGCAAACCAGACACAGATGAAAAGGGAATTCATGAACTGGACAACACATCTGAGGAAGTCACTTAGAATGCACCATTGGGAGAGAAAGTGATGAGAAACATTAAAATATTAGTTAAGGGCTATGGTAACCACAATGAGAGCCCATATATATGTAGTAGGCAGTGCTTTGAGTAGTCTTGGCTAAGAATTTTCTAAAGTTGAAGAAAAGCATGAATTCTCAAGTCGAAGAAATACTTTGAGTCTCCAGCAGGGAAAGAATGAAAGCAAATATCACCCAGAGAAATCATGGTAAAATGTCATGATATTGAAAGATACAATTATTATAAAAGCTAGCAGAAAGAAAATAAAGATTACTTATAACAATACATTTTAAATTATCAGCACACTTTTTTTTTTAAAGAGTTTATTTATTTAAGAGAGAGCAAGCGAGAGCATTAGAGGGGAGAAGGTCAGAGGGAGAAGTAGACTCCCCGAGGAGCTGGGAGCCTGATGCAGGACTCAATCCCGGGACTCCGGGATCATGACCTGAGCCGAAGGCAGTTGCTTAACCAACTGAGCCACACAGGAGCCCCTATCAGCACACTTGTTATCAGTAGTAATAGATCTCAAAATATAGTGGGATTACATCCTCAAAATGTTGAAGGGAAATAGTGTTGAATGGCAATTTAGATTTTAAGTTAAAATGCATGATTTCACTAAAATCTAGTCTGAATAGGCTAGGTTATTCTGTAGATTAGAAATGTCTCCATATCTAACACATCTAATACAATGAAAATTTATTTATCATATTTTCCCAGTTTGCTGCATATAACTCCCCAAGTTAACTTTTTTCCACGCTCTGACTCTTTGATTTTGACTGCTCCAAACTCTTGGTTCTGGGACCTCACCACAAGGCCTCTTTGTTTTTTGTCGCACGAAAATAAGGAGCACGGAAAGCTTATACCTGTTTCTTTTCTGCCCGGAATTGGCTTGTCCCTTCCACTTGCAGACTACTAGCCAGAACTAGTCAATGAGCCCCATCTAATTTTAAGGAAAATTTACATTGGGAAGTGTTGTCTTTCACTTGCCTGGAAAAAGAGGCAAAGCAGATATTGTGAGCACTAATAATGTCTACCATAGTTGAGCTCTCTTGACATCAGATCTTTGGTTCACATTTCTTCCCAAACACAAGGCATATTCATCCCCTTCTTAGCTGAGAAAACCCACATGTCTAATGCAGTCATAGTACCATAGTCTAAGTCCAGGATCTCTGGGGATGCAAAGTAGTTCCTATTTGAAAGTCGGTTAGATCCACATATAGCTTTTCTTGGCCCAGGACACTATGATAAAAAAAAAACAAAGAAACAAAAAACAACTCCAAACCCTTGGGGTGCCCTGAGGGGCTCAGTAGTTTAAATGTATGACTCCTGCTTTCAGCTCAGGTCATGATCTCAGGGTTCTAGGATCGAGCCCTGTGTTGGGTTCCATGTCCAGCCTGGAGTCTGCTTGTCCCTCTCCCTCTGCTCTTCCTCCTCTCTCTCTCTCTCTCTCTCTCTCTCTGGAATAAATAAATAAAATCTTTAAAAAAAAATCCAACCCCCTAAATTATAATTTATGATGTTGGCATGAGCTTGGTTAATTACAAGTACTTCCATTCAGAAATGGGTTTAATGTGAAATACTCAGTAGTCACTGGTCTGTAACAACCTGAAATCCTGATGGTAGACACTGTGAGGATGCTCTGACCTAGCGGTGGGGAGCGGGGGCTGTGTTCTTTAATCAGGCCCCAATGTGATCTCTAAAGGAGCTCCCTTACCCATTGTTTTCTCTAGCCTCTGACTCTTTCTCTGGAGAGGTTCTTTCTTTTTGTTATTCCTCTTACTCACATCTGAAGTGATGTCCTCCGTGGGAGATACACTTCTTTCTCATCCTGGCACCTGCTCATAGAAAGTTGGATGTTCAAGGCTTATTTTAAATCTTGAACAGTCACATGAATTTTTAGTTTAAGCTTTTGGTGTAACTCTGTAAAAATTTATCACGTTTCTTTTTTATTTGATTGAAGTCAGTTCCATATGCCAATTATTACCTCTAGAATTCCTTTAAAAGTAAGATCTCCAGATATGCTCTATATCTCTGCTTTCTTCTTTGCATATCTTTTTCCCTTTCAGCTTAATGAGAGCTAAAATGCAGATGTCATGCCCCTGAGGAATGGATAATCCTTTATTCTTACCTTTGCACTGAGTAATTTGATCTAGTTGAAAAGTTTTATTGGAGGTTTTTCCTCAATGCCTTTTTTTCAATCTTATATTTTATTGCTTGTAATACAAGAAGATTTTTTTCCCAGCATTGTAAAGTCCTGAATTTCTGAACTTCTGGAATTCATAGAGAGGTGATCTGAGTTTCAAAACCATGAACTTAAACTGGTACTAATCTTCAAATTTGTGAGATTGTCCTGAGCTTTGTTCAGGATTTTAGATATAATCCTGGAGAAAACTAATAGGGGATTGATCCAGGCCAGGGTTTATCAGCCAGTTATAATAGGACAATAATTGGTAAAAAGACTTGAATGTATTTATAAGATACTATCATACATAATGGAGTAAAGAATCTAAGCTGTACTAAGACAAAAGTGGACATAGCATAGTGAAGGGTCTGAAGAAAAGAAAAGAAAACATTATAGGATTGGTGGTCCCTGTGGAAAGGAAGACAGATAGCTTTTCTTTTCTCAGATCCTGGGTCTGCTTTCATGGAAGTTGACCAAATGCAGTATTGGGCAGCTAGAATTGTCATTCTAGATGGTATATTAATTTATCAGCGCAGAAACCAGAATTAAATATTGATGTACTGTACCCCACCTTTCACCCGGAGAAGTCCGGAATTCTTCACAGAAGATAATACTGTTCTTCCTGGGTGTGTTCCTGTGGCACACTGGCTGCTCTTATCCTCAGATTTTCAGGAATACCAAATATTTCTAGCCACCTGGACCACAAAGACAAGACTAAAGAGACAGAGAGAGAATAGGAAAAGAGTGTACCTTTGATGGGTATTATATCAACAGTCCATCTCAAATATTTAAAGAAAGCACCACCACCATGTGGTTTCCAACACTATTGCATATGTGTTACTGTGTAGATATGAAAACGAAATCTGAGATCCTGGAGAATTAACAGTAGAAAATAATATCTTGACACAGGAACCTGATACAATGTGGTCCACATAATTAAGGGATGGGTGGTAATATTTTTCTCCAAAATTTCTGTAATGTAGTTCATCTACCTGTCATCTCTTGAGATAGTAACATACCTCCTAATATTTTATAAGTTGAAGTCTCCTGAAATATGTCCATGGAAGTTTGTCTCCCAAACTCAATTCCTGGTCCACCTTAATACGAAATACCCTATGGTTGGCTTTCTGCCACAGTGCATGGTTGTAGCTCTCATGGCATAGCCTGGTTGGAGGCAGATGGGAAAATTGGGGTGAGGGGCGTACTGTGCTGTAATCAGGCTGCAAGCAATGACTATGTTTGTTTTTTTGTTGCTTAGACCCAAAGCACGAAGGGAAAATCAAACTTGTGTCATTTTATTTAAAAATAAAAATATTAATGATAGAGGAAGGGAAATAAAAAGTGTGCCTTGGGCTATTCTCAATATGAGGATGAATAAAATAATTCCGTATCTGTGTAACTCGTCTTTAAGTCAGATTTTTTCCACCTAATTTAAAGCTGTTGTTCTTCAGCAAAAATGGGTATGCAGCATCCTGTTGTCTATAGTAAACAGGAAATCTTTAGTGTTGTCCTGAGTATAATCAAATCTATATAAGCTAGTATCAGAAATGTAGTCAACCACCTCCAACACAGATGGAGTCCATGTGATACATTAAATTGTTGGATCTATGGCCAGGGCCAGAAGGAGTTTCCTTGTATTCAATCAGCTATTTCAGGATTTAGGTTAGCCTGGGCTTTGTCTTTCCCATGCAATACCTGTCTGGTGGGAGTAAATCATTCCCTTCCCCTTGTAAATCCAGGGGGAGAATGTCAACCCCATTATATAAAGTCAAGAATCAGTATAGGTTCTCATTAGGACATCTTATCTTGCCAGTATGCATAAAAGGGCATTTTTTCTAGTTCTTGATCTCTGAAAGGAATTTAGTTAATGAGAATATTGGATTCACAGAAACCTCTGAGTCAGGAAGTCTGTGGATGCCAGCATTGTGATCATGGCTTCATCACGTGACAGTCACAGAGATGATTTTTAAGAGTTCCCACATGAGCATATATTGCACATCACAAGTTTTTCTTATAATCTTGAATCAGCTCAGAACTCTTGTTAATTGTTTAAGCTACTCCAAGCTTGTTTGGATGGAAAATCACCCTGAAACCTATTAGCTCACTTCTCTCAGCATGGCCAGTTATACAGACTTGAGTATCAATTCCAGAAAAGTTATTTTTTAGGGTGTCATTCAATATTTCATCAATTCCCATCACACTTGGTGCCTTGAAAATATCCTCTATAATCTTTCTTCCCCTTGAATCGTGTATAAACAAATCTAATTCCTTGTTAGATGCTAATTACAACGGCCATATAACTGGGCTTCCGAAGCTTTCTAAAAACATTATCCATATGTCAAGGTCCTCCCCTAACTGCCTGATTATCCTAATGAGAGACTTATTTTTTCTTCCTCTTACTGACTGCACCCCATCTATTTTGTAAGCTAAATATCCACTGTAGAAATATCTTCAGGATGGTTCAAGATTAGCACCAGTGGTTCAGTGATAATAATTGTAATAGGTTGCTCAGCAAAAGGGTCATTGGTGTAGGTTGTGTGAGGCTGGAAAATCTCCCTCATCTTTGATAGGTTTCTCAGTTAACCCATTTTAGCAGTTAAGAAACCTTTTGGAAAACAAACAAGTCTACATGACATCAGTCAATGCTTGTATATAAAAAAACATCTCTGGAAGCCTTTGGGGGGTGTGAGAATGCTATGATGCAAAATTTCAAGGAAGAACCTTAAAGTTCATGTGTGAGGATCTGAGAGGCTAAGAGGAGACTGGTGTGCTAAGCTGAATTTAAATCCTCAAGATTGTTTGAGAATAATGGTTCTCTTGTCTTAACTCAGTGTAATGGATGCTGTGTGCTGCCAAGAACCCCATTTCAGGACCTTCTCCCAGCTGCCAAAATATTGACTGCCAATGACTCACAGCTGGGTTTGCTTCCTTGGACAAACCCTGGCACCAAATATCTTGGGCTGAGTCCCTTTCTGGAAATTACCCTCAGTTGAGGGCAGCTGCCTGGTCTAGGTTATACCCTGATGCCTGTGGGATTGGCTGAGGCTCTATGGCAAACATTCTTAGTTGGTTTTCTCTGTCTAAAAATCCCTCTTCCTTCATTTGGTTATAGGTGATAAAGGATCAGGAGATCATAATCCCCAATAAATGTCCTGCACACAGATCTCCAGACCTGAAACAGGTACATCATTGTGGGTGATCTGGAGGTGTGCTGCTGATATTATTATAGCAGATACTTAGTCATTCACTTGGGTAACTCTTCAACTTGGGAAAGGGGAAAACTCAGATATTTCAAGGACTGTTGGACATAGGATCCCAGCTGACATTGATACCTGGGTTTCCAAAGTGTCATGATTCCCTAGTTAGAGCATAGGCACACCAGGTATTTTTTTTAAAAGGATATCTATCTATCTATCTATCTATCTATCTATCTATCTATTTATTTATTTATTTGAGAGAAAGAAAGAGAGAGAACACAAGCAAGAGTAGCTGCAGGCTTCCTACTGAGCAGGGAGCCCAATGTAGGGCTTAATCCCAGGACCCCAGGAAAATGACCTGTGCTGAAGGTAGACACTTAACTGACTGAGCCACCCAGGCACCCCGGCACTCCAGGTATTAAATAAAGTTCTAGCCCAAGTTTGTCAGAGTGAAGTAAGAAACTTGATTAAGGTCATTCATTAAATGTATGCCAGTGAGAACCCAAGCTGGAATTTTATGGCAAGTCTGTTTGGTTCCACATGACATACTCTCCCATCCCCCCCACCTCAAAGTTTATAGGTGCAACTGGACTTAAGAACTAAAAAAACTAAAATGTACATTGAGAAGAATAATACCATTTCAGCTGCCATAAGAATTGATGGCCTCTGCCTTGCTTTTTAGAAGTTTGGAGCATTTCCCTGAAGAGAATAGATGAGTAAAAATTAAAATTCATGTAAGGTGAAAGATGAAGGGGTATGTGATCAAAGTCCATAAATCATGAATGGTACACACAGCTTTGCCCAAAACAGAAGTACCAGGAGATCTGGGATTGGTCTTATGTTTTTTATTAAAGGAAGGCACAAGTTATAGTGGTGAAGTTATATACTTCTTCACTGAAAAGATAGATACTAAGTGTGAAATGTGAATACTTTCAAGATGTTAGTGTTCCTGGATACTTACGTCTGATGTACCCTCTTAGGTGACAGGAATCCCTGAGTGTTAGAGCCAGGTGGCAGTGGCTCAGGCCCACAACACTCTGAGGGTCAATTTGAACATTATTTTTAATCTTTATTTACTTTTCTTGGTTGCTAGAAAATTCTTTCATGTTTTCTTCTTAAAATTAAAAAAAGTATGTCAACTTATTTTTGCTTTCTGATTAGGTAAATAGGTTATTCAAATGATATTTTGTATTTATTTCTCCATCTATATGTTCATTTTTATTCACCATGACTTAAGAAATTCCAAATAAATTTATTGTATGGAATGGGGAAAATGTTTTATCTCTTTTTATATCTTTGTTGGCATTTTAACTAGGAAAAGGGTTGGGTATGCATATTTCTAAGGTTGGAATGTATTTACCCTTCTCTTATCTTACTCTTCCCAGTATTTATTTCTGAAAACACATAGTGCCAGCTGCTTTCCCCTGTAATGGCATGTTTCCAAAAAAGCCCATTAATAACAACTAAAAATTGTATTTTTCATTTTCTAGGCCATGAAAACACTCAATAGTTTTAATAGAACAATGACATTTCATTCTTCAAAACTGGCATTAGTCTGTATCCAAAAACTCACATAGCCCAAATCCATTTCAGGTTGCTTGAAAAACTAATGTCTTCCTTTTATAATTTGTTTTTCCATTTATAACATTTTACTTCTAATTGAAATGCTTCCAAATGGATCAATTGGAAGTGTTAATATTAGAAGCCTTGTAAACCTACAGTTAATCATGGTCATTGGGGAAAAACTGGGAACTTTTCCTGTATAGTCAGGAAAAAGACAGGGATGTCCACTCGTGCCACTGTTATTTAACATAGTACCAGAAGTCCTGGCCTTAACAATCAGACAACAAAAGGAAATAAAAGGCATCCAAATTGGCAAGGAAGAAGTAAAACTTTCACTATTTGTAGTTAACATGATACTTTAAATAGAAAATCTGGAGCTCCAAAAAATTTCTGGAACTGATATACAAATTCAGTAAAGTTGCAGGATACAAAATCAACATCCAGAAATCTGTTGCATAGAAAGAGAAATTAAGGAATCAATCCCATTTACAATTGTACCAAAAACAATAAGATACCTAGGAATAAACCTAACCAAAGAGGTGAAAGACCTATACTCTGAAAACTACAGAACACTTAAGAAAGAAATTGAGGAGGACACAAAGAAATGGAATAGCATTCCATGTTCATGGATTAGAAGAACAAACACTATTAAAATGACTATACTACCCCAAGCATTCTACACATTTCATGCAATCTCTATCATAATACCAAAGCATTTTCCACAGAGCTAGAACAATCCTAAAATTTATATGGAACTATAAAAGACCACAAATAGCCAAAGCAACCTTGAAAAAGAAAAGCAAACCTGGAGGCATCACAATTCTAGACTTCAAGTTATATTTCAAACCTGTAGTCATCACAACAGTATGGTACTGGCACAAAAGTAGACACATAGATCAATGGAACTGAATAGAAAACCCAGAAATGAACCCACAATTATATGGTCAATTAATTTTCAACAAAGCAGGAAAGAGTGTCCAATGGGAAAAAGATAGTCTCTTCAACAAATAGTGTTGGGAAAACTGGACAGCAACATGCAAAAGAATGAAACTGGACACCATACACAGAAAAATTTTTGAAATGTGTTAAAGACCTAAATGTGAAACCTGAAATCATAAAAATCCTAGAGGGTAGCATAGGCAGCAACCTTTTTGACATCAGCCATAGCAACTTCTTTCTCAACATATCTCCCGAGGCAAGGGAAACAAAGGCAAAAATAAACCGTGGGACTTCATCAAAGGAAAAACCTTCTGCATAGTGAAGGAAACAATCAATAAAACTAAAAGCATCCTACAGAATGGGAGACGATATTTGTAAGTGACATATCTGATAAAGGATTAGTATCCAAAATATACAAAGAACTTCTACAACTCAACACCCAGTAAACGAATAATCCTATTAAAAATGTGCAGAAGACATGAATAGACAGTTTTCCAAAGAAGACATCCAGATGGCCAAGAGACACATGAAAAGATGTTCAGCATCACTCATTGGGAAATGCAAATCTAAACTATGATATCACCTCACACTGGTCAGAATGGCTAAAATCGAAAACATAAGAAGCAACATGTGAGGATGTGTACAAAAAGGAACTCTGATGCACTAGTGGTGGGAATGTAAACTAGTACAGCCACTGTAGAAAACAGTATGGAGGTTCCTCAAAAAGTTAAAAATAGAACTACCAAACAATTCAGCAATTGCTCTACTAAGTATTTACTCAATACAAAAATACTAATTCAAAGGAATGTATGCATCCCAGTGTTTACAGCAGCATTATCAATAATAGGTAAACAGTGGAAAAGAGCCTAAATGTCCAACAACTGATGAATGGATAAAGAAGTGATACACACACACACACACACATACACACACACAGGAATATTACTCAGACATAAAAAAGAATGAAATCTTACCATTGCAATGATGTGGATGGAGCTAGAGAGTAGTATGCTAAATGAAATAAGTCAGTCAGAGAAAGACAAATACTGTATGGCTTCACTCATATATGGAATTTAAGAAACAAATATATAAATACTCTTAAGAAAAAAACCCTTGGACTTCATAATTTCCTATAGATTTTTTAAATTAAGTTTTCACTTATAAGTTTTTTGGGAAAATTCAAACCTATAGGCATCTTCCCTGGGGCAGGATATGTGTTTACATGTCGAAATTATCACATCTCCTTAGGATCCTTAGTGTTCAACTCAAGTCACTACTTCGAAAAGCCTAATGTAAAATAGCCACAAGGAAGCTGCACTGTCTTGCATTTGGCACTATTGTGGAGGCTCTCTAGGACAATCACTAACTTAGAATGTATTTTTACATATTTGATATATGGATATGCTTAACTTAAATATATATATGTCATTCTAAATAACTATCAGGGTAAAATGATTTTTTAAAGTGCAGTTTGTTTGATAGACCTAACATTTCCAAGCATGGAAATCATGAACAAAGCTCCATTTATTCTTGGAGGGAAGCATAATGGAATGTGAGCATTCAGCCATCCCTCACAGTCTTCGTAATAAGCTTGACCACTTGCCCAACACTGTTATTAAGTTCTTGATTTACAAATATGGATGGAGTCCCTATTATTATGAATTTTATAATCTGAGGATAGAAAGTTAGACAAGTAATTATATCAATGTGTCATCATGTATATACACATACATACTGAGTAGGATTGCCTACCCGGGGAGGTCAAGAGTGGCTTCTGTGACCAGGTGACTTTAGAACTTCATTGATGGGAGAAGGAGGATGTAGGAAGCTTTCAGGTAACTGCAAGTAGTTGGATATGCCAAAGAGTTAATGCCTTTTTTTTTTAACGTTTTTTTTTTTGTTTTGTTTTTGTTTTTTTTTTTTACACAGAGTGAGAGAGCACAAACAGGCAGAGCAGCAGAGGGAGAGGGAGAAGCAGGCTCCCCACTGAGCAGGGAGCCCAATGCAGGGCTCAATCCCAGAACCCTGAGATCATGACCTGAGCCAAAGGCAGACGCTTAACCCACTGAGGCACCCAGGCGCCCCCCCCCTTTAAAATTTTTATTTATTTATTTGACAGAGAGAAAGAGAGAGAGAGAGATCACAAGCAGGAGGAGTGGCGGGGGGAGAGGGAGAAGCAGGCTCCCTGACTCCACTGACTGAACCACCCAAACACCCCGAGTTAATGCCTTTTGAGAAATGGTTGAAGGAATGCAGAATGATTGCCTGGACAAGTTTTGAAAAATGCTTTTAAATATTGAAAACAAGTTCGTTCCTGAATATGATTGTTGTTGTATGTATCAACACTAAATCCTGTCCTAAACTTTATTAAAATGAACAACTTTTGAAAATGGGAAAAGTCATGTAAATTGGAATATACTTTCCTCCTAGTTTTCTGCACAAAACTGGTGCTCAAAAATGCTGACTGTTACTATGATGGGAAGCTGTATTTCCACTGTTCCTTGATTCCAATTCACATTTTGGTATCTGTTAAGAAAAAAAAGATAACAGAAGACAAATTTTCTATTTATAAATAACTCTTCCTCATACCACATAAAAATAAATTGCAGTATGCATAAATGTGATATTGCAGTAAAAGGTAAACAGAAAAACTTGGTTATAAATATTACTTGTGCACTGCCACATGCATTAAAAAACACTTATAGTACATTAGATATATTTCAAAATATAGAAAATGACTTTTATATCTGTAATGAGCAAACATGTATAAATATCCACATGCATTATGAAACAAAAGCATTGTATTTGAAGAAAACATTAATGATAATATAGATAAATGAGTTAGAAGTTCTGATAAAATAAAAGGCCCCAGTGTAATCATTTATTATTTAAAATTATGAGACTTACTTATTTTTAATATAATTTTTTTGTTCTTTAATGTATCACTTATTTTATGATTATTAAATATGAGATGTTAATGACAGTTTGAAACATATGGAAAATTACAAAGAAAATACAACCAGGGACACCTGGGCAGCTCAGTTGGTTAAGCAACTGCTTTCGGCTCAGGTCATGATCCTGGAGTCCCAGGATCAAGTCCCACATCAGGCTCCCTGCTCAGTGGGGAGTCTGCTTCTCCCCCTGACCCTCCTCCCCTCATGCTCTCTTTCTCACCCTCTCTCAAATAAATAAATAAATAAAATCTTAAAAAAAGAAGCAAGTCAACCAGGAAATATAACACTAACAATATCCATTCTTGAGTTTTCAATTTTAAATATGTATTATCCATTACTGCTGTATTGTCAAATGATAGCATTATAAATTATATACTTTTATGTAATTATTGTATGGATTCATACGATATGGACTCATACAGGATGGACTCATTATGCTGCCATAACAAACAGCCCCAAGTCTCCGTGTTTTAAAACAAAGGACTATTCCTTGCTCTTGCTACACAGCATCTGCATTAGCTGTTCTCTGTCTCACCTCACAGGACCTTGGGTTGACATAGCAGCTGCTTACCATCTGGGAAATTTGCCAGTCCTTGGGAAGGAGGGAAAGAGAGAGTGAGTGTGGCAAATGGTGTATTGGTTCTTAGAAGTCCCACCTGAGAGGCCCTTGGGTGGCTCAGTTGATTAAGCGTCTGACTTAATCTCAGGTCAGGCCTTGATTTTAGGGTTGTGGGTTCAATTCCAGCATTGGGCTCCATGCTGAGTGCGGAGCCTACTTAAAAAAAAAATTGGGGGCACCTGGGTGGCTAGTGGGTTGGGCCTCTGCCTTTGGCTAGGGTCATGATCTCAGGGTCCTGGGATCGAGCCCGGTGTCAGGCTCTCTGGTTGGCGGGGAGCCTGCTTCCTCCTCTCTCTGCCTGCCTCTCTGCCTGCTTGTGATCTCCTTCTCAAAAAAAAAAAAAAAAAAGTTCCACCCGAAAGTGGTATATACCACATGAACTCATCTCAAAGCCCAAAACACGTCATCTAACTCCAAGGGGGCAAGTAGTTCAATCCACTATTTGCCTGGAATAAGAAAAAAAAATTTTTTTGTGGAGAGTTTTTACTGACTACCAAAGTTGTTTTACAAGTATGTGAGAATATTGGCAATTATCTATGACAATAAAACAGAGGTCAGGAAAGTATCAAGTATTAAGAAAGATCTGAAAAATTTTTGTAAGCACCCATGAAACCTCATACTTCCAAAAACTTCATCCTACCCTTTCCAAAAAATCAGTTTTGCTTGTTTGACTTTTGTCTGCTTTCTGAAATATGTCCTTACTTTCTAGTTTCTTGAAAAGCCATACTCGTGATTTTTCCAAACTCATGTGTAACACTGACTCTAAATCTCAGCTTTTTCAAAATTTGTTATGTGGGTGCCTGGGTGGCTCAGTGGGTTGAAGCCTCTGCCTTCAGCTCAGGTCACGATCTCAGGGTCCTGGGATCGAGGCCCACATCGGGCTTTCTGCTCAGCTGGGAGTCTGCTTCCTCCTCTCTCTCTGCCTGCCTCTCTGCCTGCTTGTGATCTCTCTCTCTCTGTCAAAAAAAAAAAAAAAATAAGATCTTTAAAAAAAATTTGTTATGTAACAATTTGTTTATATGTGTTTGTTATTAACATCCTTGTGTCAAAGTTAGCTTTGCAATTTTTAGATGATAAATGGAAGTTACCCAAATTAAGAGAGTCTATCATTCTGATGTTTGTTTGTTTGCTGTTCTCTCCAATAAAGATAATACCTTTTACCAAAAAAATGTTTTTGGAAGGTAGCTGGTATTGAATTGCTTCTTCAAGTCATCATGATTGGGCAGTAGAGCAGCGAGACAGTTACACCTCCATCATTTCTTCATTACTAACTTCTCAAGGTCAAATATTTCTTTACTGCCTCTCATGCACTGCAGTAATTGACACAAATTGGAGTGGTTGCCTTGCTATATTGTTGCCATATTTCTACTGTATTCCACTTCCTTACCCCAACATTTGTCTTACCAGTACTTTGGAATCCATGCCTCCCTGACTACGGTTGTTCAAGAGTTGATCAAGTTGGGCTGATCACAGGACACCCTTACTCTCCAGTTATAGTAAGTGGTTCAGAGCTGAAGGGGTAGAGACTTGTGCCTGGACCGTCTGAATCTGCCTATTAGATTTTTTTTAGTGGAGCTAGAATGGAAAGCCCTTGACTTGCTGATGGCAAAAATTGAGCCTCCTATGTCAGTAGTTACAGCTGTGTTGGAAAAAGTGATTCTGAAAGAAAAAGTCAACAGAAAAAAAATGAGAGTGAGGAAGAGAGAGATTTCTGATTGTTCTCATGTCTGTTTTTTTTGTTGTTTCATGGATCAATTGTTCCTGAGAGCTGGATTCTTGCTCCCTAACCCTTTTGAGGATGAGTCAATAAACTCCTTTATTGTCTCAGTGAACTGAATTTAAGTTTATTTTACTTGTAATTAAGAGAAGTCGGAGAAGGACTAATGCAGGCAGGCCAGATCTGAGGACCCAGAGGGGTTCCCTCAGGATCGGCCAAGATGTTCACTGGCTGCATACAGGATAGAAATGAAGCGTGAGCCTGCTCAGGTGGTGAAAACTGATTTTACTGAAGGTACAGAAAGAATGTTGGTACAGAGTGTCTGTGAGACTCAGAAAGGAAAGGAGAGAGAGTCTTGTCTTTGCTCAGGGTCTCGGTCCGAGGATTGTGGTCTGGCGTGCATGTCACCTCAGGCATCCAGGAACCGGTTAGAACAGAGATGAGGGCCCACGTGTTACTCCTTCAAGCCAGACGGTCTTGGCGTTGAGACGTCTAGCGCCAATGGTCTGGAGTACGCATGTGATAGCTTCATCTGGTCATTCTCACTTGGTCCTTCCTTAGATGTTATTTATTCTAAAGAAATCATTAACTCCTAGTCTCTTACAAGGAGGACATACACTGTTTGCATTCTGAGGCTTGTGTAAAGTTGGGGTGTAGGTCCCAGCAAGAACAGAAGCCAGGAAAGGAGCCAAAAGCAGATTTTAGGGAGTCCTTCTGTTTTCCTATCTCATACTGCCCTGGGTGCTATAAAGATTCTCATGAAGAAATAAGCAAAAATTAATAATACAAGTATTTGCTAATTTCTCCCAGGGATAGCAGAAGGTGTCTGTTTCAGAATGACTTTAAAAGGTAACATTATGTTACTTTATCTCACATTGAATTGGAGTTCACCATTGTCCAGTGTAGGAAAAAGATAAAAAAATTCTGAAAAAGGTTTTATAACGTACTTGAATAAAGAGACAAAACATTATAACGATAAAGGGATATTTAGTTTCTAATTGTAATAGTGTCTTTTTAAAAAAAAATGTGTGGTCTTATGTTAGACTTTATGTCCTAAGATATTTGCAGAAGCACCTATATTTTCCTCAAAATAATAAAGGAGGGTGCCTGGGTGGCTCAGTGGGTTAAGCCTCTGCCTTCGGCTCAGGTCATGATCTCAGGGTCCTGGGATTGAGGCCCACATCGGGCTCCCTGCTCAGCAGGGAGCCTGCTTCCTCCTCTCTCTCTGCCTGCCTCTCTGCCTACTTGTGATCTCTCTCTCTCTTCAAATAAATAAATAAAATCTTTAAAAAATAATAATAATAAAGGAAGAAAAATCAGTCAGAGTGAATAAGGGAAAGTACATTGAAATGACGGAAGTTTCTTTTATTAGTTAAACCTTTATGTAATTTATATATACAAAAATGTATATTTTAATACATAAGTTAAAGCTATTCTGCTGTTTTTTACACAGGATCTGGGGAATGTAGTAGAGGGAAAGCCAGTCCTAAATAGTCTTGGGTTTAATTTCTCATTAATTTGACTTCATTAGCTCACTAGGGTGGCATTTTGTCATGGTGGCGGTGGGGGTAGTTGATCTACGTTAGATCAAATTGATAATAGACCCCTTTATAGAACAGAACAAAAGAGATTAATTACCATTTGGGGGAAAAGGCAGCATAGAATACCTCTGTTTGTTGATTGGTGTGCCTCCTTTTTTCATTAGGAGCAGTTATTTAAGAAACAAAGTCAATTTCAGATGATAGTATTTGGTAAGTAAAGGGTTGAAATAAATATAGCAGGATGGTTTTATATCACTTTATATATTATACTTTATAATTCCTGTAATTATAATGAACTTGAATAGTCTTATCGGCCAGAGTACTTCTCCCCTGATCAATCTTATTGGAACACAGCCATTCTTTAGTAACTACTTGCAAATTCTCTTTTAATTACCCAAATCATTGGCACTATCATATCCAGTATTATAGCTTATGTTTCATTAATTACATTTTAAATTGGCAATTTTCTGGGCGCCTGGGTGGCTCAGTGGGTTAAAGCCTCTGCTTTCGGCTCAGGTCATGATCTCAGCGTCCTGGGATCGAGGCCCGCATCGGGCTCTCTGCTCAGCGGGGAGCCTGCTTCCTCCTCTCCTTGTCTCTCTGCCTGCCTCTCTGCCTACTTGTAATCTCCCTCTCTGTGTCAAATAAATAAATAAAATCTTTAAAAAAAAAAAAAAATTAAATTGGCAATTTTCCAACTGAATTAGAAGTTAGTATAACCCTATTAGCGTTATGTTTACAAGTCATATTTTAATGAGATTTCCTTATGGGAAGATAGTTTCATATGGATAGTGCTGTACATTACATAAATCTTGTGATCTTTTAATCCAAGGTTAAATAAAAAGGTGATTTGAAAACATGAGGCATTATCTAAATACAATATGCCACTCATTTACTCCTCATTCCATAATCTAAGAACCTTGTATTTATTTGAAAGGTCCTTTCCTCGTTTATTCTGATTAGTCCATTTGTATTCTCTGTATTAAATTCCACCATGAAATTGATAATAAATATAACGAACAATATCAACAAAGCAGGCTATGCAGTAGCCTGACTTAGAAAATGCTTGTTGATCTTTACTACCTCACGTTTCAGTGAATCACCTGTTCTATGAAAGTAGTTTTCTGTGGTGTGATATCTACAAAATGGATCCTACTTTCCTTGCACAGAAACAGAGAGATGAGTGTTACACAGATATTCACACCCAAAAAATAACGTTTGGATTTAAAATTTCAATACCTACCATAAAAGCCTGTTTCATTGACATTACTGATTAAAATGGTAAGTTGTTTTTCCTCAAAGTGGTTAATACTGGCAGCATGATTTCCAGACATTAGCAAATTTTGCTATGAAAGGAACAGACTGTCCATAGAGTACCAAACACTGATATGTTCTTCCTACCAATTTCACCTTTGCTCCCCACCAAATCCCCTTTAAGAAAACCTGTATAACAATTTTTGAGCTTGCAAATAGCTGGATTAAGAAATAAATTTATGAAGTGAATTATGAGGTAATCTACAGCACTTACAATATGAATTGATTCACAAAATTCAATTTACACTAATCTTTCATACAGTCAGGCTTGCCACCAGATGACACAGAACTGTAAGTAGTAAAAGATAAAATTCCGGTGCAACGAACTGGAGATATAACTGAATACAGATGAATAGCCTAACTGATACTAGACCAGGAAAACTTTGAATTAGAGAATTATTTCTCTGCATGAAAAGGTCTTTTCACTAGTTTGCCATTGTAAAGATGATGAAATTATAGAATTATGTCTGTGAAATGCACTTTACTTGAACACATGCAAAGATAGAAAAAAAAACTTTTCTGCATTACTAATATGTTAATTAATAGGAGGTGTTTTTGGTGTGTAAACATCAATTTCTGTGGAAACATGGACATAGTTGCATTACATTGCAATTAGGCAGTTGTTATTAGAAATATTATTCATAATAAAGTAAATTTTATTTTTTTTATTTTTAAAAAATATTTTATTTTTTATTTGACAGAGAGAGAGAGAGAGAGAGAGAGAGAGAGAGAGAGCACAATTAGGGGGGAGGGCAGAGGAAGAGGGAGAAGCAGACTGTTCTGTGAGCACAGAGCCCCATGTCTGGCCCAATCCCATGACCTGGAGATCATGACCTGAGCCTAAGTCAGATGCTTAACTGACTGAGTCACCAAGGACCCCCAATAAAATTAATTTTAAAAATGTATTTATGACATGATTTTTGCTTCTAGCTGGATTCTTTCTAACATTGGTAAATTAAGTAGGTTTTTTTCATTATCCATATTTTAATGGTCTGCAAACTGAAACAGATCTTAAAGGATTTGCCTTAGGATACAGAGTTTCTGATAGTAGAGTTTTTCCTTCACTGTGTGCTGTTTCCAACTATAAAGAATCCTCAGAGATGAAGCCATTTACCTTGCCAAGTTTATAGTGAAGTGGTGACAAAATAAAGCTGAAGCCATAAAATGTTGAAGATTTAGAAAAACCAAATCTTTGAGTGTTTGGGAAACCTTATCTAGCAAAAGCCCTTGTTGAGGCAGAGTCGAAGTCTCTAGTCTGTTTACCACTGAGTGCCTAAATATTCATTGTGCTATGCTCTGTAGCTTCATCCTGCCATGCCTAACACAGAACTAGTCCCAACAAAGAACCTCCTCTTTTTCTGTTTGAGGCCAAACTCCACCTTAGGGTCTTACTCTTGGAGTACTTCTGCACTCCCATCGCTGGAGTGGAATTAACAGAAAATGACCCAATGGTGAAGCAGTTACTGGGCCTTTCTGCTGTGCTTCAACCGTGTTTCACCTCAACACCTACTTCTGGGCACCTCACATTGTAGAAGCTCAACAGATGCTCAGCAGAAAGTTGCTTCAACTGAATCTAAACAGACTGTTTGACCATGGAAGCTACATGCCAAGGGTGCCTGAGCCCGTTGCCTGAAAGAAAGCTCGTGTTATTTTTTGCATCTCAGGCGGTAGTATTTAAGTCAACATGATGGTATCTGGTGAGTAGGCCAATTCTGATATTTTAATCAGCCAAACAGTGTCAGCTGCTTGCCTGAGGTCATGGATTTTAGAACTGAAGTATACAATTTTTAGGTTTTAAGATGAGAATTTGGTCTCATTACATTTTTATAAAGTCACTATTGGGATAAATATACTCTAATAATTTGGATAATAATTCTGAAAACTGATCAGTTACTAAATTTAAGATAGAAAAGAGTGTTCTTATTTATTTTGAGGAAGGTTTCTTGTTATCAAGGGTTCAATCTGATATTCCATAATCCTGGAACAATATGCTGCTATTGGCAGTTTATGGGATTAAAATATGAAAATAAATATGGTTGAAAGTTAAATGGCCACTGTCCTGTTGGGAGTAGGAAAAACCATTGTTCATGTATTATCTTAAAATTAGTGATTTTAGTGAGAAATAATTTTTATATTTAATGGTCCCTGTTAGCAGTCTCCAATTACAGTCTAATTAATATGTTCCAGATATTATGTCATTACTTATTGTTTTTTTTTTTCATAGAAACTAACTTTTTCCAATGTATATCTTGGCTATAGGAAACAACATGACATCATTTAAGATTTCAGTTCTTCACAGTTTCTGCTTTTCTCCATCAAAACTTGACTTTCTTTTTGGTTATTGGTTTTCTGAATACAGAATGGAAGTATGTTTATATTGAAAAATTTGAAAATTCAGATAAGCATAAATAAAAAAAATAAATGCCTACATTTACTACCAACCATTCAGAGGTAACCACTGAAACACTATGTTGTATGTCATCTGGTAATACCTTCTGTGGAATATATTTTATTTTAAACAAAATCCGGATCTTAGCATATTAATTTTTTGGACATTTTTTTCTTTCAGTTAATTGTCAAACTTTTTCAAATCAGTGAACGTCTTCAACTATTAATTTCAAATCAATGAACATACTTTCAACTCTATTAATTCAAATCAAAGTTTGACTATAATGTGGGAATCCAACAAAAATGATATACAGTAATGCAAACTGGTACAGCCACTCTGGAAAACAGTATGGAGATTCCTCAAAAAGTTGAAAATGGAGCTACCCTACGACCCAGCAATTGCACTACTGGGTATTTATCCTAAAGACACAAAGGTAGTGTTCCTCAGGGGCACGTGCACCCGAATGTTTATAGCAGCAATGTCCACAATAGCCAAACTATGGAAAGAACCTAGATGTCCATCAACAGATGAATGGATAAAGAAGATGTGGTATATATATACAATGGAATATTATGCAGCTATCAAAAGAAACGAAATCTTGCCATTCGCAACGACATGGATGGAACTGGAGGGTATTATGCTGAGCGAAATAAGTCAATCAGAGAAAGACAATTATCATATGATCTCTCTGATATGAGGAACTTGAGGGGCAGGGTGGGGGGTTGTGGGGGGTAGGGAGGGAAAAATAATGAAACAAGATGGGATGGGGAAGGAGACAAACCATAAGAGACTTCTAATCTCATAAAACAAACTGAGGGTTACTGGGGGGTGGGAGGGTAGGGATAGGGTGGATGGATTATGGACATTGGGGAGGGTTTGTGCTTTGGTGAGGGCTGTGAAAGATGTAAGCCTGATGATTCACAGACCTGTACCCCTTGGGCAAATAATAAAAATAAAATTTAAAAAAAAAATGATATACAGTAAGATTTATGTACAAAATAAGCCGAGATGGTAATGAGAAAGGAACAAAAAATGGGGCAGAGATCGTGGATACACATAAAGATATGAACTGAAGATGAAACAGTTTTACTCCCTAACTCAACAAATACTGCAGTTTTTGAGCCTTTAAAATTTTCTCCTTACATTCGTATATGGTCCAGTCTTATTGGAGTTGTATTCACTCTTGTAGTGCCCTATTTTGTGCAGCCAGAATAACCAGTTGATGGTGTCAGCATTTCACCTAGATACCTCCGTGCTCAAGGTCATAAATTCATTGGGTACATTTTCTATCTTCCAAGTTATAGTTAATCATTTGAGACAAGTTTTTGCCTCAACATAACATACTTTGTACTTTTCCAGCTTCCTATAATGGTTTTCTCATTATTCTCCATTCTCTTCATTCTCCTTTGACGCTTGTTAGCCATGTTCTACTTGGCTCCAAAGGTGACCTGGCGTGTTTTAGGCCACAGCCCCTTTTTCTTAGGGATTTCTAGATAGTTAACCATTTCCACAATAATGCTGCATGATAACCAGGCCAAAATTTTAGCAACATTTAATAAAAATCTTTTTTCTCCTATGTGACTGGTTATTCTAGGTCCTTTGCATTTCCACCTAAAGTTTAGCATTGGCTTCCCAGTTTTGACAAAAAGCATGATAGTATTTTGATCAACATTTCATTGAATTTATAGATCAATTTAGGGAGAATTGATAACAATATTAAGTCTTCTCATTCATTAACATGGTATAACTTTCCCTTTATTTAGTCGTCTTTAATTTCTCTCAATAATATTGCATAGTTTTTAGTTTGCAGTTCCCACACATCTTTTGTTAAGATATGTGTACTGGAGATGCTGTTACAAATATTTTGAAATTTTATTTTTTAATTTTTAATTGATAGTCTATAGAAATACAATTGATTTTGTGTTCAATTTTTTTTCCAGTGACATTGGAAAATTCACTTATTAGTTTAGTTGAGGTTTTTTTTGTAGACTCTAAGAATTTCTATTTACATGGCAATGTAATTTTTGAATAAAGATATTACTTCTTCCTTTCTGATCTTTATTAAAGATTGTGATTATAGTGCTGTACACATGGTTATAATTATTAAAATTCTCTGAGTTTCTACCAGTCTCCAGATTCCCTGCTAATATTTATGTTCTGACTGTTCTCTGGGATTTGTAACCTTATTCTGAATATAGAAAAATGGAAGAAAGACATGGGTGGATTTACATCCCTTTGGCCCAGAAGAGCAGTTACATGATTTTCTGATTGACACAATCCCTAGTTTTCTGGGTCAGGAACATGGATGGTTTGGAAGAACAAATATTTTTCTGCCTATATTTTTAGGTTGTTTTTTTATTTTCTCATAAATTGAAGGCAGTGTGTGTCATTTGCTGAATTCTGATTTGTTTTTCTAAACCTAGCCCTGACAGCCTTGCAATTGTTGTCAATCCCTCCAAGATTATAGTGTTAGACAACTGCCTGATAGTTATATTTTTCTTTGTGGTTTTGGGTATTTATCTTTCTTCTGTATTTGATATTTTGGGGACAAGTTGGAAGGAGCTGCATTTGGAGATTGCTAAGCCAGTTGTCAGAATGAACTGGAAATATCACTATTTTTTATTGAAAACTGAATTCCCAAGGCCAATTCATGCACCAGTAAGTTCTAATCCATTTAGGTTTCAAGATGAGACAATATTAACTTTTGCATCAAAAATTGTATTCCTAAAACTTCTGCTATTGTTAAAAGATTAAGCACCTTTTCCTCATTATTTGTTATAACTGTGCTTCTTATAGGAGGTCTTTCATGGTATAATATTAGCTGTGCTTGAATTACCTTTATATTTCGTTAAGAGTTGGCCATGAGATTCTCAATTCCTTTTAGGCAGAGGGAAGAAGGGTGCAGAGTGTTGGCAGTGACATGGTGTGCATTTAACTATTTCCTCAGTTTTGCTTTGGGCAGAATGTTTGAGGAAATATATCTTATAGAGAGCCCTTGAAAACATTTTTAGTATAAGATAATGTTAAAAATTTAAAGAATCCATGCAGTATTCTTTTTTTGTCTTTTTAAAAATTTAATTTGTTTTTTTAAAATTTAAATTCAAGTTAGTTAACATACAGTGTATTAATAATTTCAGGGTAGAGTTTAGTGATTCATCAGTTGCATATAACACCCAGTGCTCATTATATCCCTGCCCTCCTTAATGCCCATCATCCAATTTTGCCACCCTCCCACCCACCTCCCTTCTAGCAACCTTCATTTTGTTCCCTAGTTAAGGGTCTCTTATGGTTTGCCTCCCTCTCTGTTTTTATCTTACTTTATTTTTCCTTTCTTTACCCTCTGTTCATCTGTTTTGTTTCTTAAATTCCACATATGTGTGAAATCATGGTATTTTTTTTCTCTGACTGACTTATTTCACTTAACATAATACCCTCCAGATTCCATCCATGTCATTGCAAATGGCAAGATTTCATTCTTTTTGATGGCTGACATTCCATTATATCTAGCTAGCTAGCTAGCTAGCTACCTATATCACATCTCCTTTATCTACTCATCTATTGGTGAACATCTGGGCTCTTTCCATATTTTGACAATTGTGGACATTTACAAAATCCATGCAATATTCTTAATTTGGTAAATGTTGTATGAAGCCAGAGAATTCTGCTAAAGTTCTTTTTTTCTTAATCTGGATGTTCTCTAATCTTATGAAATTTACTGGCAGTGGGGAATTGAGAAGAAGTAAGAGAGTAGGTGGGCAGAAAGAGTAGAGGAGGAAGCTCAAATCTTCTGACTCCTAAAGTCCTCTGAAGTCACCGTCAGCTGTAGATCCTGGCTTTACCATGGCTTCAGCTGGGACCTCAGTGTCCCAAGACATGGAGTGTTCAAGAACTCTGGAAACTGCACTATGCATGTGTTTTCTCCTAAACATTGCCTTTATCATTATCTCTTGAAAATAGATGACTTATCTGTCGTCCATAGTTTTTTGAAGGAATGTGCTTCCCACTTCCATTACTACCCAACTAAAACCTGGAAACATCTGGAGGCAGGAAGCACAGAAGGTTGAACCTCAAGGCACTTACATGTTCAGTGACACTCTTCATTTAACCTATGCCAGTATGTGTGAGGCTTAATGATAATAGCAACATGTTAAGGCAGTGTTTGACCATTGTTTAGCAATCCAACATCATGTATAATTTCCAGTTAGTTTAAGCTCAATATAAACTATTCTTCTTTTTGGTATTTTTCTGCTTCTCTAAGCAATTATTTTCAAGGTAGCAAAGCATTGGTCCCATGAACTGCACCAAAAAAATGTAAGGTGCTTAGTGAAGTTTCATTTGCTAGGTCATTGAAAGTCAGTGTGATCCTATAGCTTTCTTGTTCCTCTCACATTTCAAGCTGCCTGTCTAAGCAGAGTCTATGCACTGCCTGTTCCCTCTTCCTGGACAGTGTCCCCTAGATCGTCACCGGAATCATCACCCTCACCTTTCACCTGGGTCTCTGCCCACATGACCTCACTGCCCTGGAGAGTTCTTCTTGACTACATCATTCCAAATAGCACCTCCCCTCTCTCTCTTTTTCCTCTAATGTTGCTTTGTTTTTCTTTGTGACATCATCAGTATTATATTTTTACCCATTTACTGATGGGTTGGTTGCCTGTTGTAGAAACTATAATGTAAGCTCAACGAGGACATGAATTTTGTTCACTGTGTGTACGTAATGCCTAGAACGGTGCCTGGCACTCCATAGTTAGTAGGTAATTTTCTTTTAGTAATAACTGAATGGGTGACCTCTTCCTTGATCTTTCTTACTAGGCCAGAGTACTCTCCTCCTTGCTTCATAGGATTTATTAGTCTGAAAATACATCCTAATATTAGCATGTTTATTCTCCACCCCTCCCAACCTGCCATGTAATAGAGACTTCAACTAACAGTGGTTTCAATAAGAGGGAAGCTTATTTCTCTTTGGTGTAATAGTGTGTAGGTAGGCAGTACAAGGGGTGATGGAGGAGCCAGGAGGTCATTCGGAGCCACAGCTCCTTCTGTCTGGTTCCTCAACCATGCAAAGGGCACAGCCCTTCTGGGCACTGCTGGGATGGCCATCACGTACACACGTCCACCAGCAGGAAGAAGAAAGGAGAAGAGAACGTCCACCCCTCCTCTCCTTTTATGGTGTGGTAATTTTCAGCTACAAGTGGGTCTGGAAAATAGAGTATTTATTCTGCCCAGGTAAAAACTCATTTATCATGGAGATGGAAGAAATTATCCTGCAGGACAAGTAGCAGGCCCTGCTACAATCCTTTTGGGGCATAATTTAATAATGTTCCTCTCTCCCACTGAACTGTTAAACACCTGTGGTTTTTCTTTTTGTTTTATCCTGAGGCCCTAGCACCATGCCATCACATAGTGGTTACTTCATAACTATGTAGTTATATATTATATTATATTATATTATATTATATTATATTATATTATAT
The DNA here is from genome assembly GCA_002007465.1 of Ailurus styani. Lineage (NCBI taxonomy): Eukaryota > Metazoa > Chordata > Mammalia > Carnivora > Ailuridae > Ailurus > Ailurus styani. Next base: position 200,739 of record LNAC01000675.1, on the reverse strand, counting down.
TATATTTTATTACTCAATAACTACATAGTTAAATATTTTATTGATGACACAGCTCTTAACTAGGCATGCCCATTTGTCATAGGAGGAACTTTTTCAGTGAGGTGGGAGAAGGGAAGATTATTAGTCTAGGTAAGAGGAGAGGGAAGTTCAAGGTAAGGGAAGTGTGGATGAGGATGAGGCAGGAGTAGTTGCGACATTGAAGGCTTTTGGAAGAGGAGGAGCCTGGCATGGGAACTGTCTGAGGTTAGGGAATGATAGCTGATGGGTCCTTTGTGGTGGTCACTACAAGCTCCCCAAGGGAAGAATGGGGAGGCAGACAGGTGGATTTCTGGGAATCCAGGAGCTGGTTGGGTCCTGTGGTCCCACCTTTCATTCCCTGAGCTGCCCAGATTCTTCATAAAATCACCATTCTGCTGAGCTTACTTCCCATTATGATTTTTCTCTCTTTCAAGCAAACAAAATCCTGACTGACATATCATTTCGAAAAGGGCCTTGAAACTTGTTCTTGGATTTATGGATAACACCTAGGTTGTATGTAAACATCTTTGTTTATAAGCAAAAACTCCTGGAATGTTGAAAGAAGCGTATTTCTTATGAAGTTGAACTTAGTGCATCAGAAAAAATACCCATTAAAAGCTTATAGATGCATGAAAATGATTTAAAAGATGAGTGCTGTTAAATATGATAAATTTCTGTTAATAGCAACACTTTTGGTGAAAGAAATCTTATTTTATATTATATTGATAATAAAATAAATGGCATAGAGAAAGCACATTGATGTAGGCAAGATGTTGGGGTTCAGAGGTGACTGCCAAGGAAGAATTCTTGAGATGTCTTCGGTGCAAAAGTGTGGTTTTATTAAAGCACAGGGACAGGACCTGTGGGCAGAAAGAGCTGCACGAGGATCATGAGGAGTGGCACATTATATACTTTCAAGTTGGGAGGAGGTTAGGGATAGCGTAATTCTCTAAGGAATAGTGGAAGCAATTCCTTACCTTACCAAGTTTCCAGGACCTTGAGAGGGCTAGCTGTTGTTAGGAAAAGGTCATTCATGAGACCCTTAGTCATGAGACCATTCAGATGTATATTGGTGGGTCATATGCTTGGGGGAATGATTGCCAACATGTATCATGGCGGGTAGGGATAGTTTCCAAAGGAAATTTCCAAAGTAATTTTCGAAAGGAAGTTTCCAAAGTAATTTTTATATGTTAGAGTAGACTCACAGGATCCTGGTGGCTGGGCTAAGATTGCCTTATGCTCTTGGCAAAGTATTAACATCCGGGCAGCTGAGCTCTTAGATGAATGGTCATTCTGCCTCTTTCAAGGACTTATTAATGGATTCTCAGCAGTTAAGTTTTCTTTTGCCTTTGTTTCCCACATCAACATTTGAAAAATATTGAAAGGGAGCAGAATTTGCTACCCCAAAGTATATGCCTCTTTGATGTAAGGATTATTTTAGACTGATTAGTTTTAAGAAACAGACATGGAAAAGCTCTAAAAGCTGAGTAAAAGAGACATTTACACTGATAAAAGAAATCTCCATTCATAAGGGTGTCTCCCTCTGGATACCAGGAAGGGGAGCATTACTAAATCCCTAGGAATTCTTATCAGTGAAGACACTGATTTAAATCCTCATAACAACCACATGTGTTTACTGTGCTTTTTCCGGTAGCTTCCAAAAACTGGCTCCCTATTCCTCAACATCTCCCTTTGTCTTTAGCTGGTGATGGTATTTAAGGTGGTAACTTGGGCCATTTTGGGAAGTTACTTTTCCTAGGGATCTCCTGTATATATAGGAGGTATACATGTTATTAAATTCCATTTGTTTTTCTCTTATTAATCTGCCGTTTTTTATGGGGGGATGGGGTCTTATCCAAGAACCTACAAGGGTAGAGGAAAAATCATTTTCCCACCCCTATGCTATAAAAACCTGTTTTTCTTTGAGGACTTTATATACCTAAAATAACAATAATGGGAGGGAGCGGTGATCCTTAAAAAAAAAAATGAAGCAAATAATACAAAAAATAGAATCTTCTGAAAATGGTGATATTAACTTGAACAGGAAAAAAGAAAAGGACAAAGACAAAGGGCATTTTAACTATCAGAACTTTATCATGTCATCATCATAATAAGATTCAGATGCCTTTGCCTTAGGTGGAAGCAATTTTGCATCCTACTCTGAGTCTCATGGTAAAAAACTACAATGTGAAAAGGTCACTTTCACAACAAATTGTATCAAGGATGAAAAGTGAACAACAATAATGCCAGTATTATTTTGCTAAGGTGTTCTGTGAATTGAAAGTAGCAAAGTTTGTGGCTAAATGTATGGTTTGCCATGTCAGTATAATGTTGATATTTGAATCAGAAAATCTAAAAAAAAAAAAAGAAAAGAAAAGAAAGAAATGTGGGTTCTATTTAAGTTGCGATATATTTTACCAAATTCTAATATATCATAGTGATATAGTTTTAATGTTGGTGAAGTCTGCAGCCAGTGGCCAAGAAAGAATTCTTGAGACGTTTTGGTGCAAAAAGTTGACTTTTATTAAAGTATGGGGACAGGACCCCTGGGCAGAAAGAGCTGCTAAACTGAGGTTGTGAGGAATGGTTGATTATATACTTGAGAGTTGGGGTTTGGGGGTTAGGAATAGCGTAAGTCTCTAAGGAATTTTGGAAGCAAAGTTTCCAGGACCTTATAGGGCCAGCTATTATTAGGAAAAGGTCATTTATTACTGTCCAATAAAACCTTAGTCATGAGACCCTTCAGATGTATATCAATGGGTCATATGCTTGAGGGATGATTGCCAACATCTATTTTAGGGGGTAGAGAAAAAGGAATTTTTATATGTTAGAGTAGACTTACAGGATCCTGGGGGTCAGTCTAAGATTGCCTTTTGTCCTTAGCCACTGAGGCACGGAGTTCCTAGAGGAATGTTACTTTGTCTGTTTTGAGGACCTGTGAATGGGTTGTAAGTAGTAAAGAAATTTAATTTTTCTTTTGCCTTTGTTTCCCACATCAATGGGATCCATTTTTATAGTTTTTTATGGATAATATCATATCATGCTTCCCACTTCATACCATTCTTATTTTATAAGTTAACGATTAGTCTGGGACAGAGTATGATGGGCCTCTATGACAGGTTAATTAGTCGGAAGCTTTGCTAAATGGTGAGCAATATAAGAGTATTTGACAGGACAATAAAATCATGGGAATTTGGTTTGAAAAAGATTGCTCTGTGACAAGCAGGAAGATTGACATGAGGCATCCAGGTTGTAGGAAGGGAGATTTGTAGTGGGGGATTTGACATTTGAAATCTCATGTTCTTTCTCTACCCATTCATGTGCTTGCTAAACTGCTGGCTAATGTTTGAACTTCTCCTCTTTCTCCTCCTTCTTCTTTTTCTTTTGTCTTCAAAGTAATGGGGGATAGTCGATAAAAAGGCAGGCAGGGGCAAGAGATCTCCGTCCTAAGAGGAAACTACCCTTAAAAGGAAAAAGACCCCATCCTGTTAATCTACACCACCCTGGAGGGAACCCTCCACCCTTGCCCACCTGAACAACTACCTGATCTGTAGATGAGCAGGTGGACAAAAACCTGATTGGGTGGCAGGCTCATGGAGGGCTAATTAGATTAAAACAGCCTGCCAGCAATCTCATAAAAACCCCTGGACTTAGAAACTCCAACAGCAACCCTTTCAGGTCCCTTCCATTTTCAGGAGCTTTGTACTACCACTCAAAGTTTGCATTGCGGCCCACCACTCTTCCTCTGGTCTACCTCTTCCTTCTTTGAAGTGGCGTGACCAAGAACTGAGGGATACTAACGGAAAAGAAATCCTGAAACAAAAGTGCAGTTATCTTTGTGAGAGAGGGATTATTTTTACTTATAATTTTTGCTCTCGTGGTGACAGAGCTTTCAGGGGTTAGGACTAAGGACAGACTTGAATTGCTGCTGCCATGTTGAGTTCAGAATCCTTATTTCTTACCAATGACTAAACTTTGTATTAGCTTAAACTTCTTGTGCCAGGCTTCTTCTTATGTAGGATTGGTTTCTCTGAAAAGAGTTTTCAGGTGCCTGCTTATAGACCAATCAGTTCGGCAGACATGCCTGGATATGTCTGAACCCCAGGAGCTGATACAACTCAAGTTTTCTTAGGACGCTCCTCAGCCTTGTAAATAGGCTTCCGACAGGCCTATCTTTTCAGTTTGCGAAACACGCCTGAACCTGCCTGAATCCCAGCAGTGAGCAGGAGTGTCTCGACAGAGCTTTTTGCTGTATACAGCAGATAGGGTGAAAATAAAATAAAAAACCAGAATGATTATCTTTGTATCAAATTTAATATCTCTTAAGGGTTTTCACATATTTGATCTTCCAAAGACCATTGTGAGGTACACACATTTCTTATGAAAGCATTTCTTATCATCCTATTTCAAAGCCAAGAGAATTAGTAGGAGATGTGAAGTGAGTGGGAGAGGATAGAAAGCATCTTTCTGATCATTGAAATGGAAGATAATAGGACATTTTTGTGGCTGCAGGAAGAGGAGGAAGAGGTATGTGGAAAGATGTAGAGGTAATTGACAATCAAAGACGCACAAGAGCATGAGAGGAAACCCTTCCTGGCTGAAATACAGAATCAGTCTGAAGTTGCTGGGGAGAGAAATATCATAAAACAGTATACTTCTGAATTTGTTTTCAACAAATCATGGAAAAAAACCCCAGACCTATGTAGGTGAAGATCATCTAGTTGAAAAATATATCTGTCACATCTGACTGGTTTTGTAGAACTCTGGTGCTTTATTAATACTGAAATTAGTCCACTGTGGGACACCATACTGAATATAAGATACACCATTGTTTTATGTGTCACTAAATTTTTTTAAATGGTACCAATTAAATATGGCAAGTTAGTAATTGTAACATGCATTCTGATTTCAGAGATGATAAAATGTTTTAAAATATGTATCGCAGAATAATTGAAGGCCATTAATTATACCCTCCAAATATATTTTTATGTCCAATGAGGACAATCTATGCACATTGGTTGGATAAAGTTCATTGTATAAAAGACAATTTTACCTAGCTGGCTGAAGATCTTGATACTTGCCTTGTGTCAACCTGGGAAAAAAATCAACTTTATAAACTGTCACAAGGAAACATAGTACCTCAATACATGGGGCATTTCATTCCCAAGAAATATTTTATGTAAATTTTATCATGGAAGATACCCAATTTTTTTAGGGGATGGGGAGAGGGAATCTTAAGCAGGCTCCATCCCCGGGGGGCTTGATCTCACAACCCTGAGATAACCTGAGCTGAAATCAAGAGTTCGATGCTTAACCGACTGAGCCATCCAGGCGCCCCCAAAGTGTGCAGTTTTTAAAAGATTTTTAAATATTATATTTTTCAATAATTTTGCATGTTTTCTTCCTTGCAATATTTCTATTAGAGGATAAGAAATCATGTTTGTAAGTCCTTTCAATGAAAAAGGAAGTTATCGTCAATCACCTAAAGCATTAAAGAGAAAATCAATTACCAGGTCATATATAAGGCACTTAATTTAGAAAGAACCTCTCTTTGGGACCGCTCTTAAAGTAAGGAATGGTCTCTAGTTGGCTTGGATATATTTAAAAACTCAAGGAAAATAACGAAACCAGCAAAGACCTGAGAAACTGATATGGATAATATATGACTAAAATTTAATGTTAATTTAAAAATTTAATGTTAGTAGTAAGAATGAACAAGTCACTAATTCATGTGTCTGATGCGTGTTCCCAGAAATCATGAACATCTCACTCACCGTCTTATTAAAATAACCTTGTAAGATGAAAGAATTGTATACCTGATTCTTTGACCAAGACACCTTCTAAAACAAGTGAAAGTGTATTTTACTAGAAATTTCAAACCCTATGTTCCAGTGTTGGATCTGCTAATAAGTAATTTTATGACAGACAAAATTCCTTATTTAGGCCTCAGTTTGTTCTTCTGCAAAATGAACAAACCAGAGTAAGCTACATGATGTGTCAAAACAAAACAAAACAAAAAAACCTTTCTATTCAAATAATTACAAACATAAAGAGGCAGCAAATAAATGGTCCTATTATCAAATTGACTAAATTTTGTAACAAAGTAGTATAGAAATATGTGTAATATATTTTGGGATAAATATCTGAGAACCCTCTGAACAATCTCCCCTTCTCCCAAGAAAGTAAAAAGCATTGTGTTAAAAACTCATAAGAGAAATCAGGGAGATTGCCACTTTCCTTTTTTTTTTTTTTTAAAAAAGATTTTATTTATTTATTTATTTGACAGAGCACAAGTAGGGGCAGCAGCAGGCAAAGGGAGAGGGAGAAGCAGGCTCCTCACTGAGCAGGTACCCCAATATGGGGCTTGATCCCAGGACCCTGGGATCATGACCTGAGCCAAAGGCAGCCACTTAGCTGACTGAACCACCCAGGCGCCCCGAGACTGTCACTTTCCAATACAGTGGAATAGCTTGCAGCCTATCCAATCTCCCTTTGACAGAAAAGTAGTAGAAGCTCAGTTTAAGAACATCTGTTTGAAGGGATCCGTGAACTACCAAGATATAAGGAGCCGAAATCCTGGAGAAGGAAATTCAGGGATGTGAATTTGACATTTTGTGTTGCTTTTATTCTAAAATAGGGAGAGGAAAAGGCAGAGATGCCAAGCAGGAAAGGCAACAGAAAACAGTGGCTAAGCAGAGTTTTTGGTGGTTTATGTAGGGCCTGGGGAGACAGTGATGAGAGATCATTGCTACCATAGCAGCCAAACTGAGATTCCAGAGAAAATGGAAGTACAGAGAAGCCAGTCCAACCTCAGCACTGCTTTTTACCTTCAGGCATTTGGTGATTTGTATGTGACCTATATCTATGATAAACCAAGTGAAAAGTTCAGATAAGAGACTAAGAAACTAGGTAGAACCTTCAAGAATCTCATCGCTCTGGGGAGATGAAAAGTAGAATTTAGGAACTTCCAAGGAGTGGGAACCATGCAAATTGCTAGGGCAACCATGGAGGTAAATCTAAATAAGTTTTACATGTATGGAATAAGAGAAATGGGGTCATATTAGGTTATAATGTATGTTAAATATGTAATTAACTATATACCTTGTGGATTATTTATGTCATTAAAATACATGACAACAATAACCCCAGACATGAAGGATATATGGAATTAAGTGTTCTAAGGTTGTAGTATTATCAGGCAAGTGATGTAAGTATGGATATATATTAGATCACAATAACTCAAGGAAGCACATTTTAATCTTAAAGATACTATTAAAAGAATAATAAGTAAGCCAATCAAGGAAGAAATTAGAATATAAAAATATTTGAAATTTTCAAAGAAGGGAATTAAAAAAGAAACAATCTATAAAGTAACTATAATAGGGTAGACTTAAAGCCAAATATATTGATAATTACGTTAAATGCAAGAAGACTAAATATTCCAGTTGAAAGGCAAGATTATCAATGGACGAAAAGAAAAAAATTACCTTTAATTTTGCCTACAGGACAACTTAAATATGAGCAAATACTAAAAGTTAAGAATAGAAGGATGGAGGACTATAGATAATGCAAACTTTGTGTTGGCGAGATAAAGAGAAATTGGAATCCTTGCACCTGTTGGTGAGAAAGTAAAATGGTGCAGCCACTATGAAAAACAGTGTGGTGGTTCCTCAGAATATTAAAAACAATTACATACGACTCAGCGCTTCCACTTTTGGGTATATACCTAAAAGAACTGAAGTCCGGATCTCAAAGAGATATCGACCCTCCTGTGTTCATTGTAGCCTTATTTCCAATAGTCAAGATATGGAAATAACTTAAATGTCCATTAACAGATGAATGCATGAAGAAAATATGAGATGGAATATTGTTCAGCCTTTAAAAGGAAGGAATTAGTGCTATATGCAACAACATGTAAGGACCTGGAGAACATTATACTAAGTGAAATAAGCCAGTCACAGAAGAACAGATAACTGCATGCTTTGGGATACCTCACTTACAAGAGGTATCCGAAATAGTCAAACTCATGGAAGCAGAGAGTAAAATTGAGGTGCCCAGGAACTGGAGGGAGAGGGAAATAGGTCATTACTGTTCAATGCGTATCAATTTTCACTTATACAAGATAAATAAATTCTAGAGATTTGGTGTACTGCCTGGTGCCTATGGTTAACAATTTTGTATTGTGCACTGAAAAATTTGTTAGGAGGGTAGATCTCAAGTGATGTGTTCTTACTGCAAAATAAAGGGTAGAGATGAGAAGAATCTTTTGGAGGCAGTGGATCTGTTTATTACCTTGATTATGGTGATGGTTTTGCAGGTGCATGCATATGTTCAAACACATTAAATTGTATGCATTAAAAAATGACACTGCAGTCTGGTGGAAAGCAGATGGCCTTTTCAATAAATGGTGCTGGGTTATTTGAATATCTGTGTGAAGAAAAACTGTCCCCTGCTTTGTAGCATACATGAAAATCTGTTTCTGATAGATTATAGGTCTAAATGCAAAAAGCAGAACAGAAGATGGGAGAATAACTTTATTACCTAGCATTAGATAAAAATTTCTTTATAGATTATTAAAAGCACTAATGATAAAGGAAAACATTCAAATATCAGACTTCACCTAAGTTAAGAACTGTTATTCATCCAAGACAGTTAAGATGTTAAGAAAAGTGAATATACTAATGTGTAAGTACATACTAAGAAAGTGGATATACTAGTCACAGATTGGGAGAAGACATTTGCAATACATATATTCTATAAAGGTCATATACTCAGAATATATAAAGCATTCCCACAACTTAATGGGAAAAAAAGAAAACCCAATTAACAAGTTGCACTCTCTCTCTCTCTCTCTCTCTCTCTCTCTCTCTCTCTCTCACACACACACACACACACACAGAAAGAGACAGGGAGAGAGATCCAAATAGCCAATGAACACATAATATGCTCATTGTTTTTCAGGGAAGTGGAAGTTAAAACTTCGATGTCAAAATAAGATACTACTAAATATGCACCAGAATGGCTAAAATGAAAGAATGGGAATACTAAGAGTAGGTGAGGATGTAGACCACTGGAACTCTCATACACTGCTCATGATGATTTAGAATGGTAGAACCACTTGGAAAATATTTAGCAGTATGTAAAAGAAAAAGAAAAAGAAAAAGAAAATGTCCATACTCTTATCATTTCATCCAACTATTTCATTCTTTTGTATATGTACGTACCCAAGAGGAACAAATGCACGCAAATATACACCAAGAAAGGCAGGAATTTTCATAGCACAATTTGTTAATAGCCTCAAACTGAAAATACCTAGAAGTCATTTAACTGCAAAAAGGACAAGTAAAAGTATATTCCCACAATGGAATAATATACAGTATTGAGATCAAATGAGTTGCTCTACACACAACAACGTGATAGAATCTCACAAGCTTAATGTTGAAGGAAGAAAGCTGATGAATACATAGCATACAATTCTACTTATAAACAATTAAAAATATTATACAAAATTACACAATTAAATATAAATATAAAAATATTACCCAGAATTAATCTGTGATGATGAAAGTCAGGATAATTGTTACTTCTGGTGAAGCTGTTAATGACTTGGACTCTGAAGAAGGTGGGCTTCTTGGATACTAGTAATATTTTTGTGTTTTGATCTTGCTAGTGATTACATAGATGTATTTGCTTTGGATGCCTCTTAGACTCACATAAAATGTTTTAAAACTCATTAGATTCTAGATAACAGGGTGACAGAATTTATCTTTAATATTCTCAAAGGAAATGTCAAATCTAAACAGAAGATTCATAATGGAAACATTAGCTGCCTCCAGTTTTGCCTTTAAATAAAATATATGAGATGCCTCTGAATGTAAGACAATAAATTAGATTAAAATATGTGATCAAGTTGCAATTAAGATCTGAAGATTCACCACCTATGCAAGGTATAAATCGGGGCAGAGAGTTTGATTATTTGAAGAAAAGCAGTCTAGACATAATGAACTTTGAGATAGTAAAATGTCAGAAATGATTACAGACCTAGATTTAGAGATCTGCAGTATATGTGTAGTGAGATACTTTCTTTTCATTCCATTCCAAGTTGAGGGCAGAATTGATCAGTATTTTTATTAGTTGTAAAGATATAGTTCACTTATATTTTGTTAAATCATACTTGAAAGATGGATTAAACATATTCACATTTAAACTGATTTAAGAAAAAGATTTTTATGTATTTATTAGAGAGAGAGAGAGAGAGAGCACAGAAGGAGAGGGAGAAGCAGACTCCCCTCTGAGCAGAGAGCCCGACACAGGGCTCGATCTCAGGACATAAGCAGAGCCAAAAGCAGACACTTGACTGACTGGGCCACCCAGGTACCCCTAAAATGATTTTTGAATAACAATGTATTTCTAGCAAAATATTCCCCCTTTATGTGTTGTGTGGGAAATGCAGGGAGGGAAGGAAATGCAGAAACAAAGTAGCATCCTCTCTCCTGGCTTCCCAGCTGTGAGGTGCCATGATTGTGTTCTGGGTGAAGGTCTTTGGCTATTTCACCAACATACAAGGCTGACCTTTAGATGACAATTAGTGATTAACCAATGATGCTGGCTGGTAAAATTAAAAAAGTGAATCACAGCAGACATTTTGCTAACAGCATCCACTAATGTGTTAAAGTTACAAATAACAGAGAGAGATCAAGAAAGGGGAAAGAATTCTATCATGCAAAAAGAAATACCAGTACTTTGTAATATTCGTCTAAAAATGTTTCATAGTTGATAAAAATAGTCTTGTGATTTGTAATTTTAAGAAGCTATAATGCATGTCTGTTCATCTCTGAAAGGAAGATAAAGAGAAAGAGAGAGAGGGAATATCCCGTGGAAGGATTTAAAGTGTGAAAGTGGGAACATTTTATTTGCCTCCATATTTTGGCAAAGTGATACGCATTTGTGTGTGTGTGTCATTTTTTTTCTCTGCCGTAGGGGAAAAATGCAAAGGCAATTATTTTCTACTCTTATCTGAATAGCTTTAGAAATAAGAAAGAAAGATGAGAGAAAAAAACCCCCATCTTTTCAGACTATGAAAACCGAAGTTCATATTATTAGAACACTTGTGTTATTATCCCTTTAGCCATGCATGACAAATTTTGCACTTTTTCCTCATCTACACTGCCACCCTTCTGGCAAGCCACCTGGGATCTTGACAGAGATATCTAAATCTTCTCTCCATTTGTGCTTTATCCCTTCCTCAATTCTTTCTCCACTCCAGAGCCTGAGCAGTTATTTTAATGCCAAAGGGAGTCACAGAATTCACGTGTTTAATGCACTTGATGGAAGTCACATTGCACAAACGATGAAAATCACATTGATCATGTGTCCTCTGCAGGTCTGGGTGATGTGGACCATGTCCACCTCTCCAACTTCATCTCCCACAGCCTTCCCCTTCTCATGCTGCTGTAGCCACATTCGACTTCTTCATTTTCTCATATATTCCTTGTTCTTTCTTTCTTGCCCCAGGGAGTTTGCTTGTACCTGGGACAATTTTCTCGTTCATCAGTCTAAGTCAGGCCTCTCCCCTAGCATTTTACTTTTCCGTTATAGCACATAGTATATGCATTCCAGTGTTTTATTTCAAATCTACATATGCCTCTAGACTATAAGTTCTATGAGGCAAAGGAGTATGATGATTTTGGTTTTCATTATATTTCTAGTGTCTAAGACAGTGTCTGGCATATAGCAAGTGTTCAATAGATGTTAGTGAAATAAACTAATAAATTTGATATAAAATATCAATCAGAGAGCAAAATTACTAGCTTTATCTCATTATCTATTCATTTAGGGCTTCTTTTTTTTTTAAGATTTTATTTATTTTACAGAGCGAGAGAGCACAAGCAGAGGGAGCAGCAGGCAGAGGGAGAAGCAGACTCCCTGCTGAGCAGGGAGCCTGAAGTGAGATTCAATCCCAGGATCCTGGGATCATGACATGAGATGAAGGCAGACACTTAACTGACTGAGCCACCCAGGCACCCTCATTTAGGGTTTCAATTCAGGTTTATTTGTGATACATAAAAAATGCCATCCTGTTTCTTTTCCATGTAACTCTGTTTAGAATTTGGAAAATAGAAGGTAAATATCATTAAGTTTAAACTTCCCCTTTTATGGATAAGACAACAGACACAGAAGAGGCAAGAAGACACTGACCTACTTGGGCCTATCCCACACCAAATATCTTTGTGGAATTTAGTAAGTGCTATATATCCATGGGAATTCCTCTTGAATTTTTGTGTGAGATAGGAGTAATTGCAGTTTTAGGCTTCCTGTATTATAGCATGATATTTATTCTATAGAATGCAATGTATGTAGGGAGCAAATCAACTGTTGTGTATTCAGGCATAAAGCAAAGCATCAGGCTTAAAAACAGTGTTTTACAAAAACAAACAAGCAAACAAATAAACAAAAAACCCAGAGTTTTACAGCAACCAAAATTTTTAGAAGATGAATACTTTTCCATATCATATATTAAGGGTTTAGGCATAAATTCTGTTTTCATTAACTCATGCTAAACATTGTCAGTTAAATCAGACAGTTTCTTTCCAGATGCCTTCTAAGTTTTCTTTGATATCCTGGTTATCCCTTTTCCCAGTTTCCCTAGTACTTAGGTAGTAGTTTGTACATTTTCTTTAAAATGTATTGTTTTCATGGTAGAGTTTCAGAGCTGCTATGCAAAGAATAGGATCACCCCCGGAAACTTTGAGGTGCTCCCAGGAAGGTATCTGGGCAAGAAGCTGGTCTGGGCTTGGGGTCTTCCCTCCGCTTCCAGCCGAAGGGGTAGCACCTAATCTCAGCATCCACCGGATGTGACCTTTCCCCCTGTGGAGAAGTCCTGTAACATCCATGCTGTCTCTACACCTGTGCACATGCTTCTCCCACTCTCTGTATCCTTTTCATCTGCTCCACTTCTGAGAACTAAATCGTACTCATCCTTGGAGTGAAAGCGTAGGTATCAAATAGTTCTGATGACTGGGGGCTGAGTTAGACTCTCCTCAAATACATCTTCAGAGCTCTCCCATCTCTTCTGTCATGGTCTTTAGCAAAGTGTACTGTGATAAGTCAGCCACTGTTCTGTGTGCCCCCAGAAGTCAGAATTTTACCTAGGATGTGCTCTGAGTCTTTTGCTCACCCTATACTTAATATAGTCATATTGCTCAATAAATATATACCATTTGTTGCATGAAGAAATTGCCCTTTAACACCCTAATTTTAAAAGCTCTTGCAATACCAAAATTCATTCTATATTTTATAGAAATAAATGACATCTAGATGAGCATGAAATGAGCATTCTTTTTGTTTTTTGAATAATATTAAAAGGGCAGTAACCATAACACAATATTCGCTAACACCTGTTGTTTGGACCTAACAACCCACAGAATTTATATGTGTCAATCTAAAATTGCAAGACAAGGCAAAATGTATTCTTTTAGATCAGACTGATAGAATATTGGAGTAGAAATTATTTTTAGATTTGCGTCTGCTGGGTATTTTTTAACTTTTATGTTTCCTAATTATTAATGATACCTAAAGCAAAATCTGGAAAGCAAGAATGTATTCGCATTTTAATAATTACGTCTCCACTCTCTTGGCCACAATCAGTCCAGAGTGTACCTTACTATCACTGCTTTTGGCATCTGATGTGTATTGTAGTTACGGTGACCATATATTCCAGTTTCCCCCTGTTGTCCTGGAATAATTATTAAGAGTGTCCCCTTTTTACTCTCAGAAGTGTCCTTAATCGAGTAACAAATTTTATAGTCAGTCCAGTGATAAAATCGGAACTAAAAGAGGACATTGAATTATTTACCTTTCTACATTCTTTTGTGGATAGCAGAGGGGAGGTGTGGATTCAGCGGCATCAATGGCTGAAAGTGGTATCTTGCTATGCCAATAGTGTGGACCCTCTGAGACTTTAAGAAGAGGCAGGCGTAGTAGGGAGGGCTGGTTGTGTGCTCAGGGCTTTGCCTGTGTCTGACTAGATTGGAGCAAAAGTGACTCTGGTCTCTCAGAACACACTGCTGGTATCATGCAGGTGTGAGTGTGCGCCAGGCTGAGAGGAGACAGCATTTCCTGTGGGCATCATAACCTACCATGAGTCAGCCAGTCAGCATGGGCGGGGCCTTTCTGCATTCATCACCTCGTTGCATGTCCTCAACAGCTCTCTGGAATAGATACCTTCACGTCAGCTTCAGAGATGAGCAAATGGAGGCTTAGCCAGGTGCACCAAATTTCCAGTGGCCACACCATTAGTAACCTATACCTGAACACTCATTTTATTACCTTGGGATCTGGAGATGGAGAGAAGTTGGATGCTACCAGTGTGTAAGTTATCCTTCGCCAATTCAAGTGGGCTCAACAACAAGTGGGCCATGCACAAAATGGTACTTCAATTTTACTTTTGTTGAATTTCTGTTCATTCCCCTGAGAATGAGCATTTTTTCCTCAGAGGCACACTGTGGCCTCACCGCCTGGCTCCCGCTTCTCCTCCCAGACTAATCTCACTCCAAACACACACCTCACTGTGCCTTCTAGTTCCATCTGCGTTATCTCTGTCCCCGGAGCCAAACCCGTTCTCTGTCTGTCCCACACCTTTGCACATGTGGTTTCCTTACCTGGCAAGTCTCTGCTGCTGCCATATCCCAGGCTTCTGCTGAGTTCCTGCTTCCTCAGGAGGTCTCTTCTGGCTTCTCCGACCAGACTAGTTCCTTTGTCACGTTCCGTATTTTCCTTCTGGTGAAGTGCATCACACTTGCTGTTTCTTTTAAACTCGACAAGGGCAAAAGTAATATGATTCGTACAGAACTCCACCTTATTGCCAGCACCCAGAGAGAAGACCCTGACACATTATATGTCTTCCTCATATACCGGTCAGTATTGAAAACTGAATACTCAGCCCTCATTCATATTCTACCTGTTGGGCTATGGTTTCCCGTTATGTTGTCCCACAATACCTTCATGTTTAAAGTGTCACTAAAGACATTTTGCACAAATTTTAAGCATTAAACAGTATGTTCATGAAAATAAACAGAACCAAAAAGCTTTAGCTACCTCTGTTGGAAACATTTTGCACTTACTCAAGTCTGGGGAGACGGGGTGGGGGGAAGAAAAAAAGAAAGAAATGCATAAGCTTCCTTGTTACTGTGGAGTTGCTCTATTTGCAGTCAGGTTCACCAAAAAGCTTAATTAGTGCTCTTTAGAGCAAAGAAATAATGCCTGCCATGGTTCACCTTCTATCTGGAGCAAAATTAAAAAGAAAAATGTAAGGTGTGAAGACTCGGAGGCATTCAGAATGTATCAATTATTTATATTAACATTCATTATCTGACTAAAAGGCAGCATAAAGGCTTTCGGGAATTGTAGGGTTCATATAATTTCTCTCTAATTATTCTAATTTACTGTAATTAAGACACTGAAATAATCCTGAGAGAAAGCAATAATGTCTTTTAATATCAACTGAGGGTGGGGAAGCTAGCTTGCATTTTTAGCTTTATTTACTATTAGCTTGTCAATGTGACAGAAAAACTGATCCGACTTGTAAGTTTTTAAAAATTACGGCTTTTCAGACTCCTAATGCAAAGCTGGATAAAGCACAACCCGAAATTATGACACTTAAGTCTATAAAGTATTTACAAATTCATAAAGTTTACCTTATCAATGCTACATATAAACTTTATCAAGATCATGGCTTTTAGAAAGAGGGCACCTTAATATACATTTTCAGAATTTCAATTATAGGGAAGAATGCAAAGAAGTAAGTATGAGTTAGGTATCCTCTCTGTGGAAGTCATTTCCAGGTGGTGATAAGGAATGATCTGGAATGATAATTTCTCCAAAATACTTTTCATGTTGGTGAATTTAAAGACTTAATAGGTAAGAGGATTATGGAAAAGCAGATACTGAAAGAGTCCCCTCCTCCGTATATATTTTATATCACTGATGATGTTGAGAGGAAATGAAGTGGATAAATAATTGTGGTCAAGTGTCTGCTGTGTGAGGGAGCATGAAGGTACGTCTTGCAAGTGGGTGGAGCTTGATATTTCTCAGCGTTTTCAGTTTAACATCTTTTTAGTCTTTTCAGTCATTTTAAACACCTACTCTCAGGCTACACGTTGAAGAACGCTGCCAAATAAAGACATAAAATATGCATGTTAAAATATATTCCTTTTCATTTGCTAAACATTTTAATAAGAATATAATATCTAATTTGAGCACATGTTGATCGAACTATTTATGGGAGTATTTATTACAATGAGAAAATTGTCTTCTCTTATAGATCAAAGCTCCCAGGGACCAACACTATACTTCTTTCTCTTGACCACTACTGGGTGTCAAATTCCCGAAATACTAAGCTACATTTTGCCGAGTCTCGCAGTGGGAAAAACATGATTGCGACTTAGGCCTGCTGTGATTGAGAGCAGTTTAGTGTATTCCTTTTAATTCAGGAGTTCCCAAGGAGATGATTGGAATCTGCTAGATATTGTGATTTCATTTTTAGATTTGGTGGCTTTCTGTGGCTATACTTCTTATTTTTTCATCTGTCTCTACATTTGAGGCTGGCTTCCCAGTCCCAGAGCAGTGGTAGTGGTGGCCATACCATGCCAAAGTAGCGCCCCTTTCCATAATTCACTACGTGTGTAATCAGTGGGTACTTTTCCACTAACTGCTTGAACTGCAGGCCTTCAGGAAAATGAAAATTAGTTTCCTCCCAACATAGCAAAAACTCATTCACCTATAAAGGCTTATCACCCATGTGAACTCCTTCCAAGATTTCCTAGAGTCCCCACAACCTCACAAGTCATGCCTCATCTTCTCCCTCTCCCAGTGCTTCCCCCCACTGGAATGGAATGGATCTTTGCTTCATCTGAGTCCCCATCACAAATTTTTAGTTCATCTCTTTTAGCACTTGGCTCAGTGTACTCTACTTTCTGGGACATTGTGAGGGAGATTGCATTTTGAAGGGAAGATAGCATGATAGTTATTTAAGTAAGTTCTTTGGCCTTGGGGCAGGGAAAAGGAGGGCAGGATTATCTCAGCTAGCCACTCTCCTCAAGTGGGCGGCCCTCAGCTTCGCAGGTGCAGAGACCCATGTTGTCAGGATCCAGAGTTGGACTTGCCCCTCACAGATGGCTTGCAATCACCACATCCATCTAGAGCGCAATGCTAAGTCATTATCTCTTAAATGAAAACCAATATAAAAGTCATCTGGGTAAGAATGTTCCTAACCATCTTAAGGGCACAAGGGCACGCTTCTATTAAAGTTCCAAAGACAGTGAGGCTCTAATCAGCTGCTCGTTGGCAGTGAATAAAAAATCTTGGTAGCTAATGGCGCCAAGCAATGATAACTGAACGTGTCCACCTCCACTGTAGGGCCAGGCCTGACTCTGGACCACATTCTTGCTGAGGGTATTTCCTTCCCTCTAGGGCAACACTGGATGGATATCACAAAATTCTAACTTACTGATCTCAGTTTCCCATGTTTCCATACTAAATAAAGCCCTTCTGTTGATTTCTTTCTTCTTCAGATATTTTTCCTTCTGTTAAATTAATTCTGAAACATTGTATTCAGCTACGATTAAGTCCTGTTTTTCCTGCGTTAAGCTTAGGAGTTTTGTCTGGCGGTGATCTCTGCTTATAGGTGAACTTCTTCCTCAAGAATGAATTTTAAGTATTTCTTTCTTAGTTCTGAGTTTTAAGTACTTCTTTCTTAGCTATAAGTATTTCCTTCTTAGTTCTTCGTTTAACCCTTTGGAAAGTTATTTCTGTTTTCCACTAATCACATGAAAAGGTTCATAGGCAGGGATTGTGTCTTAAATGTTATCTTTGCTTTGCTGCATACACTTAGCAAAATGATTTACATCTGGTAGGTGCTCAATTTAATGGAAAAAGTTGTATTAGATCTCTGAGTGAAAATAATGAATTGCTAAATAAAAACAAAACAAATTAGAAATAATATCCAGAATATTGTCCTTTCCAAAAAAATAATTCTCATATTTCTAGGTTCTCTTCTGGTTTTGTCTATATGAATGGCTATTTAGCAAAGTTAAAGTAATAAGAGTAAGTACAATTTTGTATGCTTTTTCCCCCATTCAGCTATGTCAAAAATATGTCTACAGTGTGATAAATTTTTATAATTATCATTTCAATGGTTGCATTCCATTTGAGTGGTGATGTCATTGTATAAGTATTCTTACATTTTTAAACATTAAAATTGTCCTTAGTTTTCATTTTTGCAGTGAACACTGTAGTGAATATCTTCGTATCATCGATTTTTCTTCTTTGGTTATTTCTTTGGGAGGTATATGTAAAGGTGTAAGTTTCTGTGCAATCGAATTGTGAAAGAATTAAGGAGGTGGACATGAGCTGAAAATTGGTTCCTCGCAGTCAGAAGTTGTATGTGCATTGGGCCCCAGCGGGTCAGCCAGAGAAGAGAGAAAAACTGCTAGAGGGGTGCCTGGGTGGCTCAGGTGGTTGATGATCCCAGGGTACTGGGATCGAGCCCCACGTCTGGCTCCCTGCTCAGTGGGGAGCCTGTTCTTTCTCTCCCTCTGCTCCTTCCCTCTGCTCATGCTCACTCACTCTTACTGTATCTCAAATAAATAAAATATTTTTAAAAAAAGAGAAAAAGGAAAACTGCTGGACCCTAGAGGTTCCTCCCTTTGCTTAACAGCCAAATGTTAAATGTGGTGAGGCCCCTGACCTGGCTCGTGCCTAGCTCTGTGCAGAGGACATTCGATCTCCAAACTTCAATCTTACTTGTATGAAAAAAAAAAAAAACTACAAGGACAAGAAATCTATGTAGACTCACCTGTACCTTTGATTTACCTTTTCATCGTTGTTTGCCAGTTTGAAAATAAGTCAAGGTGAACATAACATGGGTGGGGCCAAGACATTCTCCCCACCAGTCTCAAATGTGAGGCACGTCGTACGTCGGGCTCAGCTTCGGGGTGCCATGATATGATGACATATGGGTGGCCTTGTGCCAGTGGTTGGAGAAGGTCCTGGCGATGCCTGAATGCTTTACTCAACCTCAACTACTCTTCCTGTAATGTCCTTGAGAAGGAGAAAGACAGATGTACAAAGATCCAAAAAAAAAAAAAAAACAACAAAAACAAAAAACAAAAAATGAAACCGTGTGCCAGGAGATTTGTCTCTAAACCCCCAAATCAGAGCTCTGGTAATCCAGGCTGGGCCTGGAAGTTCGCTGACCGAACTTCATACAAAGTTTGAACAATGAATGGCTTTGCTGACCAAACTTCATACAAAATCTCAGAGATACCATTCCTATCCGAGCAGATGTGAAGCTCTATTTATTATTATTTGAGCTGGATGGGGTTAAACAATAAGCAGGTGTCTGCCAATGCATCAGGTATTTTTTCTATTTTCTTTCTTTCCCATTGAAAAATGAAAGCACTAACCATACCAATATTCAGAATTCAGATAGTATCTGTATCATCAATGTCTACATGTGTATCTATATATTCACAGTGAACCATAATGAGTTGACTATTTTAATACTAACTCCTTTCCTTAATAAATCAAAAACCTCTTCCCTTCCCCAAACCCAAGGTTTATGTTTTTCTTTTAAGAGTTTCAAAATATTCTACTGAGAAATATGCCAATATTTTTATTCTGATTTATTTTATTTCCCCAGAGTAATTCCTCAAGAAATATTTTCAAAAAGTGGAGTGAGTGCTCTATTTTCTGAATCCTGATGTGTCTGAACATGCCTTTTTTTGGCCCATGTACATGGATAAAACAACCCCATGGTCACAATCCTTTTTATCCAGAATGCTGTAACATTGTTTTATTGTTTTCTAGCATTAATCTTACAGCCAAGGAAATAAAGACAGCCTGATTTTCTTTCCTTTGTAGACAATCTATTTTACTTTTCTTTATGCAAGCTTATGGGATTTCTTATGTTACTGCAATTCAGAATTTTCCCTAGGAGATATGTTAAGTGTGCACTTACTATCAATATTCATGCTCTGCACTCAGAGGGGGACCCTTTCTACCTAAAGATCCAAGCTCAGGCTTATTTCCTTTTATTATTTTATTCATTATTGCCTCCCCTTTGCATACCTGCTTTCTCTTTTGCCTTCCCGTTCTGGAAGTACTGTCATAGGAACATGGCAGGGATAGTCGGAGCAATTGCTCGGACTTGTTATGGAAGGAGTTTCTGTGTTCTCTTAGTGGTTGTGCTCGCATTGGATGTGTCCTCTCCTCTGGGTTCCAGAGCTTTCAAGCCACTGGAGAGTTGAAGAGAATTTTAAAAATATCTTTATGTTGAGTGCCAAGAATTTCTTAGAAGAATCTTTAGTTTACTGTATTTATCAGTAGAGTAGGTATGAAGTAGAGTAGATATGAACTAAAAAGAACCAGTCGCTATATGTAATCGATAATTTCACTCCTTTGGTATAGTCACGTCTTTGATCAGTTATGTCTAGGACATGGAGCTTCATGAGAAGTCTTCATGAGAATGGCATGTTTATGTGTAATAAGTTGAATAAATAAATCTGGTTTGCTGAAAAATGTTTGTATTTCTAACACCCTCTAGTGACCAGATTATATCAATCTTCTAAATAAACAGCCATAATTTGTATATATAAACCTATTTAATATAAACAAATTTAATATCTTCTTAGAAAAGTATCTTGTGGCTTCCTTGGACCACTTTTTTTTTTTTTTTGGCTTTTGCTATTGAAAAGAACACATTTCTAAATAATCGGCATGGTAGTTACATATAGATTGTGGCTACACATCTTTAGATCCGTAATTCCCAACCCAGTCAAATGTACCTGAGTATCTGGATGCAAGTCCATCACCCAGGTAGCATGGCACATAGGAATTGAACATTACATTTAGTGTTTATTCACACATGAAGAAGCCTTTATTCTTGGAAACACGTAAGAAACATAATATGGGCTACTGCTTCCAAAAGATCAGCTATAATTATAAACTCCACGTTAAAATCTTACATCATGCTTTGCTTTATCCTGGGCATTTCTGCACCTAAAAAATTTCAAGTTTAAACTGAGGACAATACATAAGATGATTTTCTTTGAGAAATTCTTATGTGACCTCATAAGTCACTCTGATGACAGTGACTGACTTTAGATTATAAACATATCAGATTGTGTTTAAAAGATCCGTCACATTGATAAAGGCAATACATTCTATCAGTTCAAAGAATTAGATACCTTTTCAAATATTTATTTCATGGTATTACATGAGATAGAAGCAACATATATGCAAGTCTCTTCTTTACACTTCTGTCTTCCCCTCTTCCTATTTTCCTTTTCTCTTCCCCGAGAAATTAGATGATAGGAACAAATGATAGAAACAGGTTGAAATAGGCAGACTGGATGTCTCAAGAATAGAGTGTTGTTTTAGTAGTTAGAAATTTCAAAAACTTTAAAGATTCAGTTAGACTAATAGGTCTAGAAAATATATGACTGGTATATCTAAGAAGATAGATAGAAAGAAAGGAAGGATACATCCCTAGACATACCAGTCTAACTAAATATTTCAGTTCTTTGATATTTTTAACTACCAATATGATGCTGTGATGCCTGAGACAGACAGACAGACAGACACACACACACACACACACACACGCACACACACATAGTTGCTTACCTCATTCATACCATTACTACGACCGTTACAATTATGACTTCTACTACTACCACCAAAAATAATAGTAGCAAACACATACTTAGCATTTACTACCTGCCAGGCATTATTCTGAGCACTTCATATGTGTTAATTACCTTAATCCTCCCACAATCCTATGTGGATGGTACTACTCTTATCTTCACTTTGCAGATAAGGAAACAGAGACAAAGAATGCTTGACTTTGCAAAGGTTGGTTTCAGGACTTAGAATTCAAACCTGTGCTTTTCACCACTATATGCTACATTTAAGTACATAGCCATTGTTAACTATGTAGTTATATTCTAATTAGAAATATATAAAAAAATAAAGAGCTTAGAAAACAGAGCAGAAAAATGTGCTCAAGATAAAGAATCTCAAACAAAAATAAATGAAAAAATGACTGTCCCAGGATGTATGAATTTGAATGTTAGGGAAATAAGATTACAACTGAATTCAGTATTGGGATCTAGAAAGTTGAACAGTGATACATGTCATTTATTAGACTATAGAACATAATAAAATAATTGGCTATTCAAGAGAACCATTTTTTAATTCCAAAGCAATATCTCTGAGCTTCCTAACTACAATTATTATATTAGTAACTAAATTCTGTATAATAATATGATTTTTTTTAAAGTAAATTCAGAGGGTGAAAAAGAATTTTTTTTTGTCAAAATATTCCTTGTTTCTTTCATAAAATTTCCGCATTTCTTCTTTTTTACTCTGCTGGCAGTCAAGTGGCAGCCATCTATCTATCTTTATTATTAAGTTGATTTTTTTTGTTTTCTTTAAGTAGACTAATTTTCTCTGCATTTTGTTCTGTGTATATTTAATTTATGAAATATAACGATTATGAAAAGGATATATAATATGTTCATTAATTAAGAAAAATGATGAACACCTGTGTACCTTTTACCAATTTTAAGTAAAAGAGTATTTCCAATGCAGTGTGCCCCGTGTCCCTGTGCCATCCTTGCTTGCCTCCCTCTCCCAGGAAAAACAATATTCTGAATTTTATGTCTGTCATTCCCTTGATTTTCCAAATCCATATGGATATAGTATAAACATGATGTAAATTTTTGTTGAATTATGAAATCCAGGTAAATATTGTCATACTACATGAATGCTTCTTCTGCAGGTTGTCTTTTCCAATCTACCATTTTCTTAGGGGTGTCCATGTTCAAATGTATATCACTGGTTTATTAATTGTTGCTCCTCTGTGGTATTTCACTCTGTGAATATATCAAAATAATTTTCTCATTGTCCTTTTCATGATTAATTGGCTTGTTTTGAGTTTTTCTCTATCACAAATGATGCTGTCACTGTCTTTCTTGTACATGTATTCTGGTGCTCGTGTGAAGGAGTTTCTAGGGGTGGAATTGGTGGGTGAACTGGTGGGTGATAGCATAGGCACTTTATAAACTTTATAAAGTAGCTCCATATTACTTAACAGGGTCACTGAAACAATGACCATGCCCACAGTGACTAAAAATTCCCCTAATTCCACATCCTTACCAGTATGTAACATTGTCAGTATTTTAATCATTGCCAGTCTACTCAAAATAAAACTTTATCTCACTTTGATTTTAATTTGCTTCCTCAGCTATTAACAGTGTGTTTATTGATTGTTTCTCTTCCCCCTTTCATGAAACACCATTTTTATTTTGCTTCTTTTTATGTTGTCTTTTTTCTAATTATTTTGTAGGATTTCTTTATATAGTCTAGAAGTATAATATTTGTCTACTATCAGGCTTTAAAATATTTCCCCAGTTTTGTCTTTATTTTAAGGCTACTTATCTCTTGTCTATCAAATTTGAATCATGTTTTCCTATTCATTGCTTGAATTCTGTGGTGGTTTATGACATATAATTATTAGATATTTAAACTTTGAGTTCAGAATTCAAATCTATGAATCATTTTTTCTATGATTGCTTTCTCAAATTTAGAAGATTCTATGATGTCTCGGGATCAGTTAAATATTGCCTTTATTCTACACTATACACACCCACACATGCACACATACACATACATAGACACTTATAATGGGATTGAAAACTTAGTGCATTCTGTTATTTAATTTGAAATTTGGCTCACAAAATAATTGAATAATCCATAGCATTTCCCAAGATCATTAATTTTCACATAATCAAATATCCATATATACTATGATCTGGTTTAGGTCTACCTAAGTCATGCATGGTCTGACATTTTTGATGCTTAACCAAAGACTACATTCTACTATTTTAATTGTTGTATTTCAGAGTGTACTTCATATATTTAGAGTCCTTAAACCTAACCATAGATTTTCATATGTTTAAGGGCCTTAAAATTTGAAGCAGAAATAGCTGAAGAAGAAAAAGATACATACCTCATTGACTTGCCATATAAATTGTTTTGTTGTTCCTGGAATTTTGCTCCTGATGGTGGTTGCTCAAAACTTATTCCTTGCCAGAACTACTAGAGGTGTCAATGCTTGAAGTCCTTCTGAAGTGTATGGAAATACTTACGGAATGCTCTTAGACAAAAAAAGAGGTTTCTCTAGGAGGAATATCATTAATCTTCCTGGAGTATAAAATGAGAGTATCTTTTGGGATAATTGACAACTGGCATACCTTCTAGTATTTCTCAAAAGCTCCTTTCTTCTACCAAATGTGACCCATTTTTATTCTCATCTTCACCTTCAGCAAATGAGACTAGAAATTGTCCTCAGTGATAAAAATGTCCTGTCTTTAGGACTCTATTAGTCAGAGTTCTCCAGAGGAACAGAAATAACAGGATGCATGAGAGCCAGAGGGAGGGAGGGAGAGCGGGAGAGAGAGAGAAGGGGAGAGGGGCAAGAGAGAGACTTATTATAAGGCTCTTATTATAAGGCTCATGCAGTTGTGGGGACTGAGAAGTTCCCAGATCTCCAGTTGACAAATGGAGGTCCAGGAGAGCTAGTTGTATAGTTCCGGTCCAAGCCCAAGGGCTGAGAACTAGGAAAGCTGATTGTGCAAATATCAGTCCAAAGGTCAGCAAGCTTGAGATACAAGAAGAGCCTATGTTTCAGTTCAAGTCTAAAGGCAGGAAGAGACCAGTATCCCAGATGGGCAGTTAGACAAGAGGAGTTCCCTCCTACTTGCAGGAGAGTCAGCTTTCTTCTTCATTCAAGCCTTCAACTGATTGGATGAGGGCCACTCACATTAGGAAGACAATCTGCTTTACTGAATCTACTGATTCAAGTGCTAATCTCATAAAACACCCTCACAGACACACCCAGAATAACATTTGAATAAATATCTGGACACCCTATGGCCCAGCGAAGTTGACAAATAAAATTAATCATCACAAGAGTTTTTCATTTCCCCATTTTATACCTGCTACAGGAGGGTCATATAAAAGCTGATGAATGACCAAGTTTCTTAGTTTATTCTGATATTTCAGATTATTATCCCAGTTGGAAATTGTAAGTGGAAGTATATTTATAAGATACTTCAAAACCATTAAATTGGTTTGCTGGCGGGAGTTACTGTATCTGAACCATTGTCTGTCCCTGAATTCTTGCATATTTTGAAGCAAAAGGAATATGAGCTGCAGCACTACAGATCAGCTAGAAGGAATAGGGCTGTCAAACCCTTTGAAAAGATATGGTGGGGAACCAGAAGTGTCAAAGAAGAAATGAGAAAACAACCATGTTTCTGCTGGAGCAGTTGACATTTCAAAATCTATATTTCTTCTCAGAGAAGTCCACATAGTTTGTATAATTAAAATTGTTTTGAGTTGGGGGGTTGGAAGGGAGATGAGAATAAATGAAGTATTAAAAGCTTTGTCATATTCAATTCCGAATGAAGCTCATAGACACACAGCTTATATCTACAACTGGAGAACAGATACTTTGAAAGTCTATTACATTTTACATGCTTATGTAATGAACTGTGTGTGTTTTCCCCAAGGAAACTTAATTTAAATACTTGAAATCAAAGTCTTTCAGAAAAAAGCAAACATCAGAATGTTAAAATCCATCTCAGATCTATCAGTCTAATTAAAAAGGAAAGTCAGACTCAAATTTATTTAACTTCATTCATCTAATCAACAAACATTTATTTCCTGCCTGAATGAATTGAGGTACCTAAAACATATCAATGGGATGAAAGAGAAAGAGGGAGAGAAAGAGTAAGCAAATAATTTGAGGTGTATAAGCATAAAATATATAATAAATTATTTGCGTAAAATCGTTATAATGATGGTTTGTTGGGCAACAGGGATAGAGAATCAGAGAGGTCATTTTACTTTTTAGTTAAAATAGTATTCAGTGAGGTATGTGTATTTATGACTTACTATGTGTGAGAAACACTGCTGGGTACCAGGAGAGCCAATGGTGAACAAGACAGCCATGTTTTATGACATCATTGGCTGACATAGTAACTAATTACATGAGATTGTGAGATAATTTTACTGCATGCTCTGATCCTAATTGGATGCTATCTATCTTTTGCTTTCATGATGGTATGAATCTTAAAAACATTTAGATTTTCTTGTAACTATTTAGATATCAACATGTAGAAAAACAGCATTAGTGAGAAATACTTAGTTTCTAAGAAATATTTTATGGATAATTTTTCAATGTGATTCATAATGTAGTAAATACTCATCTATATTATGATGCCCAAGTCCCATGATTTCCATTTATCTCTGGTCTGACACATTTTGGATGAGACAGAACATTTTCAGACACTCTCTTTGGAGTATTTCATGCTGATTTTCTTCTAAGTTCTTTAATTCACTCCTCTTATTCATTCAATACAGATTGATTGATTGGTAGATATATGGTTCCTTAACAGAAGCTACAAAAAAGAAGAATCAAACATGAATAAGACATAAATCCAGGCTTATAAAGCTTATTGACCAGTCATGTAGTAAAAAGAGAAGACATATGCTCAAGATATAATTAAGATAAAAAGGATTAGATGCCACAAAAGAAGAATGGATAGAGTTCTATTTCTGTTCACGTAACTTCAATGAAGGGGGCATTTGATGTATTACCTGAGTACTAATTAATATTTTGGCAAGTGGAGATGAGGAAGAGAGTCCTCGAGGTTGAAGAATAGTGAAATCCAAACAAAGGGTGATATGTAATGCGTGGAATCTTTAATGTCATAAATAATATGGCATCGTTTAGGACAGATTTGAAGGCCAATGTCAAAAGGCTTTTTTATTTGTTTTCAATGGGAAGCTATTGAAGATTGTTGGACAGCAGTGTCTTTAGCCTGAATGATGAAGAGAGTTCATTGCCATTACCTGAAATAATGGGCACAAGGGATGTACACATTTGAGAAAACCGTGTTCATGTTAAGGAGTCAGTTCTGGTGCCTGCACAGCCAGGTAGAAGGGCAGACACCGTGGCTGTAGGTGTTAGAGTCACTGCCACTAACATGGCTATTAGTGCTGAAACCATGAAATTCAGTGAGCTTTCCTAGAACAGTGAATTTAGCTGGGGAAGATGGGTATGTCCCAGGTATAACCCTGAAGCGGGAGGGGAATAAAATAACAATCTCCTGTTAGAAGATGGGAGGAGGAAGACAACCCCAGGAATCAGAGAAGTAGTTGCACTGTCAGAAAGAGAAACAGAAAAGCAGAGAAATATTATTCCATAGAAAGTAAGAA
Source organism: Ailurus styani (assembly GCA_002007465.1). Lineage (NCBI taxonomy): Eukaryota > Metazoa > Chordata > Mammalia > Carnivora > Ailuridae > Ailurus > Ailurus styani. The sequence goes on along the minus strand of LNAC01000675.1, from coordinate 173,376 downwards.
AGGACAAAGGGGTGCAACATGAGATAAAGCTGGCAAATGCATCAAAGAGATCAAGGTGAGGAAGTGTTAAGGAAATATTTATATATGAACTTAGAGAAGGTGAGCATTTTTACAAATGAGACATGTAGTTCACTGACCTCTCATTGTGAATGACACACTAACTGTTTAAGTTGCAGATAGCTAAATATATTACTCTATTTGTGTGTGTGTGTGTATTTATTTTGGTCAACCTTTACTTATTTATTTTTTTGTTAACATATAATGTGTTATTTGTTTCAGGGGAACAGGTCTGTGAGTCATCAGTCTTACATAATTCACAGCGCTCACCATAGCACATACCCTCCCCAGTGTCCGTCACTCAGCCACCCCATCCCTCCCACCCTGCTCCCCTCCAGCAACCCTCAGTTTGTTCCCTGAGATTAATAGTCTCTTATGGTTTATCTCCCTCCCTGATCCCATCTTGATTCATTTTTTCCCTCCCTACCCCCCACGACCCTCACCCTGCCTTTCAAATTCCTCACATCAGAGAGATCATATGATAATTGTGTTTCTCCAGTTGACTTGTTTTGCTTAGCATAATACCCTCTAGTTCCATCCACGTCGTTGCAAATGACAAGATTTTGGTTTTATTGATGGCTGCATAATATCCCATCGTGTGTATGTATGTGTGTGTGTGTGTGTGTGTGTGTGTGTGTGTGTGTATACACACACATCACATCTTCTTTATCCATTCATCTGTTGATGGACATCTAGCTTCTTTCCATAGTTTGGCTATTGTGGGCATTGTTGCTATAAACATTCGGGTGCACGTACCCCTTCAGACCACTACATTTGTATCTTTGGGGTAAATACCCAATAGTGCGATTGCTGGGTCATAGGGTAGCTCTATTTTCAACTTTTTGAGGAACCTCCATGCTGTTTTCCAGAGTGGCTGCACCAGCTTGCATTCCCACCAACAGTGTAGGAGGGTTCCCCTTTCTCTTCATCCTCACCAATAGCTGTTGTTTCCTGACTTACTAATTTTAGCCATTCTGACTGGTGTGAGGTGGATTTCATTATGGTTTTGATTTGTATTTCTCTGATGCCGAGTGATGTTGAGCACTTTTTCAGTGTCTGTTGGCCATTTGGATGTCTTCTTTGCAGAAATGTCTGTTCATGTCTTCTGCCCATTTCTTGATTGGATTATTTGTTTTTTGGGTGCAAAATATGTTACTCTTAAAGTGTTATAGTTCATACTCCACTCACAGGAAGAAAAGTGGCTGTTTGTGAGGAGGCTGTGATGTTTACTGCCTCTGCTCTTGCATCATGTTTTGCCTCTAAGCCTCCATCCCAGGAATGTGCTCTGCGTGGTAGAATGAAGGACTTGGAATACATTCCCAAAGCTTTGGTGGGACAAGAGAAAGGGCCAGTGTTTTGTGCATCTTGGACATGAAGGTGAGTGTGGAGTTGGGGCATGAATTTCATTGACTTGCATAGTCTTCTCTTTCCATTCCTTGCTATGTGTTTTTCTCAAGCTAAGACACTAACAACTATAACATTTGCAGATGAAAATAGTGAGCACAGCTGAGGTGCTGTTGAAGTACTCTTTCTGTTAATAAAATTTCACCCTTTATGATACCTATTTTTCGTAGTTTTCATAGTTCACCATAAACAGTGGCACAAAGGTAACAAAATAGATGGGGGTGAAATCAGATACATTTAGCCATGGACAATTTTAATCAAATTCTACAGTGGAAATAAATTTAATAGATTTTGACCTAAAAGAATAAATTCCGTGATTTTTTTTCAATATTTCCGGTTGCTAGTCATGCTCTTTTTGATTGACAGCTTAAGTAGTTTTCCTTCTGCTTGCCTCTGACATTTCTGAAGCAGAATTCTCTTTTGCTAAGTTTTCTACACTGGGGATGGAGGTAAAAGATCTATATTCCCCCACATGATCTTCCTGAGCACCCACCTGGTTAGCTTAGATTTGTTTGGTTAAGATACCAATAACAAGGACCCCTAAAACAATGGTGTAAACAAAGTAGAAATAGATTTCTCTCTAAGAATATTCCATAAGTAGGGGCCCCTGGGTGACATACTCAGTTAAGCCTCTGATTCTTGATTTCTGCTCAGGTCATGATTTCAGGGTCGTGAGATGGAGCCCCAGTTGGGCTCTGTACTCAGTGCAGAGTCTGCTTGAGATTCTCTCTCTCCCTGTCCCTCTGCTCCTCCCTGTCTTTGAGTGTATACATGCACTCTCTCTCTCAAAACAAACAAAGAATATTTCAAAAGTAGGAAGTCCAGATCAGGTTGTATAAGAACCACAGTATTGGAAAACTAGGATCTTTCTATTTTATTACCCAGTTCATGTGACTTTTTTTTTTTTAAGATTTTATTTATTTATTTGACAAAGAGAGAGAGATCAGATCACAAGTAGGCATAGAGGCAGGCAGAAAGAGAGGAGGAAGCAGGCTCCCCACTGAGCAGGGAGCCCGATGCAGGCCTCGATCCCAGGACCCTGAGATCATGACCTGAGCCGAAAGCAGAGGCTTTAACCCACTGAGCCACCCATGCACCCTCATGTGACTTTTATTCTCAAGGTCACTTCATAGTCTTCTATCGCTGCTTGAGTGTCACTGTATCAGGATTCCCACCAGCAAGAAGGAGGAAGGGGGAAGAAGCAGGATTTCCTTCCCCTTGTAGGGTGATATCTAGGAAATGTTCACAACACGTCTGCTAAAATTTCCTTGGCCAGACTTCAGCACAGAGCCACACCTGGCTGCAAAAGAAGTTGGAAAATGTAATCTTTTTGGTGTGTGGCGATCTCTCCCTAAACTACAGCCGAATAATCGCTTGTTTTCCCATACAATTTTTTTCACAAGCTTCCTATTAATGAATTAATTAGCAATCCCTCAGCCTGGTGTTTAAACTCTTCATAATAAGCCTAAACACATTGTTCCAAATTTTTTTCCATTACTTTTACACACACACACACACACACACACACATAATTTCTTTTCCTTTCTTTTCTTTTTTTTTAAAGATTTTATTTATTTATTTAACAGAGGGAGAGAGTGAGCACAAGCAGGGGGAGGGGCAGAGGGAGAGGGAGAAGCAGACTCCTCACAGAGCAAGGAGCCTGATGAGGCTCCATCCCAGGACCCTGGGATCATGACCTGAACTGAAGGCAGATGCTTAGCCAACTGAACCACCCATGTCCCCCCATCCCCCGCCACATTTCAACCATATTAAATTCAGAAATGTTTGTGAACTTGTCTCTTGCTTTCCCTTTCTTGTACTTTTTTCTTTGTGGCTTTTCTCACCTACAGTTTCCTCTCTCTGCCATTGCTTATTGAAATCTTATTTATTGAATTAGACTAATGACAAATTCTTTCCTCATTCCTTCATAGCATATAAATTCTGTTCCTTTGATATCTTATAGCATTTGATCTGTATCTTTTGCATGATACTTTGTATGTTATGTCATTTATATTACCTTTGGACTTGACTTAACTTCCTTGTAGACAGTGGGCTCCTTGAAAAGTCAAAAATGAATCTTATCTCATTTATTTCCATATATATTTTCTGAAGCACCTACTTTCTGATTTCTGCCTAGGAGGTACATGAAGTAAAGTCATAAGATTTAAATAAAATTAAATTTCTATAGAAATTTATGCCTAATTCTAAAGTACTATGGAGGGCGCCTGGGTGGCTCAGTGGGTTAAAGCCTCTGCTTTTGGCCCAGGTCATGATCTCAGGGTCCTGGGATCGAGGCCCGCATCGGGCTCTCTGCTTGGCAGGGAGCCTGCTTCCCCCCCCCCTCTCTCTCTGCCTGCCTCTCTGCCTCCTTGTGATCTCTCTCCCGCTGTGAAATAAATAAATAAAATCTTAAAAAAAAAATAAAGTACTATGGAAAAGAGCTCCATTACATATGGATTTTTTTTTTTTGGAATTAAGATTACCATGTGTTTGAAGTATGGATTTTGGAAATAACAGCAGAGGATTTAGAATGTCCTGATGAAAGCGAGTAAGGGTCACAGTGGAGCTGAATCTATCCTCCTCAGGGGGCACAGAGGAATCCATTTGTATGCGGAACCCAAAATTTCAGGGAAGGTATTCAAGCATGTTTCTCATTAGTTCATCTAGAAAAAGGTTCTCCCGAACCAATGTGATACTGCAGGATATGACCACAGAATGTGACCCTAGGAACCCTATTGCAGTGCCTTGTGAATCCCCAAGGGAGTAAGTTATCCACACAAACCTGCCCTAGTTTTCCTATAGGTCTGTTATTTTATTCAGTAGTCACTTAAGGAGAATTCTACTCCCTATTTAAAATGGGAGATTAGGCTTTCTTCTGACAGTGATAGAGTCTTGCAGAAGAGAATTCTGGATAAAACGTCTCTTGTGTAGGAAGGAGTGGCCACCAGACTGTGCAGGAGAACCAGGCATTTCTGTGTTGGTGCTGTGACAGACCTAGATTTCAATCCATGCTCTACCACTTTGTGAGTTTGGGAAAATTGCTTAAATCTTTGAGCTCTAAACAATATATGGCCCTGTACACTGCCTGGCATTATAATAAATGTAGTTATTAAGTATTGGATGCTGCATATTAAGACAAAAATCATAACACAAAATAACCAGGGATGTGTTTGGAAGGTCAGAGAGACAGGTTCCAAGATAACTGACAAGGTAGAAGTTGGTGGATTTAGATCCTACGGGACCTCCAATCTTTACTATTCATACCCCCAGAATTAGACATATCCATAGGCAGAACAGAAACCCTCTCTGTTGGCAAGAGAGTCTTGGGAAAGAAAAGAAAAATGCAGAGGCACGTATACCTAGTTTATTCTTTTCTTACTTCCCAGTCATGGCAGCAAAAGGAAAGGGACAGGAGGGACCGGGGGTGTCCCCACAGGTCTGTCTCCATCTCAGAGGCAGCCAGTCCTCAGCCCCAGGACAGCTCTCTTCTCAACTTTATGGGTTCACTTCCTCAGTGCCAACCTCTGCTCCCTTGGATCATTCCCCCTGGGAGCACTGTGGGGTTTGGGCACTGTCTGCAGAGGTCCTGAAAAGTATGTCATCAAACCATCTCCATGATTTAAAGACTGAAATTGTATACCCTATTCTGTATTTCAGCCAAAGTATATGCAGCCACCTTTTCTAATGTATAACATAAGAAATTCTGCCTTGAGAATGAGTGCTGTAATGAAACACATCGATACCTTCCCCAGGGCACCTGGGTGTCGCAGTCAGTTGAGTGTCCGACTGCTGGTTTCTGCGAAGGTCGTGATCTCGGGGTCCTGAGACGGAGCCCTGCCTCAGCTCCGCGCTCTGTGCAGAGTCTGCTTGGGATTCTCTCTCCCTTGCCTGTTGCCCCTCCATGCTCTCTCAAATAAATAAGTAAATCTTGAAAAAAAAATACCTTCCACCAACAAAATGCCAGTAATACAGTCACCCCAAATTTGTCCTCTGCATTTAGAAATTCCCTAGAAGAAACTGAAGTTCAAAAATAGAGCTCCCTTACAAATTCAGGTCAAAGATTGTAATTCTGAAGATGCCAAACCCGAAATAACATTGTCTTGACTGCATAAGAAAAAGCCCGAAGTCCAGAATCCTTAGATTGGTTTAAAATCCGTCATTATTCTCTCCAGTCTGTTATTCTGCTCATTCTTCCCTAGAAGGTCTTGATGCCGGGGTAAATGTCGAATTCTGCGAGCAGCTCCAGCCTGAAATACGTCTCATTGGAAGGGACATGGTTTTTAGGGCCTTGGAAGTTGCACTAACACAGTGGATTCAAGGTTGTATCTATCACAGATCGTTTCCTGGCCTTGAATGAAGTTGATTAGTGTTGTTCTGACAGGCTTGATCAATAACAGTTAAAACTAGAACCTCATTAGTGCCTGGTAGAGCAGTGGGGAATGAGCTCTCTAGATTTTCAAAGAAGTGAATATATTATCTCATGCTCTGAGATACAACAGACCTATAGTCTTCTCTGTAGTCAAATCTTTTCACAGGGCTGACCACGGTTCATTCCCATTTTTGCTCAGAAGTCATCTCTTCAGAGAGAGCTTTCCTGATCCCATCGCAAATCTCCCTGATCTCCCTGATCACATCTCTTTCTAGCTTTTTAGAACCTATTGCTTTTGGAGATTATATGTCTCTCTTTTTGTTTTACTTGCTACTAGAATATAAATGAAGGGAGGGTCCCTGCTGTCTCACCGTCTGGGCAAACCCAGGGATGAGAAAAACTCCTTGGATGTTAAGAGTCAACCATTTTTGTGGTACATGTGAATGGAAAAAAAGCAAAACTCTCCTGTAAGACCTTCTGATTCACCAGTGTCTCATGTCTGTTCCCAAGGGAAAACTGCCTTTGGTTTTGTTTTTGATTTTTCTGGGTATTATTTGTATTTCTTGATATGTCAATGTGGAGGAAATTATTTTGACTCCCTGCTCTAAATAATGAGATATTTACTAGCTCATATTCACTATGCTTCCGCCTCCTGAGAATTGTTAGTAGTATGACTTTGAATACTTCAAATTATGAACTAAGATTATTTTCCTTATTGTGGTGGATGTTAAGTGACTCACTCAATACCCACTTCCCCGTTAGCTTTGATTCTGCCCCTCTCATCTTGTCCAGAACGTGAATGTAAAGTGGGGAGGGACAGCAGGCATTCTCTGGCCCTGGAATATGAGCAGGGGTGGGGGGGAGGGAAGGAAAGAAGGAAGGAAGGAAGGAAGGAAGGAAGGAA